>JACYFF010031959.1:12205179-12258084 GCA_017589665.1 Selenicereus undatus
ATATATATATATATATATATATATATATATATATATATATATATAAGTTTTTATATTTATAATTGCTACAATTAAGTATTTCTCCTGCATTGCATTATTGACCAATTTTATACAAGAAGAGGTCAATTACATGCTTGATAATTGATATGCCCCCAGTTTGGTCCGATATATTCATTTGAGATCTCAACCGTAACATTATGCCAACACCTCACTGGTTTGGGAGTATCATTTGATCTAACATGCTTTCTGAAAATTGATTGCATTTTCTCTTCAACCCGGCCATGTCCCAAAAGCTTTCAACTCCAACAAAATGCTTTCTAGAATTTTTATATAAACCTCTTAGAATCGATATCTCTATTTGCACGTGTTCTTGCAAAGGGGTATCGTCGTCTACATTTACATCTTTCCTGACCCTGGGAGAACGGATCCACAAAGTGAGCTTTTTGGTGGTTGTATTTAATCCACCATGCTCCCCCCCCCCCTAAAAAAAAAAACCATGCTAGCATCCACCTCACTGAATTCCGAGTGGGAACAATTGGTGGCTTTTGGACCGAGTCCTTTCTCTATTCAAACCAAAACCTGAATAAAGAAGTTTCTTCCTTCATTGAGTAGCTGAGTCAAACGAGCTGGCGGTGGTTGGTGCGGCTTATATAGAAATCAAGTACATAGAGAAATAAGAGCAAGAGTTGATAGCCCCCCCCCCCCCTTCCCACCCTTTCTTTTCAAAATTCGTGTCATACAGAATGAATCTCCCATGGCTGCTTTTCCTCTTCTCTTCTGTATCAACATCATGTGCCATCATCACAACTTCTAAGGCTCCAAACAGTATATCAAAACCCAGTTGCCCACAAAAATGCGGCAACCTAACCATCCCATACCCATTCGGTATCGGACCTGAATGTTCCATGAGCACCAACAGTGCTCCCTATTTTAGCATCCTATGTAACACCTCCTACAACCCTCCCAAGGCCTTCCCTACGATCCCCTTTGGTTACTGGGAAGGATCCGAAATCATTGACATTAACGAGAACCAGATAGTGGTCCAAAGTGCTCAGATAGCCTCAAGATGCTACGATTCAAAGGGGAATGTGACTTCAGATAAACCAGCAGCCTTTGATATATATGGCTCCCCTTTTACTTATTCTACTGAAAACAAGCTCACGGTGATTGGATGCGACGATTATGCATTGGTAACGGCATCTTCTGGTACCACATCAGAGGGAAATAAACAACACTACAGTGTTGGGTGCCTCGCTTTGTGCTCTGACCAAACCGAGGTGACAAAAGGATCATGCTCGGGTCTAGGTTGTTGCCAGACTTCTGTCCCCAGTGGTTTGCAGTCCTTTGGAATTTCTCTTTCGAGTTTAAGGAATCACACGGGTCCTCCACCAGTTGTTTCTTTTCAGCCTTGTGGGTATGCATTTCTTGCTGGAGGTGACAGGTTCAGCTTTGGCGGGGCTTCTGACTTTGTTGGGGAAACAGTGATAGGAAGAGAAAGATATGGAGTCCCTCTTGTGCTTGATTGGGTTGCTGGGAATTTTAATTCTACTAGTGGAAATAGTACTACCTGCAAAGAAGCAAAGAAAGATATGAAAACATATGCTTGTCAGGCAAACTCTCAATGCAAGGATTTTTATCGAGGAGGGTATCACTGCAAGTGTCTCCCAGGTTATGAGGGTAATCCTTATCTTGAACCAGGTTGCACAGGTTAAATCATTTTCCATCACTTTTTCCAAACTAAATTTACCCCCCACCCCCCAAAAAGCCCCGGCCCATCGTGCATCCTCCCATCCCCATGCCACCAATCCAACCACTGGCCTCATTCATCTCTACCAAAACCACCCCACGTTTAGGGGTGTACAGGCTTAAAAACACTGAGTGAAGTTTGGATTAAAGGAGAGCAGGGACACCTAAAAGGTCACAAGAAGTTTGGAAAGCGCCCCCCCCCCACCCGGGGGTGGTTAGCGGGTTGGGGCAGGGAAGGGGGCCAATGACCACCAACTAGCCTTGTTCTATAAATTCTTGTAGGTAAAACAGTCTCAATAAAAAAACGAAGAAGAAAAGAAAAAAAGTCAGAAAAAAGTATTGGACAAAATAGTTGTGCTATGCAGAAGGACAAAAACCAGATCATTCAACATCGACTTTCCATAAGTCTGTCTAATACAAGAATAACATCAATGCATCAATGTTCTTATTTAGAGGTTAATCTTCTTTGCTTTTCAGATATCGATGAGTGTGCTGAGGGCTCGAATGAATGTTCAATGGTCTGTGTTAACAATCACGGGAGTTACAATTGCTCTTGCCCAAATGGATATAATGGTGACGGACATAAATCTGGGACTGGTTGCACAAAGAACACAAATCAGACCCTCAGGCCCCTCACTCTTGGTAATTCTCTATGATTCTGGATCTCCATTTAATCACATCAATGTTATCAATTGCATTATTGCATTATGAAAATGAAGATTTTGTGCAGTGCTGTCTTATAGATTAGGTTTTTTCAGTCCATGTTAACCAGGTTTTCCATGGCTCAACGTAAACATGAGAAAACCCACATCAAGAGCTAAGCTGGATCAGTTTGAGTGAATCTATTTTCTGGGAATCTTTTTGTTTTTTTTTTTTCATAATAAAAAGGCGAATCAAACTACAAGCTTCCCAACTATCTAAGCTCAGTCTGCATCATGGGATGATTTGTGAAGTCCCTATGGCTCAGGCCATGCAAGCCCCTTAAATCAAAATTGCTATAGCAATTTGTGAAGTGACATCATCTGTCATAGCACGAGATGAAGTGCCGATCTTATTGGTTTCCACCAAAAGCCATTATCACTAATCTAGTAGTTCTACCCTTCTAGTACAGCCTATTGTTGGTCAAACAATCCTTGTGAAAAGAAAATCACTCACTTCCCCTGGTACTATTTTGTCCATGAGTTGCAGGACTAAGCATAGCCTTTGGATCTATATTGTTGCTCCTTGGGTGCTGGTGGATGTATTCTTTTATCAAACGACGAAACCAAATCAAGCAAAAGGCTAAAAACTTTGAACGGAATGGGGGTTTTTTGTTACAACAACAAATATCTTCTGATGAAGGCATCGTAGAGAGAATCAAATTTTTCACCATTGATGAGCTAGACAAAGCTGCTGACCACTTCAATGAGAACAGAATCCTTGGGAAAGGAGGTCAAGGTACTGTGTACAAAGGAATGCTGTTTGAAGGGAGAATTGTAGCTATAAAGAAGTTGAAAACGGTGGATCAAAGCCAGTTGGGGGAATTCATAAATGAGGTAACTATTTTATCAAAAATTAATCATCGGAATGTAGTTAGACTACTAGGATGTTGTATGGAGTCAGAAGTCCCTTTATTAGTGTACGAGTTCATTCCAAATGGAACTCTCTTCCATCACATTCACTACCCAAGTGAAGAGTTTACAATCACATGGAAGATGCGCCTACAGATTGCTACAGACTCTGCATCAGCACTTGCCTACTTGCATTCGTCATCTTCAATTCCCGTATTCCACAGGGACATTAAGTCCTCCAACATACTATTGGATGACAAGTACAGGGCAAAATTGTCAGATTTTGGGGCTTCAAGATCAGTGGCCATTGATCAAACCCATATAACCACTCGTGTTCTAGGAACATTTGGATACTTGGACCCCGAGTATTTCCAATCAAGTCAATTCACCGAAAAGAGTGATGTTTATAGTTTTGGAGTTGTGCTTGTTGAGCTTTTAACAGGAGAGAAAGCAATTCGTTCAACATCGCATGAAGACAAAAGCTTGGTATCATGGTTCCTTTCCCATCTAGAAAATTCTTGTTTGTTTGATATTATGGATATGCAAGTCTTGAAAGAAGCCTCAAGGGAAGAGTTACTTGCAATAGCAAATCTTGCAAGACGATGTTTAAATTTGGATGGAAAGAAAAGACCCACCATGCGAGAAGTTCTAGCAGAGATAGAAGTTGTTAGGTCACTTCATCTGTCTGGAAATAATCACCAAAATTGGCCAGAAACAGAGCTAGACCGGACTAACACCACAAACAGCAGTTATAATGGTTTTTCAAGTTCTGCTGCATCTCATTTGGAAAGCTCCTCTTCAAATTTTGCTGAATTGCCTCTATTGTATGACACTAGATGATGCAAAAGATTTCCAGTAATTTTCATGTTTGCCATGCCATAAGCATAAGGGACTTTTATTTCAGTGCCTTAAGCCTTTTCTTTTTAAAGTGTGATCTTTCGACATTTTAGGGCTTTGCTGGTGAAATAAATTTGTAATGGTAGTGAATTAAGTAAGCACAAACAAAAGAAGAAAAAGAGGTAGGGAGGTATGAATTTATAGCGCAAGATTCACAGATCTATACGCAAGATGTGATGCTCCTACAAGTCTCGTGCGGTCTTTTACCGTGTTCCTTTCTACATGTCGCATGTATCCTCTTAAGTCTTTTTTTCTTTTCCCCCTCTATGGATTACTTCATGTAATCTTACATTTTTATTAGTTAATTATTTGATTAGACAAAAAATTGAAAAGGAAAAGGGGGGACTCACCTGATTTGTAAGGAATCCTTAATTTGCCACCTTGATGTTGTATCCCAGAAAGCTTGCTAACAACCTTGAAACTATTTGGTCTTCCATCTCATTTTGTTGACGCACATAAAATGCTTGCACAAAAATGCAGATCTGCAATTCAGCATAGCCAAAGATATCGATTTCTAGCACGATGACATATCAACTTGCCTGACAACATCCTCCATCTCCAGAAACATTGCAATAGGAAGGTGGCCGCGTGAAGTAGTATATTTTACCATAGGCCATCAAGTCATTGTATAAGCTCTGCTACAAGGTTAATGATTGTTAAACGAAAATTAACTCGAAAGGCTTCGTAAGGTGAGGTTACTGGCCTCAAGTTTTGATGATGAGAAACAGAATATGACAACAGTTCAAAGCAATGGTGCATGCATATAGCACACCAGAAGAGAACTGTACATACGAACCCCCCCTCCCCTCCTTCGGGCAAAAGGAAAAAAACTCCACCAAGAAGCTATATTAATGTCAAACTAATGTTTCATATTAGTCTGAAGGCATTCTTTCAGTGACTTCTCTGTTAGTTCATTTGAAAGTAGGTCAAGCAACGAAGATGTGTTATCTGCATCAGGACTAAAACCTCGGCCAGTCATGACATCAATAAGCTGCAGAGCTTGAGTGACTTCATTGTTACAAAGAAACCCTCTAATAAGAATATTATATGTAACCTCATTTGGGTAACATCCATATTCCTCCATTTTGGCCAGCAGTTGACTAGCTTGAGTAAGCCTCCCTTTCTTACAAAGGCCTTCAATCATTATAGTGTATGTTTTACAATTAGGCTGCAGTCCCTTGGACAGCAGCTTGGAGAAGATATTTGCTGCATCTTTTAGTGTTCCTTCTTCACACATCCCATCAATTAGGATGCTGTAGACCACAATATTACTGACTAATCCTTTTTGCTCCAGCTCAGTAAATCTTGTTATTGCCTCATTAAGCTTCCCATTTTTGCATAGGCCATCTAGCAAACAAGCACAACTGACAACATTTGGACATACTCCCTGAGCTTGCATCTCATCAAAAAGATGTAGTGCCTGGTGGAGTCTACCATCCTTGCACAAGTTGTCTATCAGAGTGCTATATGTAACAACATTTGGTGTCACTCCTTTAGACGACATTTCCTGAAATAGATTGAAAGCCTGGTCCAGATTTTTAGCCTTACAACACCCATTGATCATGGTGTTGAAACTCACAACATTTGGTTGGCAATCCTTTCTAACCATCAGATCCATCAGTTTCGACGCCTCATGCATTTGTCCCCTCAAACATTAACCATCCAACAAAGAAGTGTAAGTGATGATGTTTGCGACCACACCCATATCAATCATCAATTTCAGTATAGAGTTTGCTTCTTCAACCATCCCCTCCTTAGAATACATGTCAATCAAAATGCTGAAGGTGACAACATCTGGAGCCATGTTGCTTTGGAGCATTTGACTCAATGTTGTCTGAGCATCACTCCATCGTCCTAAACTACACTAGCCTCGAATTAAGGTATTGTATATGATGATGTCAGGTGAAATGCCTCTGCTTTTCATCCGGGAAAATAGGTCAAGGGCCTCATCTAGTAGCTTGTCCTTACAAAGGCTGTCAATGATTGTGTTGTATATGACAACATCGGGCTTACAGATTCTGCCGAATTCCATATTCCTAAGCAAAGACAGAGCAGCAGCATTTCTCCCTCTTCTGCATAAGCCCTTTACCAAAGCACCATAGGTGACTAGGTCAGGTTGGAAGCCTTGCTCGAGAATTCTGTCCAACAAGGCGATAGCTTGGTCCACTTGATCACTATTAATGAGGCCATTAATTAAGGTTGAGAAGGTGACATAATTATAGGGGGGTAGCCAAGCTTAAGGAGCTTACCCAAAAGGGAAAAGCCATAACCCAGATGGTTGACGTGGCAGTAGCAATTGATTAGCATGTTTAGTGAGCAACCATCGTTGGGGATGCCCAACAACTCAAGTCGCCTGAAAAGAGAGATGGCGATGCCATACTTCTTCATCTTGACAATGGGGGAAATTAAACGATTGAAATCAACAGTCGAAGGGACGGGATCCATACGGGTCATTTCGTCGAACAGGTGGAGGGCATCCTGAAGATTGGTGAAGTCATGGCTGCGCTGCTTTCGCACCGATGCTGGAGGCAATTGGGTTCGGAGATCTAATCCATTTGAACGTCTGGGGTGAATACGATGATGGTACCAAGCAATCAGGTAAGAATTTTGACAAGTCGAAGCCACAAATACTGCAGGAAGTTGACGAGTGCCTGCAACCACTCCATAGGTCATTGTGGATCCTAAGTGGGAGTGACTTTTCAGCCTTGTGAGTGATCGAGGCTCCCACAGTGATCGAGGCTCTCACACTTGGAAAGAATTCAAACTAAACAGATGAAAATACTACTAAAATAAGGAAAACTACAGTAGATAGGAGGGCTAGCATGGTTGAAAGTGGACCATCCCAACCTCAAAGTACCAAATCTACGAAGAAAGGTAATGGAAGAAGACACACTAAACGGTTACTGTTTTGGAGGTGAGAGAGGTAGCACCAAAGTATTATTTACATTTTTCATTTCTTAAGAAGTTAATTGTGTTACATCCCATCTATGTTGTTTTGTTCTTTCATAAACACAAAGCAATACACATAAAATTATTGCGCTAATTATTATATGATCAAATATTGCAGATTAGTTTGTATGAGCTTAAGGTTAGTTTGTTACCAGCATTTCTGCTTAAATGACGACAAAAAGGTTAAGCATGCTAAATACATGAAGAGCTAGAAGTAAGCCTATGTGGGACTCTTGATTAACAATCTTGTCATACTGTTTCTGCTTGACATCCTCACTACTCAAATCTTATACCTTTTTGAACTTCCAGAAAGATTTGTTGAGTGACTATTACATAAACAGGTCGACGAAAATGAAGGCCCCTCTATATTCAACTGTAACTTGCTGTGTTCGCTACTTGTTGATTCTATTATCTTTGTGCAGAATTCGCTCGTGCAACACAATGAATACAGAGAAAAAGGTGTTGCCAGAAGAAAATATACCGGCCCTTCTAGCCTTTGGAGATTCAATAGTTGATCCTGGCAATAATAATGAGATTCTATTGACATTCATTAAAGCGAACTTCCCTCCATATGGCAAGGATTTCAAGGATGGAAAGGCAACTGGTCGATTTAGCAATGGTCGTATTCCTACTGACTTCTTAGGTAGGATGGTAGAATACATCCTTCACGGGGCTAAACACATAACAAGAAAAGGAAAAGAAATATTAATGCACACGAGCGTTTGCGTCTTGCACGTATGCAAGAAACTCATTCATCTTTATGCTATGATACTCAGTTTTGAGACTTCTAATAATTGGTCTGGTTTACTTTGCTGGTTTGTAATTAAGATGACTTTGTGTGAAAAGATTGATTAGGGTACAAAATTGTAGATTCCAAGCTTCATTTTTCGATTTGTTGATGAAGTGATCTACTTCGCATGTCTTTAAGTTTGTGTTATGTCCTGCTTAGTGCAATTTGTATCTGATTTTTCAATGTTTCATGAGTCTTTAGCGGATGCACTAGGTGTGAAAAAGCTCTTGCCAGCATATCTTGATGCAGATTTACAAGAGGAGGAACTTTTAACTGGAGTGAGCTTCGCTTCATCAGCTTGTGGATTTGATCCTTTGACATCTAGAATATTTGTAAGCAGCAAATGTTTTCACACATTTAAACCATCCTTGTTATTTAGCATGGTTGTCATGTCATTCTATTTCGCATGCTTCGTTTCAAAGTTAACAAAACTTTCATATGTGGTAACCAACTTCAACTTGCTAATCCAACCAAAGGATGTGAATTTGACAAATTCAAAAAATTCATGTCATTTACCTATCTAACTTGATTAATTGTCTTCTTTTGTTTGATTGGTGAACGGAGAATGTTAAATCAATGAAAGACCAGTTAAACATGTTCAAAGAGTACACTGCGAAAGTGAAAGCAATGGTGGGAGAACAACAAACAAACTTCATCCTCGGCAATAGTGTGTATGTGGTGGTTGCCGGCGCGGATGACATTGCCAACACCTATTTTTCCACTCCCTTCATAAGAGATGATTACGATGTTGATTCATACACCGATCTGGTTAGAAACTCAGCTTCATCCTTTATTGAGGTACATCATTCCATTAAAGACATATTCTTTGTAATAGCTTAGAGTACTTGTACAAGATGAAAAAAGATGGATACTATGCTAACTAATGTTACGTGTATATCAACCTATGTTAGAAATTATATAAATTTGGTGCTAGGAAGATTTTTGTCAGCAATGCACCACCCTTAGGGTGCATTCCATCACAAAGGACCCTAGGAGGGGGACCAAACAGAGAATGTGCAGAAGATCGCGAAAAAGCAACACGGTTATTCAACAACAAACTTGCAGTTGAACTCGAGGCCCTTGGTCACAGACTTCCTGATTCCGAGATAGTCTGCATGGACATCTATAGCATTTTCCTTGATCTCATCGAAAATGGTATAAACTACGGTAAGCCTTCTTGAGGCCCGAGAAATTAATCAGAAGTTCATCATCCTCCGCAAATGTCACTAGAACTAGCCCAAAAAAAACAGGGCAATCTAATTTTGACATGAAACATATTGATCCGACACAAAATTGAAACAATATGGGATCTTCCCAACCACTATTAGTCATCCTCACATTGTTTAGTATTTCATTGGAAGCTAATGTCTCACCCCCGCGTCCCTACTTTTTGTTGGATTTTAAGCGTATAGGATGTGAAGATATAAAGAACGCGATAAAAGAAATAAATTGACACAAGAGAACTTTTGATAAAAAAAATTATATTTTCACTATTTTAGAATAATATATAAAGTCTCTCCTAGTTTACAAGTGCTAATTACCAACACTTATAAACACAACATTCTACCACACCCCTGACCCGGATATGTTGTTCCCAAGCAATTAATTACCAGTTGCTCCCTACACTTACCTACTCTCACAAAGCTTTTCCATCAGCTTTTCCATTCCATTATGGAGAAAACTGATAACTTTGTTGCCAAAGGTTTTTCCGTGCATTAGCTTACAAAAGTCCAAACTCTTATCGTCAAGGACTAATCATTGATGGCCATGATTACCAAATCCATCCACTAGCCTATTGCTGCTTGTTTAACTACCTTGGTAACAAAATTCTCAAAGCTCCAGCAAACATGTCAGTTACTTTTGACTTCATTTGTTACTCTGTTTTTTTTTTCTTTTTTGATTTTTATCAATCCCAACACTCTTCTCGATGTTTAATTTAGGGTTTGAAGTTGTGGACAAAGGATGTTGTGGATCTGGAGTAATCGAGGTGGCCGTATTTTGCAACCTGTTTTCTACTACGTGTGAAGATCGAGCCAAGTATTTATTTTGGGATAGCTACCATCCTAGTGAGAAGGCATATAAAATCATTGTGGATCAGATTGTAGAAAAATACATGAAGCATTTCTTCTAGCCAACTCACCTTTGCCTTCTTTTGCATTTTTCCATCTTTGCTATATAGCTTGTAGCCGTTAATCACTCACCAGGACAAGCGACAGATGGATTGTTGTGTGTCTTCATTGGTGGGATTATGTTGTGGTTGCATTTTTTATTTGTTTAAATACCAGAAGTTCAATTATAAAGTTGGAATTTAATAGAAAAATTAAATTAATCTCTTTGTCGCTCTCTCCCTCCGGCCCTCTTTTGCGGATTTTAGACTTTTAATTTAGTCTAATACTAATCTCTTTAGTTTTCTTTTATTGTTATTATTGATTTTTTTAGCTTTTTAGTTGCAATGTATTCTTCGGGTAGAATTTTCTTTAACTTGGCACTAGTTGTTGATTTCAATTTGATGATATTTCTTTTTTCTCCCTTTTGGTGCGATTAGATGGAGATGTCTTATTTGTGGTTTTATTTCATATTTGACGTGTTCACTTCATGGGTTTTGGGGGGGGGGGCTTCTTAGTTGGTTGCAGATGATTTGTGCTCTATAACCAACGGTTTTAGTAAATGATAAGTAGTTGTAACATTCTGCGATTTTGACATAAGTTATATATCAACTTTAAAATATGAAAAACTAGAGAGAACAAACGTATTAACTAGTAGATCTATCATAGTTTTTTTTTTCGTTTGAGGAGTAAAAAATTGTGGTATATTATTATTGTTTATTACCTTCCGCTAGTGCAAAAGTATCACCATCAGCTAGAAAACGTTTGGCAATGATGACATCAATAAGCTGTAGGGCTTGCGTGACTTCATTGTTGCAGAGAAGCCCTCTGACAAGAGTATTGTAGGTAATCTCCGATCTGGATGACATCCATGCTTCTCCATTTTCATCAATAATTGTATAGCTTCATACAGTAGCCCTTTTTTACGAACGCCTTTCATAAGTCTGGTTGCAATTAAGGTTGTTTGTTACGAAGACTTGAGATGTAATGTTGTAATTCTTCAGCACTAAAGAGTGAGAGATGATAGACGTTATTTAGAGAGAACAGGATATATTTTTTTGTAAATCTTTTTTTTTTCTTTTTTCTTTTTTCTTTTTTTCCCCTTTTTAAGTTTCGGACAAAATAAATCAAATCTGACTCAAACATTTTCCTACAACATTATTTTTTTCTTTTCAAAGTAGGCTTATTGGACTAACGTTAATCATCCTCAAGTTACCCCAAATAGAAATGATCAGACTCAAAACCGAACACCGGGACTAGACCGTATCTAATAGAGCCCAACTAAACCCAACTTGATACCGATTCGAACGGTCCACTTACCCGGTTCACTTTGAGACTTTTTATAACTACTTTCAAAATTTTAGCGCTAGATCTAACTGACATGTACACATTATTTGAGTTGGGTGTGACCCAAATCAAAGTTATTACCCATCACCATCATGCATATTTAATCCTTGGAGCAGATTGAACTTCATTCAGCTGGATGGTCCCAAACTTGTTGGATCAAATCAATGTCTTAGAAGACTGTTTGGCGAAAAGCTAGCAATACCCTGACAAATAGCATCAAGCTGAAAAGTATTCAATAGATTACAAGTTTACAACCTTAGACATTTCTGACACACCCATTGCCTTGAAACATCTAACACAAAAATAAAATGATAGGAATAAATTCACACCCAAAGAGACACCAACCATCTGCATTTGATGACTGCATTTGATGACTGGGTCTCCGTTTCCAAGAACTTCTTGCCCCAGCCCAGGGTAGAGAGTTGAGCATACTGTCTCAAGAGCCGTTGCTTTGAAGCATGATCAAATTTAGACATTGAACTGCATATGCCACACTATCTGACCCAACCCAATTCACCTCCAGCATCTCCAAAATCAATGTAGTTGAACACTCTAAATCATCTATAGTAGAACAATAGTTGGACTCTTGACGCGCATCCATTTTCGATCTGAGTCCCTTCTCTAGATGACATTCACTCCTGCAGTTCCTTCGCTTTCTGAAGTCTGAAAATTCACATTGCTTCACTGATAGGTTGAAATATTCTCCGGCATCACTCAGTAGTAGTAGTTTTTACCTCCCCGCACCTAGGAACCACTTCTTTTGAAACCGGAATACCCAAAGCATGGGCAAAAATCCTTTTTGCGGCTCCTAAATTTTCTTCTCTCATTCTCATTTTAGAAACACCTAGTGCATCTCTTCCGCCAGGTCTTGCACCACTCTTGGAAGCTTTTGTATCTGATGCCCTCTGGGAAAGCTTCTCATCTGCGGTAGATGCTTCTCCGCTAAAGGCTCTCACATTTTTGTCCCCGTAACAACTGGAGTTGGGTGAAGTTTCTTGATGCAAGTCTAAACTCACCTTAATCTTTCTTTCAATGTCAGAAACATCCAGTGGCTGATGGGACGGACCACTGTCGTCATCTTTAACATGACTGCTTCGAATTATTCTCTGGCCCAAGGCATGAGCGATCATGCGACGAGCAACAACAGGATCATGTCTAGGCTTCTGTCTCGTAGCTTCTTGCGACTCCAGTTCCTCAATACCAAATATCCGTTCACGTGCAGCAAGATAAGCTGCTTCTCTCTTGAGGAAATTTGGGGAGGAGGCTATGTCCATCTTCAACACTGAAATACAATAAAAACTAATCCACACAAGGTTCGAGTTTTCCAAAGTTCTAATCATCTAATGAGTCCACAGATAAACAGTCGGCAGACCCACAAGCAAATCCAATTCCAATTTCCAAATACAAAACCTGCAATTCAGTCAAAAGATAGGGAGAAGCGCTCCACATATTTCATGACCATGTCTCCTTTTGCATCACAGTTTTTATGTTGACAATAAAGCATTCACCTACTAGGCTTCACTCGTCTTTTTTTTAATTATATACAAAGGAAGCACTTCTGAATCACTCGATCAGGACAAAATCATACTACTAAATACTGTCCTCGTTTAATTTGTAATATTCAGCATCACACTTTTGGGAAGATTCCAATACATAGAATGAAGAAAACAGTAGAAACTTTTCGGCTTTCAAATATATATCAAGACATTCACCATTTGTTTTTTCTTCCTAGTTCTATACATCAGGGTTTCTATTTATGGAAAATGATGATCTTGCTATCCTTTAAAGGTATGGTTTCCAAACTCAGTCTGCAATTTCAAGAAAAAAGAAACAAAGAAATTCAAAACCATTTTATATCAGACATGCTTAGGTTACCATCCTCTCCCCCCCCCCCAACCCCAACCCTCCTTTGCAGCGAACTAGTTGGCAACTAGCAACTCCAAATCTACAGTCCAATAGAAAATTGTCAGTAAATTAGATATTAACTAAGGCCTCATAAATCTGAATCCTTGCACTCCACCCTAGGTGGCACTCCAAAGCAATTTTTGGTATGGCTTCATGGATAGAATCGGTGCACACTGCTAACAGAAAAAAATAAAATAAAATAAAATGTCAAAAGACCAAGTTCAAACCGCAAATCAGCCACTAAAATCCCTACATTAACCATTCAAGGATCATGACTCACACACATACGTTCTGCTACTAGTTGTCAACCACTTTAAGACATAACATCGTCGAATGGCTGCATTACCCCACATCAGAGATTTAACGGATGACATTAGGAATCAATTGATGAACCTTGAAGAAAAGAGACTAGAGTAACTTACCAGTGGATGTTTCATCTCTTCTTAATAGTTGGTATGGCATTGAGGGAGATTCACATGCCTCATGTTGCCAAAGAATATCACTAACAAGGATTGAAGGTCTGCAGAGGGAAGAACCAACTGGTCACTTGAAGCTAGAATACGTGGGCCAATAGGGGGATGGGTGTTCTGACTAAGGCAAACACCAGTTTAATATGCAAATATTGGCTTTACTGACAGTTCAAAAGGTAAATTTTTTTTTTAAAAAAAAAGTTACCACAAATTTCAAAGGGACATCAATGTGCAAATGGACAGTAAACCCTCAGTCATTATATTTCATAGTATCTAGCGAATACAGACCCCCCACCCGGGAGGGGGCGTCCGACATCCATCCATTGGATATCTAGCAGACGATGTATTTTGCAATCAAGAGGACCTTATTCAATCTCAAAACAAGAGAAATTTCACACACATTGCTGTCTCTGCACATCGCTGCAAAACCAAGTGACGATCATCACCTTCCCCGACTGACTCATGAGCAAATCTGAAACAATCAGTAAACACTTCAGAATACAAAATTGCTGAGGTAACCGATAAAACTTATGAAGTAGATGATTCAGAATATACCCAAATATATCTGCTAGCCGATGCAAGATAAGGCGGTTGTATGAACTCATAGGTTCCAGCTCTAAGATTCCATCTGGGCTGGAATAAAGCACAGCTCTGTTGTGATATTTCTAGTAAAAGATGGCTTAAACATCATGAAATCTGTAACCAAACCCACACGTTGCCAGCACCAAGCCTACATTGTCTGATTGTCCGGCACAGCAGGCACAGAGATGAACACTCCACTAAGCTACTAATGAGACAGTGCCCATCTTCACACACACGATCCATACAATCTCAAAAGCATTGAACAAGAAGGGAACCACAACACTAGAGAACTGAAATTGTGGCTTTCCATCATTTAACATGAAACTACAAGCCCGCTTGCACAGTTGAAAAATATGACAGATGTATCTTCTATTATGCAGGCACCTAATGCCATCTGAGATAGATAAAGAACAGAAATCAGCTTTTGTTCACTAAGAACTATTCTTAGTGCTTTGACCATTAAAATGGCAAAATGACCAATCTTA
This sequence comes from Selenicereus undatus, assembly GCA_017589665.1. Classification (NCBI taxonomy): domain Eukaryota; kingdom Viridiplantae; phylum Streptophyta; class Magnoliopsida; order Caryophyllales; family Cactaceae; genus Selenicereus; species Selenicereus undatus. The sequence continues at coordinate 12,220,006 of JACYFF010031959.1, forward strand.
AAAAAGCAAGATCTGTCAACTTAAGCTACTTTTCAGCAAATCATGAGATCAAGCTAGGCTTTAACTCAACTATTCTTTTGTCGACGTTTCTTAGTAATAGTTATTTTATGCTGAAGTATTGTAGTCAGCCACAGTCAAATTGAGGTCAAAGTAATATGCACATAGCACAATTAAAATTGGCTGTCAGATAACATGTGCAAGTTAGTATCAAGCAGCTACAGTGTAACCACTCAGTGGCCTCTACTAGTCCCGGGTAGTGCTTCACCAGATGCTTGCCAAGAAAACTACCAAGAAGATAATCAGAAACATTGATGGTGCTAATCACCACAACCAAGCATGCTTAAATCTAGAGTCCCCTGGGCCAATGGCCATTTAGAACAAAGGTGGACCCTGTAAGTATAGATAGCAACATTGAATCATTTAAGCTCCACTCATATCGCGATTGCATTTGTCAAAAAAGCATTGGTATTCAGAAATCGGCAGGAATAAGGGTGGCGTGCAAACAGAGACAAGAAAGCAGAGAATTCTGACAAAATGATGTATCAGACGAACTGACGGGTTTAAACATGTAACACAGTAATGCAACAGCAAAGGACATTAACGCTGGTAATGGAAAGTCCAATCTCAAGCTTAGAAACCATATCAGCAACTTTACAGGTAACTTCAAAGAAGAAATAACTAAAAACGAATTATGACAAACCTTGAATCCTCTTGAAGGTAGTTCACTAGGGCTTCTTCAACAGCGAGTACAAGATGTCGGCTCGAAAAGTTATCCTTTACAAGCGAAGCCAGTTCCTCAACCTCCATAGTGCAAATTAAACATTCCAAAAACATCAAATCAACAACATGACAGGCAAGCTCACCAAGAGGTGATAAACACAATCATTCAGGTATAGCAGTCTAACTCAGCAGAAGGCATTTTAGTCTTGTAGACACAAACCAATGAAATTCAAGGGCAATTCACAGCTAAATGTTGCACTTCAAAGCAGTTAAAATATAATTATGAACAAATAAATAATCTAACCTTCAAGAATGTAAACACCCATAAAAAAAGTTCCCACAAAAATAAATAAATAATCAAAAACCCTTTTCATCTTGACTAATATCAGTTCTATTCCAGACAAGTTTAAGCTGATAGAACCTATGTATACCACTAACCAATACTGGTGACAGTAATCAATGATGGTGAAATGAGTTACCCAGATCTCCAGAGTGAAACAAAAACTGACGAGTAGCACTGTAAGTAAAACAGCCATTGCTAGTTGAAGACATAAACAAGTGAAACAATCAAAAGTCATCTTCTTTCCTAATTAGGGCACAACCTTTTTCTTTTTCCCACCAACTAAAACAAAGCGGTTTGATTGATTTTCAATACCAAAATCAACAACGACAAGTTTCAAAGTTCGCCAATTTATACAAATTACAGCGAGACATGCAATTAACGACACATAATTCAGGAGTTGACCATCAAGAAGGGAACTTTGAACTTTGATGTCTAATTTGAAGGCGCTAATTACAACAGAGAACAAACTGCGAAGAGAGAGAGACTACCATGACAAACTGGGTGATGCTCATCGTTGAATTTTGCGGAAGAATCGGTGCGAATAAGGCGCGAGATACGATTGAATTGGAGAAGAAAACGTGTTGAAGTTAGAAACCCTAGAATTGCCTTGGGTTTGGTTTTGTCGGCTTTTTACGGGCCACCAAGTCTGAAGTCGAAGCCGAAACTTGGGAGGTGATTTTGGCTGTTATAAGTAACGTTTACTGTTTTGACCTAATTAATATACTAATAAGTTGATTTTTAATGTTTGGTAACTTAGACTGTGTTCAGCAACATTATTTTAAATAAAATTTAGTATTTTGATTAAATTAATATATTTATTAGTTAATTTTTAATATTTGATAAACTAATATTTTGATTAGTATTTTAATTAACGTTTAGCATTTTAAGTAGTATTTTTGAAAAGCTAATAGTATTAACGTTTGACATTTAAAAGTAGCGTTTCATATTTTTTAGCAAAAAAATATCTTTTAAAAATTTTATCTTTGGAGATTATCTATAACCTTTTATGTCAATTTACATTAATCAGCTAGCCTAACAGCTAAATTTACCGAACACATTAGTTTTAATCGCTCATCTAAACAACTATCTGCTAACACCTAAATTAGAAACATTATCCGCTATCTAAATAGTTATCCGCTATCTAAACAGCTAATTTTGCCTGACAAGGCTTTAGTATTTTGACTAGAACTTTAAGTAGCATTTAGCATTTTAAACAGTATTTCTGAAAAACTAACAATATTAACTTTCTGCATTTAAAAGTAACATTTTATATTTTTTGACAAAAAAATATCTTTTAAAAATTTTATATTTAAGAATGGTAGATGAAGTGCCTCACCTTCAGTGAAGTATACTATATCCTCAAGAGTATTATTGGCTTTTGGGACCGCAGAACACAAATCTCATGCCCAAAGTGACATATACCAAATTTAATGTACCCAGACATGCGTTATGTCTCTGGAGATTGTCTTTAGGGAGGTTGCCTACACCTCACAGCCTTCAAAAGACGGGTCTACAAATTCGAGTACTGAGTGTTGGCTTTGCTTTAACCATGAGGAATTACATCAACGTCTCTTTTTCAGGTGCTGGTTCAGCCAATGCATCCTGCAAAATGCCTTAAGTCAACTTGGATTTAGAGCGATCATCTGCTTAGCTCATGATATTCTGACCATTACAAAAACATACAGCAAATCAAGAATCCAAAAGCAAATGTTTTGTGCTTGCATCACAGTGGTTGCTTACACTATTTGGAATGAGAGAAATTGTTGAGTGTATCAAAAGGTGCAACACAGAGCAATGTACTTCCTTAATTAAGCAGAGGCTAAGCTTCCTAGAAAGAAGCTGTAAGAAACATGAAGTTAGGAATACATTGATAGAGTTTCTATCCTAGAAGTTGGAGGTTAATTCGCTCCCTTTAGGATCTTGCATATGATACACAATTTCCCTGGTGATTTTACCCAAAAAAAAAATAAAATTACCAAACACATTTATTTGAACTACTTATCTAAACAGCTATCCGTTAACAGTTAAATTAGAAACTCTATCAGCTACCTAAATAGTTATCAGCTATCTAAACCATTATCCACTACCAAAACAGTTAATTTTGTCCAATAAGAAGGCCTTTAGTTCTTGTAATCTTTTCTTTAATTGATGTGTACTTTTTTTAAAATGATTAATCCACTTAAAAAGAACACAAATTCTTATTTGAGACTTTTTCATATAAGAGTTCATACTGTTTCATATAAGAGCTCATGTGAAACAGACTCTTTCAATTGTGACTTTTCTGAGGTTTTGCAATGACTAATAATATATTTTGGGGTAACTTTTAAATTTATGAGTGATTAATAATTTATTTATATGTGATTGTAAATCTGTAATAACAATCACCCTAAATGAGCAATTAGTCACCCTAATTAATTACCAATTGTCACCATAAAAGCATTTATCTCATTATATGATTTATGTAAGATGATTTACACAATACTTACTATAAAGAAAAACCAAAAAAAAAACAATACGGTAAAATAAAAGATTCTGTCAATTAACATGTTAGATACTACTATTCTTATATTTAAGTTGAAATAAAATCTTACCTCAATCTATTAGGACAATCTGTCTGATGGTCAACCACAAAAAATTCCATCAAAACAAGTATAAGAAAGTTCAATTGATTTGACTTTCATGATCATTCATAGGTGAAGAACATAGCTCCTGATTGAAGAACATTATTCTGACCCAATCATTTTCTTTTTTCTCATAACAATCAACCCCTTTAAAAGTTATGTCATGTAAGCATCAAGTTCCTTGATCGTTGTTCAATTTCTTTTATATTATGAACTTATATTGGGCTGAGTTTCAGTTTATTTGATGATGCATTTTCTTCTGGGAAGACTATATTTGAGTGAATTTATGATGGATTCTTGGTTGTACATGAGTTGTTTTTGTAAGAGGTTACTACTTTAACAAGACAGTACTACTGCACTATATAATTTTGACACTACTATCCTTTCCTTACTGCTAAAGGTCCAACTACGACATATGTCTGTTGGCAGTTGAATAAGTAGATGACACGCTTTATGGTGGAATTTAGAACTCCAAGGAGTAGTTTATAATTGTCGTATGATGGAATACTAGAAGAGTATATTAGAGCGAATTTATGATGGAATTATTGCTTCTAAATTGCTTTGTGGAAGTTAATATGGAAAATAGGATGTAGAATTGCCTCCTCTAATTGAATTGTACTGAAAGGTGTTCAATGTTGATGATAAGCATCTATGATAAATCAAAAAGAACATGTCCTAAGGTGCAAAGGCTAGCGTAGGGGAAATTCAAACCCAAATCTTCGGCACAACTCCCAAAGACTTTACCAATTGAGCTTACTGATACCCATATTATCTCCTCTAATTTGGTGCTCTTTTTTTCCCTGTTTTGCTGAATGATCAAGATGTAAGATGTATGTCTCTTGGAAGTGGAATAACAAGATAACAAGTTTTTGGCTCGGTCTTAGAACTCCAGAGTTATGATTTACGTTCTGTTGTATACAAGTCCCTCTTTAATTTGTTATGCGCCTTTTGGTATTTAGTGGAGGCGTTTCAATCTGGATTTTAAACAGAATTGGATGACGAATGTCAAACACTCACCATCTCCAATACTATTGCCAATACACAGCCCTTACAAAATGTGGAATGCATCATCATCCACATCATAAAATGCTTTTGACATTTCCATTCCATAATTAAAACATCTCAAGTTTGAAAAAACATTGCATAAATGTTCAATTTGCATGTTACAAAGCTGCACCTGAAAGCTAATCATACATATCAGCCACCAATTTGGTAGCCTAATCATTCCAGCCACCAATTTAGTAGGCCTTCCATACCAACTCCCATGTGACATCTGACAAAAATACTTCCAACTAGGCAACTTGACCAAAAAAAACCCCCAAAAATTCAGCATTTCTATTTGGTACTATATAAAATCCCCCCCCCCCCCCCAAAAAAAAAAATCTCTAGTGCCCTGCAAAAATAGATCTAAACCCAAGATTACATGCCCATTCTATACCCAAAAATACCAACTATGAACAAGCCCCTCTCATTTCTTTTACTAGCCTTTCTCATCATGCGACTCCTCTCCCCCACTCAATCCATACCAGTCCCAACCTCGATGACCCGAGCGGCAAACACAGTGGCGCAGTTTCTATACGCACACAATGTGGTGAGGGCCGGCCATCGGCTCCCGCCCCTCCGGTGGAGTGCTAAGCTGACGAGCTATGCCGCCAAGTGGTATGCGAATCAAAGGATGAGAGACTGTTCATTGATCCACTCCACCGGAGTCTATGGAGAGAACATATTTTGGGGGCAGGGTAGCACGTGGAGTGCCATGGATGCTGTGGGCGCGTGGTCCTCCCAAGAGGCTTACTATAATTACAAGACCAACTCATGCTTGCCAGGAAAGGATTGCTGGCATTATACACAGCTTGTGTGGAGAAGCTCAAGGCAGGTTGGATGTGCTAAGGTCAAGTGTGTTAGTGGGGATACTTTTGTTGTTTGTGAGTATAATCCTCATGGCAATACCATTGGACAGAGGCCTTACTGATTTCACTTATTATTGTGTTCTTCTTATTTTTATTTTTAAAATATTTTTACGGAGGTGTGTTGTACATGTATAAAATTGATTACGCTAACAGTTGTTCTAAGTGAGACTGTATTGTTTAAAGTCGTCATAGAAGGAGGATATAGAAGGTGGGAAATGGGTGCGCCTCATTTGATATATTACATATGTACAATGACAGTCTTGTGGGAAGACTTGCAAATCTATCAAACACAATTTATTTCCCCTCCAATAAATATTATGTTATGAAAAAATAGTTAATTCAACAGAGAGATTGATTTCTCAAATGACATTGTATTAGAACTTGAATTCAAAATTTTTAATCATCTTATTCATTTGATATAAGTTGGAAATGAAGTTTGTTTTTGGAAGATTCCAATCATAATTCCATTTTTTTGAGGTCAAGATTGTCACATCAATAAAAGTTTCAAACTTTTTAGAACTCGTATTTCATTACTTTTTCAACCTACGGAACTTCAATTTGATTCACCCAATAAAAATATTTATCATAAACTCACCTCATAACACACAATCTTTTTTTTAATCATATAAAAATTATATATTAATCCCCCCAAAAAATAAAAAAGTTAACCAACGTAGTGGAACTAGACAGAGTTTCACCAAGCGTTCCAATTTTCTATTCCTCCCATAATTAATGTTTGGACAATTGACATAAGCAGGGCCCATGTTTCATTTTCTTCCTATGGCTATGAGTGCTCTTATAGCACCTATTACTGTATCAGTACTCACTGTATCTCTGTTTAATTATCCAACTTTCTTGCATTTAGCGCTGGGAATCTCGTTTTCCCAATGACCGATGTGTGAGCATCTGTTTTCATGTTCCGTGCTTGCCTAGTAAAATGTTCATTGAGGTCCGGGTAACTTGATTATCATAATGCATTTACCAACTCCAGAAAAATGTAAGAAAAGTGAAATAGAGGTTGCACATGTGTTTTATTAAAATCAAAATGATTAATTACATGTTGCAGTTGCATCACTGAGCCGGACTTACGCATTCGGAAAATAATATTTGTTCTTAGATAAGACTGGCTCAACCAGTAAATAAAAGCAAAACATATGCTGATATAAGGTGACTTTTGATAATTATATGGGTAACTAAGTTGTAAGCTCCAAAAACATGCCTTAGAATCGAAATTGACGTGAAATATGAAGTTTGAATTGCCACTACATAAAAGAACCAACTATTAGTTTGAGTGACACGAAATTGATGTAGAATGAAGTACGGGATTTGTATTGGGAAGAGAAACATTACAAGATTTCTATAGTTCAACGTGTCATATCTTTGGCATCAACTGAATGGAGTTCTCTTTTTTAAGGCAAAAATAGATGATAATACAGCTAGGTGCTGTAAAATAGCATGGAAGTTAAGGAGAAAACAAAGATAGAGAACAAAATTCTGATTATACTATGAGTAATCTATACGTACCGAGGGAAACAAGCTCATTAATCTATGAGCAATTTATGAGAAATATGTTACAAATCAGCTATTGACAAATAAATGATTACATGCACGAACCAAATGGCAATTTATATTTGAATACATGAAATAACATTGAAATTAAAACAAAAGGTCAAGAAAAACCCTACCCTGTACATCAGCACTGCCAGTTTGAGATAGAGAGCTCAGAAAACTCTATGTCAAGGTAGGAAATTACATAGACAATAGTAGTGACACCACGTACCGTTACGGACTTCAGTAATCAATTCATAACATATAGAGTTTGAGGAAAGAAAACCAAAACCATCACTTGATCTCTTTTAATAAGGGAATTGAATAATTAGTTCATCTGAAGTGCTGACTAATAAGTAATGAGATAGAATTTACCAATCTATACATTTTAGGCACACCCAAATAATTAAAAAATAATAATAGTACTAAATAAAGGTGAATAGATCCATTAAAACAAAATATAAGATTAAAATGCCTCACACGCTGTTGATTACCTCTCTTTACAGTAACTTACAATAAAAGTAAGAAAAACTGCAGAACATGGTCGATCATCGTGACTTCAGCCTATTCTTTCCAATTTATGATGCCTTTTGTTTTCTTTTTGGGCGCGACTCATCATACATATATATTAGAGCAATCCCAATGGTGAGCCCAAAATTTGGCTCACTAGCGGGGGCCTACCACTACTACATCATTTCTCTCTCCAACTTTTTAGCTCACAATCTTCACTCCCTCCAATGAAAGGCTCACCACTTGAGCTCACGAAAAAAATAATATCAATAGACCCCACACTTAACAATATTTAATTGGTTTAGTTTTTTTTTTATTTTGGTTGGTTATTTGGGTTTAATTTTTTAGGAATAAATAATATGCACATAATAATTGCAAGAGTTCGAAAATAAATAAAAAAATGAACATTGGTTAATATTTGACAAAAAAATTACAATAGTTGAACAATTTTTTTACAAAATTACAGCCTCTTTTTAAAATACCAAAAAAAAAGAAAACCCAATAATTTGGTAATACAGCTAATACAACAATTTTTTTAAAAAAATTACAACTTCTTTTCAAAAACCCAATAAATAAATAAAAAATAAAAATTTTAAACAAACCAAAACCAACAAATTAATAAAAAAAAAAAACACAAGAAAAAAAAATAACATAAACAAAAAAAGAAACACAAAAACAACAAAAAAAAGAAAAGTGGGCTGAGGGCCGCTCGCCCTGCCAAGCCATCTCGTGGGCCCTGCCTTGCGGGTCATCTGTTGCAGGCCATCGCGCCCCCAGCCCGCCAACCATTGGGATTACTCTTAAGTACGTATGTCACATTTCAATTGAATATATACCTTTTTTGAATTTTTATTTTGTGGACAACATTACTAATACATTGACCTTTCTTAAAAAAAAAAAAAAACAGAATCACTAGCATTTTCCACAGAGATGGACAAAGTTATCCCGATACATTACGTATAGATCCAAACTGATACAAAATTTAGTAGATTTGGGTACAAATTTTCAATCCATTTAATTAAACGGGGTGACAAGTTCAACCTGTTTAATTGAATGGGTTATTTTCAGGTCGATATTATCGATACGAAGAAGTACCTATTTAACCATTTCACTTAAATGAGTTAAACAAGTAAACTCATTTTACCGCTTATCATTTGTTTGTTTACGCTTTTATTAAATAATTAAAAATAAATATAAGAATGTGAAGTATGATTAATCGAGGGAGTTTTAGAGAATAATTGTTTAATGTGTTTTATATAAGCTTAATTTTTATTGCTATACAATTGCGTATTAGTTGAAAATGTTAAACAGATAAATGGGTAATTAGCTAACTAAACTCGATTTATTTATCTTGGAAGGGTTAAGGGGTTTAATCTATTTAAAACTTAAATCAGTAAAAGTCGGATTCTCCAACCCATTTAATAAATAGATTAGATTTAGATTGACAGATTTTCAACCCGTTTAAATTTGTCATAAATACGAATCTCACCCGATATGACTTCGAACACGTCTTGCAGTCTCCTTGCGAGGCTAGACCGTGCGGCAAACGAGGCGAGCGTGGTGCGAGGATGCGCATCAAGAGCAACGAGCTTCTCAGCTTGGGAGTTAGCTGCGAGGGACGAGGTGCTCAGGAAGGCCCCATTTGAAAAATGACGCCGTTTTTGGCGGTTGACTTCCCTTTCTTTTGTATTTGATTGTTGAAGATTAAAAAAAAGAAAAATATGAAAATATTACCATTGAGCTTTAAACTTTGCTGTGCTGATTTGTGATTTTCTTGCCGTTGGCCATAAATGATTTTTTTTCTTCTTCTCTTTGGCTAAAATGTCTAAAATTTCACATTGTAACTTTTTTTAAATGTCGAGCTATTGTAATTTTTTTAGTTGAATATTAATCAATGTATCTTTTGTTATTTATTATCTAATTCTTATAATTATTATGTGCAGATTATTTTTCACAAAAAAAGTCAAATAACAAACCAAAATATAAACACTAAACTAATTAAATATGGCTAGGTGTAAGGTATGGATATTATTTTATTTGATGAACCAATGTAGTGAGCTTTTTATTGAAAAGGCGGAGGATTGTGAGTCAAAAATCTAACTCACAAACTGATGTGATAAAAATTGGCTCCACTAGTGAGCCCACAAAACTGACCCTAGAAATGCTCTTAGCTGTGGTTTTCCATCAAGGAATTGCGGTCTGTGGATGGGAGTACTCCTCCCCAGCACTGACCATGGTTCATGGCATTCAAGTTGGGGCTGACGCTTTGTTACAGTCAGGTAGGAGGACCATCAATGATGGGAAAGCAGGTCCTCGAGCTTCTGAGGAGACTGGGTGTAAGATAGAGGGGATGATGAACAAAGTTGGAGGACGCATTCGTTGCTTTTCTCCTCTATTTGCAGCTTCCATGCGTCCGAATTGTCCCTTGTCTGCTTGTTGTTGGTACCATCATCATCATACCCTTAATTCAGATAAACGAGATGCATCATCCCAATTGCCCCCAAGATCCCGGCGAATTCGTTATGGCAATGCTATCACCAAACTGGAGGATGCCCTCCAGCTATTCGACGAAATGACCTGTAAAAGTCCCCTACCTTCCGTAATTGATATCAATTGTTTAATCTCATCCATTGTCAAGATGAAGCATTATACCATCCCCATCTCTCTCTTTGGACGAGTGGAGTTGCTGGGCATCTCCCACGATCTTTACTCGTTGGCCATCTGTATCAACTGTTACTGTCATCTTAATAAAGTGGGAGCTTGGCTATCCCCCTGATTCTGTCACCTTCACAACCTTAATTAATGGCCTCATTAACATTGATGAGTTGGACCAAGCTATCGCCTTGTTGGACAGAATTCTCAAGCAAGGCTTCCAACCTGATGTAGTCACCTATGATGCTCTGATAAAGGGCTTGTGCAGAACAGGGAAAAATGCTGCTGCTCTATCCTTGCTTAGGAATATGGAATCCGGCAGAATCTGTGAGCCCGATGTTGTCATATACGGCACAATTATTGACAGCCTTTGTAAGGACAAGCTACTAGATGAGGCCCTTGACCTTTTTTCCCGGATGAAAAGCACAGGTATTTCACCTGACGTCATCACTTATGCTTCGTTAATTCGAGGTCAGTGTAGTCTACGGTGATGGGATGATGGGATGATGCTCGAATGACACTGGGTGAAATGCTACAAAGCAACATAGTACCAGACATCTGCACCTTCAGCATGTTGATTGACATGTACTGTAAAGAGGGTATGGTCAAAGAAGCAAATTATGTTCTGAAATTGATAATTGACAAGGGTGTGATGCCAGATATAATCACTTGCACTTCATTGTTGGATGGTTATTGTGTGCAGGGACAAATGGATGAAGCATCAAAGTTAAGGGATCTGATGGTCAGGAAGGGTTGCCCTCTGGATGTTGTGTGTTTCAGCACCATGATCAATGGATACTGCAAGTCTAGAAACCTTGACGAGGCTTTCAGCCTATGTGGGGAAATGACATCTAAAGGAGTGAAGCCAAATGTTGTTACATACAATATTATGCTAGACGGATTGTGTAAGGATGGCAGATTACAGTGCACAAGAGAGCTTTTAAGAGAGATGCAAGCTGAAGGGTTTCTTCACAACAATCAAGTGAAACGAGCCCTACAAGTTATTGATGTCATGGTTGCCAAAGGTTTTCAAGCAGATGCACAAACTGCATACTTGCTTGCACATGATCAAGTAGATAAGTCTGTCAAGGCTTGGCTTCAAAATTTTGTGAAGCATTGATTTGTTTTTAATATCATTCCTCAATGGAGTGTATCCCCGCATATTGCTTTGTAGGATATCCAATCTGGAGATATTTAAAGGCATACATCACCTTCGAAGAATGACTAATGCCGGTTGTGGTTCATCATCTGCGCATGATGAGAAGCTTCTGCAGGTGGGACTGAATGTAGGGGTGGGGCAGCTCGTCAGGGGAATGAATAAGGCATGTCTAAGGCGAGAACATACTAAACCCAGCCAAAGTGAAGCTGGTGAAAGCTTGACCCCATCAGTTAATGGGATGTCTGTTCTCCATGTTTTCCTCAGCTGATATGGAGTTATTTTCTTAATGATACAGGCACACCAATTGTTTCAATAAAAATAAGCTTTCCTTATATCACGTATCATCAAGGCTCTAGTCTAGCGTTGATCCGGTTTTTTATTGCTGGATCCACCATCACATGTGCAGAAGACGGCAGTGTTAGGACACTTCGAAAATACTTGACCAAGGCATTACGCATTCCTAACTTCTTGAAAACTAGTAATCAAAATCCCATCCATGTCATGAACAGAGTACAGTCTGTTGTTATGATGAATTAAATTATTATGGTGTGTGAATTTAACTTAAAGATTTTTCACAATAATTTTAATTGTAGGGATCAAACTTGCTCAATCCTTAAATCCAATTCAGTAAGGAAAATCGGGTGGATAATTGTAAAATTTGTAGTCTAGCTTAAAGATTCACAATTAACCAATTAGACATATGGACTGATCTAACTCTAGGTTAGCCCCCGAGAATTTTCTTCATAAGAAAATTATTTTTGAACCCACAAAAAAAGACATCTTTCTTATTTAACTATTTTTTTTTTGTGTTCTCAAATGTCTTGAGAATATATTTGGTATCAACGAGAACTTCAATTAAGTTTTGATAATAATAATAATAATAGTACAATTATAATCATTAAAAGATACACAAATCGTTAATACCTGCATAATTCTTAGAAACCAACAAAAAGATAGTTGAGGGTCCATTCTTTTCGTGTAAAGCAAATGACTAAATTATTCATCCTATAATATCTTTGGACATTAAATGCACAATTTTTTGGACTATTGGCATGTTCTTTTCGTGGGTAAATTGGGAGTGTGGGATGGAAAAAAATGAAATGGAGTAATAAAGAGCGGAATTGAGAGAGAATGTGTGGTTTTTTCTTACAGGAGTAAGAAAAAGTGAGATTGAGTGAGAATGAATGAAATGAGTTAGGAAAAAGCGGGAAGGAATAGAAAGAAATAGGAAAAAGATAGAATTAACTTCAATTAACTTCAACCTAATATTTTCAACTCACTTTAATAAAAAAATACTAATTTTAACTCACTTCAACTTACTTTCTATTATTTTAATGAACCTCTATCTATTATATAAAAAACTCTATCAACTTTAATTAAAAAAAATATCCACTCCAAACAAAAAGAAATATCAAGGTGTAGGAGTGAAGGAGAGTGAAAATAAGTGGAAGAGAATAAAAAGGGCTGAGGCTGAGAGCCAATAATTTACCGATGAAAAGACACAGGCTCTCACTCAGTGCAATGCCTTCGAGAAAAATCAATTATACCCATTGGGGGAGCATAAACTCGATTTATGATTGATCCATCTGTCTATTTTCCAACGCAATTTCAAGAAAGTCTGACACAATTCATCGTCCCAGGTATTGGGTTGGAATTCGAGGAAGATGAATCGAGTTGGAAAGAGCATTCATCGTTATTGTACTGTTTTTGCGGCTCCAACTTCTCCAAATTCTTCGCTGTCTGCTTGGCACCATCATCAGCCCAACCCCAATCGTCCAAATACACGAGATACGTGATCGCATTTGGCTCCAAGATTGGCGGGGAATGATTTACAACCCCACCGTGGGGGTACTAGCAAGCTGGAAGATGCCCTCCACCTGTTCGACGAAATGACCCGTAAGAATCCCCTTCCTTCTGTAGTCGTTTTTAATCGTTTAATCTCTCCCATTGTCAAGATGAAGCAGTATGGAATCGCCATCTCTCTTTTCAGACGCCTTGATCTGCTGTGCATCCCCCACAGTGACTGCTCACTAAACATACTAATCAATTGCTACTGCCACTTCAACCAGCTGGGTTATGGCTTTTCCCTTTTGGGTAAGCTCTTTAAGCTTGGCTACCCCCCTACTTCTGTCACCTTCACAACCTTAATCAATCGCCTCATTAATGGTGATCAGATGGACCAAGCTATCGCCTTGTTGGACAGAATTCTCAAGCAAGGCTTCCAACCTAACATAGTCACCTATGGTGCTCTGATAAAGGGCTTATGCAGAACAGGGAAAAATGCTGCTGCTCTCTCTTTGCTTAGGAGTATGGAATCTGGTGACCTTGGTGAGCCCGACCTTGTCATATATAACACAATCATTGATAGTCTTTGTAAAGACCAGCTATTGGATGATGCCCTTCATCTTTTCTCCCAGATGAAAAGCAGAGGTATTTCACCTGATATCATCACTTACAGTTCCTTAATTCGAGGTCAATGTAGTTTAGGACGATGGAGTGATTCTATGACAATACTGAGTGAAATGCTCCAAGGCAACATAGCACCAGATGTTATCACCTACAATACATTGATTGACATGTATTCTAAAGAAGGGATGGTTGAACAGGCGAACTCTATACTGAAACTGATGATTGACAAGGGTGTGGTACCAGACATAATCACTTACACTTCATTGTTGGATGGTTATTGTCTTAGGGGCCAAATGGATGAAGCATCAAAACTGATGGATCTCATGGTCAAAAATGGTTGCCAACCAGATGTTGTGAGTTTCAGCGCCCTGATCAATGGGTACTGCAAGGCTAGGAACCTTGACCAGGCTTTCAGTCTATTTCAGGAAATGTTGTCTACAAGAGTGACACCAAATATTGTTACATACAACACTCTGATAGACAACTTGTGTAAGGATGGTAGACTCCCTGGGGCATTGCATCTTTTTGTTTTGATGGAAGCTCAGGGATTATGTCCAGATGTCGTCACCTGTGCTTCTTTGCTAGATGGCCTATGCAAAAATGGGAAGGTCAATGAGGCAGTAGCAATATTTACTGTGCTGGAGCAAAAAGGATTAATTGGTAATATTGTGTTCTACAGCATCCTAATTGATGGAATGTGTGAAGAAGGAAGATTAAAAGATGCAGCAAATATCTTCTCCAAGCTGCTGTCCAAGGGATTGCAGCCAAATTGTAAAACATACACTATAATGATTAAAGGCCTTTGTAAGAAAGGGCAGCTTACTCAAGCTAGTCAATTGCTGGCCAAAATGGAGGAGCACGGAGTTTGTCCAAATGAGGTTACATACAATACTGTTATTAGAGGATTTCTGTGCAACAATGAAGTCACTCAAGCTCTGCATCTTATTGATGTAATGACTGGCAGAGGCTTTAGTCCCGATGCAGGTACCACATCTTTGTTGTTTGACTTAGTTTCAAATGAACAAACAGAGAAGTCAGTGAAGGAATGGCTTCAAAAGTAATTTGAAACATAAAATATGGCTTTTTTGTGGAGTTTTATTTTTTTCCTCTGTTTGCCTCCTGGGGGGAGGGTGTTGTCGTATGTCAGTTTCTCTTCAGGAAGTTAGCTTTTATCAATGAGAACATAATCTCATTGTTGTTGCCAGGATCAATTATAGAGTTTCCAAAGGCTAAAACAACCAGTATGTTTACTTTTGGAACCACCTTTCTTTGTTCACTGACTATGCTGCCCATGAAAAATGCTGAGAGATAACAGAAGTGACAAGCAGTGAATGAAACAAGTTACAACTGAAGATAGAGGGTGATTCATTGTTGTTGTCCTATTTATGTAAACGTTATTCAACACAATTTTTAGGAAGTTCAACAAGCTTAAATCATGGTAGTAAAATTGCCCAATGATCGTACAAACTAATTTGCAACAGTTGATCATATAATAATTAGCACAAGAATTGTACAAGAATTCCTTTCTGTTAATGGGGAAGAAAGACAAATGATTAGCGCAGTAATTCTACAAGAATTCCTTTTTGTTAATGTAATAAGGAATAATAAGTTGTAAGTTTATCGCTCCCTGTCGCAGAAAAAATGAGGGCCTTAATTCTGCCTTTTTATTACCACCTTTCTTTTTGATAAAAATTTTGTAAGAATCCCATGTATTTCCATCCCCAATGCATGACTTAAATTAATCCCATTCTCATGTATATGCCAAAATATGAGAATCTTAGTGACTTTGTATTCACAATCTTCAAATGTCTCAACTACCCTTTTTTTTTTTCTTTTTTAACCAAAAAAAAATTAAAAAAATCAAAGCCTCAATCATCTGGGCTGTGGCTTTTCCCTTTTGGGTAAGCTCTTTAAGCTTGGCTACCCCTTGACTGTTTCACCTTCACAACCTTAATAAATGGCCTCATTAATAATGATCAGATGGACCAAGCTATAGCCTTGTTGGACAGAATTGTCAAGCAAGGCTTCCAACCTGACCTATTCACCTATGGTGCTTTGATAAAGGGCTTGTGCAGAACAGGGAAAAATGATGCTGCTCTATCCTTGCTTAGGAATATGGAATCTGGCCACTTTTGTGAGCCCGACATTGTCATATGTAGCACAATCATCGACAGTCTTTGTAAAGACAAGGAATTAGATGAGGCCCTTGACCTTTTCTCCCGGATGAAAAGCAGAGGTATTTCAGCCAACATCATCACTTACACTTCCTTAATTCGAGGTCAGTGTAGTTGAGGACAACGACACTGAATGAAATGCTGGAAAGCAACATGACACCAGGTGTCATCACCTTCAGTATGTTGATTGATATGTACTGTAAAGAGGGGATGATCAAAGAAGCCAACGATGTACTAAAATTGATGATCAACAAGGGTGTGATGCTGGACATAATCACTTAGAGTTCTTTGTTGGATGGTTATTGTTTGGTAGGACAAATAGTTGAAGCATCAAAGTTGATGGATCTGATGGTCACAAAGGGCTGCCAACCGAACATTGTGTGTTTCAACACCATGATCAATGGGTACTGCAAGTCTAAAAACCTTGACCAGGCTTTCAGCCGATTTAGGGAAATGACATCTAGAGGAGTGAAGCCAAACATTGTCACATACAATATTTTAGTAGATGGACTGTGTAAGGATGGTAGGTTACAATGTGCAAGGCAGCTTTTGAGTGAGATGCAAGCTGAAGGCCTAACTCCAGATCTTGTCACCTGTGCTTCCTTGTTGGATGGCCTATGCAAAAATGGGCTGTTAAATGAGGCTATGGCAACATTTAAAGAGATTGAAAAGGAAGGATTCATCCCTATTATTATGGTCTACAACGTCCTAATTGATGGGTTGTGTGAAGCTCGAAAACTTAAAGATGCAGCGAGTATCTTCTCCAAGCTATTGTCCAAGAAGTTGCAACCAGATTGTAAAACATACAATATACTGATAAATGACTTTGTAAGAAAGGAATGTTGGCTCAAAGTAATCAATTATTGACAGAAATGAAGCCACACAAGCCCTACAGCTTATTGGTGTGATGACTGCCAAAGGTTTTCAACCTGATGCACGAACTGCATTGGTAGTGTTCGACTTACTTGCAGATGACCAATTGGGCAAGTCAGCAAAGCAATGCCTTCAAAATTTTGTGAAGCACTGATTCTGAATTTGACATCATTTGCTGATGTACTATAGTTCTGTGTATTGCATCCTAGGGTTATCCAAATCTAGAGATATTCAACAGTTTACATTACATTAGAACGATGATTAAAGTCAACTTAGATTGCAGCAAGGATATCTTCCTCAAACAGTAATAGGCTTGAAAGCAAGGAGTGCTTTATGATGGAAGCAACCAATGCCAGTGGCCGTTCATGATTTGCACGTGGTGAGAATCTTTTGAAAAAGGGATTTAGTGTGCCATCCTCCTCCTTTTGGTGTGGGATATGTGCTCAGAAGGATGAATAAGGCATTTCTGGAGCAAGAATATGCTAAACCAGAACACCTCCTAAAAAAGCCCAAATTTCTACCTTGTCTACAGTAAGAATGAGACAAGAAAATCTAGGGGCTGCAAAGTTGCTTTTTTCTAGATGCTTAAAGGAACTGGAAGCTGCTGGAAAGGAGGGGGGCGGGGACAACTTGGCAAACAACTTGAAAAGAACAGAGCTAAATTGAAGTTGAGCAAATTTTGAACCCATCAGTTACTGGGGTGTTCGTTTCTCCTTGCTTTCCTCAGTAGATGTGAAGGTCAGAACATGTGATTAGCCCACAAGCAAAGCTTGTGCTGAATTTGCACTTTTTGCAGCGGAATGAGAGTTAATAGTTTCTGTATTTCCAGGTGCAAAGACCAAGAGGTGACAGGAGATTGCAAACGGTCATTCATGGAGTGCTCAATGCGGCTTCTTCTGCTTGAGATAGATTGAGCAGGGTGCTTCATTCCATTAAGCTTCATTAATGAGGGAATGCTGCTTGTCAGACATAATTATTTCAGTCATCTAGTCATTAGAGGCTGCAGCGGGGGTTCCAGATGGAGATGGATGCAGCTAGTCTAGGTGCGTCTACTGCCTATCATTCTCATTTCCTTTTATTGAGTGTATAAGAATGATTATTTCGTTCTAAGGTTTTAGTTGATTTAATAACTTCAGCCGATGCAGCTTTTCAATCTTAGTTTTCTTGAATACTGATTCGCCCCCTTATTTGATACCAACAGTTGTGAGAATATCCATCTTAATGAAACTTAATCTTCCAGCACAATTCGCCTTCTGTATAAGTGTATGACTCTTGGCCATTCAATGTTTACTTGTTGTTGTTATGATTTTGGTATATTATAAATGAATCTGAGGAAATTCAAGAGATCTAATAGGTCATATAAAATTTTTTTGTGTTTGGTAAATGAGTGCTTAAAGCAGTAGTGCTACCGGGGATTCTTACACTTCTTTTTTTTTAATATTTTTTTTTGAAGTCTGAGATATCAAAAGCTTGTCAAAATTGCTTGTGGTATTAGAGAAAAATGTTTTCCTTGTTTAAAATTATTGTTTCTTAAATTAATATTCATTTGTGTATTTTTGGAACTTATCTATGTCAGTTATCTGAATTTGTGTTAATAGCTAGCGCAACAAGCCAACAAGAAGACTTATTGTTCAATGATCATGTAGTGTTGACTTATTTTATTTTTCTTACCTTCAAAGGAGTAGTTTCAAATCTAGTTTGAAGTCCAAGCATTTGAGTCAGGTCTTCCTTTATTTCATAAAACAACTCATTAAGTAATGGATTTGCTCGTAAAATAGAGTCATACAAAATGAAGAGTTCTGCATCATTGGTTGCCACCTGATGAACTCTCAAAGATTATTTCTGGGGGATAACTAGACAATAGATTTTTTTTTTTTGTCTGGGACTAATTGTAAGTTGAGTCTTTTTCCTTTCCCTTTTTTTTTTAAATGATTGCTTCATTCCTTTTCTATGGCATAACCTGTAAAAACAAGCTAAAAAAAGTTATTACTACATAAGTCATGTATCTTGGTTCGAAAACTACGAGTAAACTGTTTGTCATGCACAACTACATAAGTCAGACATGTTGCAAAAGTGATACTAGCAGGATAAAGGCATGTATCTTGATTCGAAAACTGCAAAGCTTCATCCCTCCTGCTCTTTTTAGTTTCTAGCTGAATTTCTTGCTATCCTTTTCATGAATGGATTACTATCAAAAGTATTCATGATGTTTTAGTCAACTCATATATATGTTAAAACCACATTACAATGACCTGACAATGTTAATTCATATGAATTTGATGACTCTGATCATGTTAACGCTTTGTCGTTCACTACTAACTATTGTATTGTGTCTGTATCCTGATTTCAGTCAGTCTTGTTCACTTCATGGCCAATTTTACAAATTGCTACTTTACTGCTGTATGAATGAAGTGATTTGACAACTTCTTTCTCTACAAAAACTTCTTGCAATCTCATTTAGCGCGTCTTTTCTCTCCATACAAATTTATGTTTTGCCAAGTTTGCAATTGTAACTCTTCTTCTCGACGTTCTTTCAGGACTCATGAATCCAAATTGTCGGATGCAGAAGACCTTTCCATGTGGCAAAGGAACCATGATGCCAAACTTTTGTCTTCGTGGGCTGTTGAACGCATTGCTTTCTCTAGAGTTAAAAGCTCAACTAGAACCACCCCAAAGCTATAAATATAACCTTTTCCCAGTAGCCAAATGTAACCTTACAAGTGCAGGCCTATCTTCCCTTGTTCAGCCGCACCATTCAAATACATCATCCCAATTGCCCCCAAGATCCATGAGAAATCATTATGGCAGTGGTATCACCAAGCTGGAGGATGCCCTCCACCTGTTCGATGAAATGATCCGTAAGAATCCCCTCCCTTCCCTTGTTTATTTCACTTGTTTAACCTTCCCACTGTCAAGATGAAGCATTTTGACATTGCCATCTCTGTCCTTAAACGAGTGGAGTTGTTGGGTGTGCCTCATGAATCATGATCATTACTAACTAGCTGTACTTTTCAATTGCAATTGCCAACTTAATCATGTGTCTCTTGGACTGTCAGTTTTGGGTAAAGTATTTAAGCTTGGCTGTTCCCCAGCTTTGTCATCTTCAACACTCTAATCAATGTCGTGATTGACACAGATTAGTTGGACAAAGATCTCTCCTTATTCCACAGAATTCATAAGCAAGGTTTCCACCCTAACCTTGTAACATTTGGCACTTTTGTGAAGGCTTGTACAGAAGAGGAACAAATAATGCTGCTCTGTCTTTGCTTAGGAATATGGAATTTGGAAGACTTTTTGAACTCGGTCTTGTCCTATATTAGCACATTATTAACATCTTTTGTAAAGACAAACTATTAGAGATCCCTTGACCTTTACCCCGGATGAAAAGCAGAGGTATTTCTCCCGACATTGTCACTTACTCTTCCTTATTCGAGGTCAATGTAGTTTAGGATGATAGGGTGATGCTCGAATGGCACTGAGAGAAATATTGCAAAACAACATAGCACCAGATGTTAGCACCTGCAATACATTGATTAACATGTTTTGTGAAGAGGGCATAATTGAAGAAGCAAATTATGTTCCGAAATTGATAATGGACAAGGGTGTGGTGCTAGACATCATCACTCACGCTTTTTGTTGGATTGCTCTTAGTTGAGGGGAAATGGATGAAGTATCAAAGTTGATGGATCTGATGGTCAGAAAGGGCTGCCAACCAAACATTGTGTATCTCAACGCCATGGTCAACAGGTACTGCAAATCAAAAAACCTTGACCGGGCTTTTATCGTATTTAGGGAAATGTCATCCAGAGGAGTGAAGCCAGAAGTTACATATCTAATAGATGGGCTGTGTAAGGATAGTAGACTACAGCGTGCACGACATCTTTTAAGGAAAATGCATGCTCAAGGGCTAACTCCAGATCTTGTCACTTGTGCTTCCTTGCTGGATGGCCTATGCAAAAATGGGCTGTTAAATGAGGCTATAAGAACATTTAAAGAGATGGAGACGAAAGGGCTTATCCCTAATATTGTGGTAGATGGATTATGTGAAGCCAGTGGACTTAAAGATGCAGCAGACACCTTTTCCTAGCTGTTCAGGGGGTTACAACCAAATTATGTAGTATACAAGAGAATGGTGAAACGACTTTGTACGAAAGGGCTGTTGAGCGAAGCTAATCAATTATTGACAAAAAGGGAGCATAGATGCTAGCCAACTGCGATTACCTACAACACTCTTGTTAGAGTGTTTCTTTGCAACAATGAAGTCACACTAGCCCTACAACTTGTTGATGTTATGACTACTGATGGTTTTCAACTTGATGCCCTGACTACATCTTATGGTGTTCGACTTTCTTTCAGATGGCCAAGTAGATTATTCTGTCAATGAATGGCTTCAAATTTTTGTGAAGCATTGATTCTGTATCTGGTATATTTGTAAGTTCGGTACATTTGTCTTCAGTTAAATTTATAGAAATTCAAATATGCTAACCAGCATGTCTTGGAGTGGAAGAATACTCAGATTCAGTATACATTTGCAACTGGATATCTTAGCCCACACCAGTAGTGAGTAGTGACCTTCACAACAATGAAGCTGTTATGGTAGAAGCAAATGATCCTAGTGATTGTGCATCACAGGCACACAAAAGGACCTTTCATTGAGGGCATTGCACATGCAGTGTACTGCATTGCATGTGAAATGTGCTCCGGCTGCAGGATTTGTTATCCTTTATGCAGGGATATTAAACCTACTATTATGGAACAAGGTTAAATGCTTGGATAATTTGCAATTTCACCTGTAGTCTTGCATTATTTGGCCGTACATGAGAGCTTTGGAAGATTGCTTTTGAGGCCAGCAGACAACGTGATCCTGCCGGTAGATAGGGTTGAGCTTGAAGTTAGCCGTTGTGATTCAACCAAAGCTGCATATTTGTCTGGGTTTCGCTGGTGGAGTATTCTATAGTATTCTATTTCTATGGTCCCAATCTGGGAGCTCGAACCTAATTCTCTGCTGACCTATATCATCTTGACAGAAGGATCAACATGATCTAAGATGAATGACAACAATTATATAAAGCTCTAAGGTCGCTACATCATGACCTCTGGCAAAAAAGCAAAATCATTGCCTCTTTGAAAATTTACGCCTTCATCTTAAAGTTAAATCAGGACTACCCTTAACACGTAATGCAGCACTACATGGTCATGAAACAAGAAATCATTTATGTGCTAAAAGAGCAGATATGTTGCAACAGCAGCAGCCCCACCGTACAATTACTGTAATGTTACAGGAGATTGGAACAGATCATTCATGGAGGGTCCAACCTAGCTTCTTCTACTCAAGATTGCTGTAGCAGAGTGCTTATTGAGTCAGTTAGAAGACATGCCCAGATTTAGTTTTCCTTGGAAAATTCTCATATTCCTCACCGTCCTAATTTGGTAGATAGTTACTGGTACTAGGTCTCTTAGCATTAACTTCTGGATCTTTAATGCAATCTCTGCTGTCGAGAGTTGCACTATGTCAAGACTGTCTCTGCTTGCAGCCCACTAATTGAATTGTAGGTTTTTTTTCATCATTATGGCTGAGAATGAACCCTAGAAAAATAAACGATCAACTCCATAGACATTTGTCTCACCAAAAAAGTACTGGGCAATTTGCTTTGAAAGAGGAAAGGGGGAAAGACAAGCCCCCAGGTATTTTTTACGCGCTGATACACTATCATTAACCAACAATTATCTTCCTCTTTGTAATTTACTAGGCAGGGTTCTTCTTACGCTTAAAATGTCATAATCAAGCTGACCGCCTTGCCAGAGGATCATCATCCCCTTGCAGATGGGTCAAGATCTAACAAAGAAGATATGAAGCCAGTGTATGGCATGAAAAAGAGAACTTTGCAAAAGAATTACAATAATACAGCAAAGATCTGAGGTAGTGGGTTGTACCTTTTGAAATGTATAGACTTGTTTAAGTTCTTGCCAAATCAAAGCCTGTTTGAACATGTTACATGGTTGTATTGCTTGAGTAACAGTCTGGATGTAGCTAATTGTTTTGAAGGTCGTCACTGGTGGATCATATTTATCATCTTGTTTACATCTACAATGCTTTCCCTGCCAATTTGGCAAATCTGTGCTGCTTGGTTTTCATTATACCTGGCGATACACTGCAATCATAGTTCATTAATGAGGCTCTCAGATATTTTGATATAAAGTTTACAATGACCAAAGAGGTTAAGGATTAGTGCGATTTGTACTGCTTCATGGTTCTAGTGTTGAGAGGTATTAACTGGACGGCAGCCGGTGAAGCTGCCTGATGTGTGTGTATTGTCTGTGGAGTGAAATTGCCCGATGGAGATAGCAGACAGTGAGGTATTGGGCTGACTCTATCCAAGGTGGTTGGCAAGTTGTAGGGGTACCAGCCACCAGGTAAATACTGCAATTGAACTAATGCTTTTTAACAGCCCTAATTTGAGCTACTCTCCACAGAAGAAAAAAAAAACAAAAGATTTTCCCACTCAGAAGGGAACACATATCCCACATCCATAGACATTGATGTGCATTGCCTCTTGCTGGAGTCATGAAAATTTCTCTACAAGTGGAGAAAGGGACAAGGCATGTAATGCAATAGTTAATTGTTCAAAACTAGAGTTAGCAACTTGGTCAAATTGCATGGAGTCAATTTATTTAGCGATGTTGAATCATTCAGTTTATAATAAATTATCTACTTGCTTTAAAATGATCTAGTCGAATGAAAAATTTAAATTTAGCAGGCCTCTTGATCAAATAGACAGCTTTAAGGGTGCCACATTTAAATGGCAATAGGAGGGGTTGGGAACGGGACGTATATTCCTCATCTTTATCCCCGCTAAGATCCCCGACCCCTGTCCCCACCCCGTTCCCCACTGCAGGGAAAAAATTCCCCCCTTCCCCGTACCCGCCTCCAGCATGGATTTAATTCTTGACATGGCCTTAATAGGGTTCTTATTTGCTATTTTTCCCCCTCCTTTGTAATAGTTATATTACAAGTCTTGAATAAAAGTCCAATTTTTCATCCCTAAACCCTAGCCTAATTAATTGTACAATAAGTTTTTGTAGACTTCATGCAACATAAGTCTAACAAACTTCATTCAAGTTTACAATCTAAACTAAATTAAAGTTTAACAAGTCCATACAATATAAGTCTAATAATGCACAAATTACACAAAATAAGTTCATACAATCTAGATTTTTTTCAACTTAATTTACTGATATAATTTAAGTATTATTTTCACAAACAAAGCGCTCATATGTAATTTTAAATTAATATGCGAGGACGGGGATAGAGATTCCCCCCTCCCAATCGAGGACAGGGAAATGGGGATGGGGACGAGGATATTTCCCCCAGCGGGGAAGCAGGGATGAGGACGGGATAAATTTTTGCTCCGTCCCCATCCCCATCTCCACTCGAGGATTTATTTTTGTCCCCATCCCCATCCCCATCCCTATTGGAGACGAGGATATCTCCTAAATGCGGGTGGGGATTTCCTGCTCCACTGTCATCCCTAGTATTTTCTAACTGACAGAGGTCTTATTAAAAGTTAGAGCATCGAGTTGTATTCATATCCCCCCTCTGTGTCCCTAATCCTTTTAGAGGATAGTTGTGGTGTGGCTCACCACATTTTATTCGTACTTAATAAAATTCTTTTTTTTAGGGTGTAGCCTTTTGGGAACACCTAAAAAAGAAAAGTCGTCCTCGATTTGTTGGGGGTTGAAGGCGCCTTCCCCTACTTCCGTTTCCCATTCATGTTTTTCGTAGTTAAATCTATGGTCAAGGATAGAACAAATGTCTTTCTTTACCATATCTAAGGAATTTTTTGTTCCAACTGGAGAACCATTATCAGTCGATCCTTATCAAACCAACTGCAATCTTTTGAATAGACGATGAACTAGATTAGAATCCTTCTGCACAAGTCTATAAGAAAAAATCTTATTTCGTTTATCAGATCCAACAGAGATCAATACCATAAGTAATAGATTTAACATAACAACCTAAAAGATAAAAAAAAGGTATTGTTTGTAAATAACTTAAATTTTCAATTAAAAAAGTCAAATGACATATTTTCGAACTAAAATAGACGAAACATAGTATTTTGGGCTGAAATCGAACTTATTGCACTGTATTTGTATATTTATCTCAATAACTTCAATCGTAATCCTTATATATTACATGTTAGCCCAAACAGCGCTAATCGTACGGAGCAAGGACGTATGCCCAGACTGTGAGACACCGATTGGCAAAGAGCTAGTGACACCCTTGAGACACATCCATCATACCCATTGAAGAGCATAAACTCCATTTATGATTGATCCATCTATCTAATTTTCAACGCAATTTCAAGGAAATCTTACCCAATTCATCGTCCCGGGAGCAACTGTGGGTAGAGGAAGGATGATGAATCGAGTTGGAAAAAGCATTCATTGTTCTTGTACTATTTTTGCGGCTTCAACTTCTTCAAATTCTCCCGTCTGCTTGCCACCATCGTCAGTCCAGACCCAGTCGTCCAAATACACGAGACACGTTACCCCACTTGGCCCCGAGATTGACCGGGAATGAATTCGACCATCGTACTACCAGGGTGGAAGATGCCCTCCACCTGTTGGACGAAATGACCCGTCAGAATCCCCTCCTTTCCGTAGTTGATTTCATTCGTTTAATCTCCCCGATTGTCAAGACGAAGCACTATGGCATCGCCATATCTCTTTTCAGACGACTTGAGTTGCTGAGCATCCCCCATAGTGATTGCTCACTGAACATACTAACCAATTGCTATTGCCACCTCAATCATCTGGGCTGTGGATTTTCCCTTTTGGGTAAGCTCTTTGAACTTGGCTACCCCCCTGACTGTGTCACCTTCAGTACCTTAATTAATGGCCTCATTAATAGTGATCAGATGGACCAAGCTATCGCCTTGTTGGACAGAATTCTCAATCAAGGCTTCCAGCCTACCCTATTCACCTATAGTGCTTTGGTAAAGGGCTTATGCAGAAGAGGGAAAAATGCTGCTGCTCTATCCTTGCTTAGGAGTATGGAATCTGGTGACCTTTGTGAGCCCAACATTGTCATATATAACACAATCATTGATAGTCTTTGTAAAGACCAGCTATTGGATGATGCCCTTCACCTTTTCTCCCAGATGAAAAGCAGAGGTATTTCACCCAATATCATCACTTACAATTCCTTAATTCGAGGTCAATGTAGTTTAGGATGATGGGAAGATGCTCGAAAGACATTGAGTGAAATGGTGTAAAGCAACATATCACCAAATGTTATCACCTGCAATACATTGATTGACATGTACTGTAAAGAGGGGATGATCAAAGAAGCCAACGATGTACTAAAATTGATGATTGGCAAGGGTGTGATGCCAAACATAATTACTTATATAATTCTTTGTTGGATGGTTATTGTATGAGGGGAGAAATGGATGAAGCATCAAAAATGATGGATATGATGGGCAGGACGGGTTGCCCGCTGGATGTTGTGTGCTTCACCACCATGATCAATGGATACTGCAAGTCTAAAAACCTTGACCAGGCTTTCAGCCTATTTAGGGAAATGAGATCTAGGGGGGTGAAGCCAAACGCTGTTACATACAGTATATTAGTAGACGCACTGTGTAAGGATGGTAGATTACAATGTGCACGGCAGCTTTTAAGTGAGATGCAAGCTGAAGGCCTAACTCCAGATCTTGTCACCTGTGATTCCTTGTTGGATGGCCTATGCAAAAATGGGCTGTTAAATGAGGCTACGGCAACATTTAAAGAGATGGAAAAGAAAGGATTCATTCCTAATCTGGTGGTCTACAACATCCTAATTGATGGATTGTGTGAAGCTGGGAAACTTAAAGATGCAGCAAATATCTTCTCCAAGCTGTTGTCCCAGGGGTTGCAACCAGGTTGTAGAATATTCAATATACTGATGAAAGGGCTTTGTAAGAAAGGAATGTTGGCTCAAAGTAATCAATTATTGACGAAAATGGAGGAGCTTGGATGTCATCCAAATGAGATTACCTACAATACCCTTATTAGAGGGCGTCTCTGCAACAATGAGGTCACACAAGCCCTACAGCTTATTGATGTGATGACTTCCAAGGGTTTTCAAGCTGATACGCATACTGCATCATTGGTGTTGATGTACTGTCAGTGAAGCAATGCCTTCAAAATTTTGTGAAGCAATGATTCTGAATTTGACATCATCTGTTGATGTACTGTCGGTCTGTGTATTGCATCCTTGGGTATCCAATTCTAGGGGTATTCAATAGTTTACATTACATTTGAGGGATGATTAAAGTCAACTTGGAGTGCAGCAAGGATATCTTCCTTGGCCAAGTAATAGGCTTGAAAAGAATGAGGGCTTTACGATGGAAGCAACCAATGCCAATGGTCGTTCATGACTTGCACATGTTGAGCATCTTATGCAAATGAGATTTAGTACGCAATCCTCCTGATGGGATGGGGTACATGCTGAGAGGGATGAATAAGACATGTCTGGAGCAAGAACATACCAAATGAAAACACCCCCACAAAAGCCTAAGTTCCACCTTTTCGACGGTGAGAATGAGATGGGAAAATGTAGGGCCTGCAAAATTGCTGTTTCTAGATGCTTAAAGAATCTGGAACCTGCTTTTTTTAAGGGGGGGGGGGGGCAAACAAGTAGGCAAACAATTTGAAAAGAATAGAGCTAAATTGAAGTTGAGCAAAGTCTGAACCATTGGTCCATGGGGTGTTCATTTCTCCTTGCTTTCCTCAGCTGTTGTGAAGTCCAGAACATGTGATTAGCCCACAAGCAAAGGTTGTGCTGAATATTTACAGATTTTGCAGTGGAATGAGATTTGTTGGTATCTGTATGTCCAGGTGCAAAGACCAAGAGGTGAATGGAGATTGGAAATTGGAAATGGTCATTCATGGAGTGCTCAATGTGGCTTCTTCTGCTTGAGACCGATTGAGCAGTTTGCTCCATTGCATTAGTTTTCAGAGTTGTCCATTTTGATTCAGCTTAATGCAGGAACAGTTCTTGTCAGACATACTCATCTTGGTCATGTACCTAGGGCTGCAGGAGGGGATCGAAATGGAGATGGATGCAGCTATTCCAGGTGTGTTTATTGTCTGTCATTTTCATTGCTTTTTAGCTGAGTTTATGAGAATGATATTTCGTTCTAAGGCTGTATTTGATTGAATAACTTCAACCGATGCAGTTTTTCAGGATAATATTAGTTTTATTGGGTGCTTATTCGGACCCTTATTTGATATCACAGTTACGAGATTGTTTATCTTAATGAAACTTAATCTTCTGACATAATTTGCCTTCTGTGAAACTCTTGGCCATTCGATGTTTACTTCTTGTTGTTGTAATGATTTTGGTCTATTATAAATGAATTTGAGGAAATTCAAGAGATCATACAGGTCCAAATCCAAATCGAAATCGAATACCTCAAAAATCCTAATGGGGTGTTGTGGGTCTGATGTGGCAGTCTTACCTCTGAATCACAAAATTTTCAGAGAGATTGGTTTCAATTGACCATAGATTTAAAAATCGTACACTAACTAGTACTCATGGAAACAGAGCAAAGAAAGTTTAGAGAGACATTTTGTTTCAGTCTGTACAATCCAAGCTGGAAAAATAGTCCAAAATAACCTTTTTCAGCTATACAGATTTCGGACAAAGAGAGCAAGTAGGTCATATTGAGTATGAGATAATGTCATAATGATTGTCAAAAGCTTGTAAAAATGCATGCAGGTTTAAATAAAAATGTTTCCTTTTTAAAATTATTTTTTATTAAATTAATATTTCATTAATGCATTTTGGAACTTATTTGTTTCATTGATCTTAAGTTGTTTTATTAGCTAGCTCAAGAAGAAGCCTTACTGATCACATATCGTTGACTTATGTTACTTTCCTTCCTCCAAAGGAGTTGTTTCAAATCTAGTTTTAGGTACTGTATCCAAGTATTTGAGTCGGGTCTTCCATTATTTTATTAACTAAAACAACTCATCAACTAATGGATTGGCTTGTAAAATAGAGTCATACAAAATGAAGAGTTGTGCACCATTGATTGCCACCTGATGAACTCTTAAAAGATTATTTTATGATGGATAGCTACACAAAGTTTGTTTCTGACCAACTGTAAGTTGGTTTTTTCCCCTTTCGTTCTTTTGAAAAAAATGATTGCTTCATTCCTTCTCTATAGCATAGCCAGTGAAAGAAATTTAGAAAAGGGTAATCATTAACATCTGACATTAACCCCTAAGTACAGAGTTTAACAGCTACTTGTTATGCACAACTACATAAGCCAAACATGTTCGAAGAGTGATACTAATAGGATGAAGGCAAGTATTAAGAAGATCAATTGGGGGTTTTTCTAGGTGAAGATGAATTAACAAATGGCTAGGACCCCATTGAAGAAACAAAATTGTAAACATTTCTGTTGAATATGACCACTATGAAGCACATGAGAAGGAGGAAGATGGAGAAAAGGAGGAAGAGAAGAGGAATAGGATGAACGAGGAGAGGAAGATTAACATGCGAAAGTCGTGTCGCATTTTAGCATTTTATGTGAATATCTGCAAAATAAATATTTATAATTATTCTTGAAGTCTTGTGAGTGTGTGTTAGTTCATATGGTAAGATCTTTGGTAATTGGTATGGACTTGGTTTGGGTTCTACACTTCTACTTATATTACTCTTGTGCCTCTTGCACCATGAAATACTTGATCTCAGAGAAATTCAGCCCCCTTTGATATCCAAAGTCAAAAACTTTCGGCAGTTGGTAGTTTCTGCAACTTACCTAATCACTTTAGACCCTGTCCTAATTCAACAGCTGCAAAGTTGTAAGCACTCTTTTACTTACATCCCTGCTGGAATGCTTTTGGCTTTTTTTAGTTTCTAGCTGAATTTCTTGTCAGCATTTCATGAATAGATTTTACTATCAAAAGTATCTTTTGTTAATTCATAATATTTGAGTCCACTCATGTATATATTATCAAACCATATTACAATGTCCTGACAATGTTTATTCATGTGAATATGATGACTTTGATCATGTCAATGTTTTGTTGTTCACATCTATTTTGTTGTGTCTATATCAACAAAACCGTGTTCAGATTCTATGGCATAGCATGCTTCCTCCACGGAAAGCCTATATATGCAGGTGATGATATGTGACAAGATCACAAGTTGTGAAGCATAGTGTCCAGTGCATTTACAATCCATCTGAAGGAGCAAATGGTGGTTTGCTTGATTTCAATCAGTCTTGCTCAGTGCATGGCCAATTTGACAAATTACTACAGGACGAATGAAATGATTTGACAACTTCTTTCTGTGCTAAAACTTCGCACAATAGTGAGTCCTTTTCTTTCCATCCAAATTTGAACGTTGTTTTGCCAAGTTTGCAATTGTAACTCTTCTTTTGAATGTTCTTTCAGGACTCCTGAATCCTCAATGTCGGATGCACAAGAATTCTCCATGTGGGAAACGAACCCTGATGCCAGGCTTTTCTCTTTCTCTCCGGTTGAAAGCTCAACTAGAACCACCCAAAATGATAAAAATAAGTTTACAGTAAATGGCCTCAACCGGAAGTATTCTGCGGCCAGGTAACCAAATCTTCCTAAAACATGGGTGGTTATTTGAGTTTGGTCAATAGTAACCCGTCTTAATGCACAGAAGTGTGATAGTTTTGCCCTGTACTTGTCACCCAGTAGTATGTTGGAGAACATCCTTCTAAAATATAGGAATCGAAGACAGTTAATGCAAGCAAGTGTCAAAGCAGCATGACAATCTTCGGGCATGTTTGCCATGTGACCGTAGACTCTTCGGCCTGATAGTGGGTGTGACGGAAAAGAGTTCCATTTGGAAATGAACTCACAGACTAGTGAAGTGACCTCTATCTCCAAACAACATCTAGTAAAGTGACCTCCATCTCCAAACAACATGCTAATCGCAAGGGTCAGTTACCTCTAAAGAGGAACATGAAGAAGAAAGTGTGGAAATGTGAATCCAAGGAAGAGCATTTCATAAAAATATGCTGAAAGACCAAACGCAGAGACAACATGTGTGTTCCTGAGATTTTCCCGAGATTTTTCGATGAAGGAATTCTGAGAGTAAGAGGATTGTATCATATCGATATGATGTATTGGGTGCTTGAATTATTTGTTCCACCAAACTTGTTGGCTAATGATGTCTTCTTTTGCGGTTTTTCTCATTTGGAGAATGTGAATAATGCCTTTGTTGAAATGTAATTAAAGATTCTTGTGTACGGGTTGCAAACTGTGAGCTGTTTCCGCCCTTTTCGAGTCTCCGTTTGAAGATTCATCGGCTCTGAGATTTGTGAGTAAAATGATAATGGGTAGGCAAATATTAGAGATGTCACATCTAATTTGTACTGCTTTTCTTTCAAATCCACAAGTCTCACACCAGTGATGTGTTTTTGATGGTGTTGCTCGCGTATATCATCCATAATATTAATGGAGGGGTATTCTGGAATTGATTCAAATGATTCCCCAACTTTGACTTCTACTTTCCTTTTTGCAACCTCCCTTCCCAGTGGACATGTGACGCTAACATGCAGATCAAAGTAAAGATCATTCACCCTATGCAGATTGTCAAGCTCTGATAATGAAGAACGTAAGTGCTGAAATAGTGAATCCAAGGACAGGGATTTCATGAATAATGGACCTATTTTGCTGGAAAAACAAGCTGATCTGTGGCAAGGCATGAAAACCCTGAAGGACTATATAGAAAAGATAAAAAAGTATTATATATAAGTAGCACAAATTTTTGATTAAAAAAAAATCAAATGACATATTTTGGAACTAAATGGTTGAAAAGTAGTGTTTTGGGTTGAAGTTTAATTTATGGCATTGCATGTGTATTTATCTCAATAATTTCAATTCCAACTTTGATTGTATCATATATTATGTTGGGTCAAACTTTTCTAATTGTCATTAAAGCCTTTTTATTCAGCTAGCTAAGTGATAGACCTTTAAAATAAACCCTGTGTAGGGCTAATTGGGGTGGCAATTTCACCAGCACTCGATAGATATCTATTCCACCCAATCCGAAAAAGTCAGTGAAAACTCGAAATAAATGGATGGTAGATGGATGATGGATGATGGTTTGACGGATTGGATTGGATATGGGTGATGCCCCATCTGACCCGTCACCCGATTCATCACCTGCTTAGTCATCCACTTGTTTATTTCCTATTTGTAATTAGTTTACTTTTTATTTTTGACCTTTAAATTTTACTCATTTTTTAGACAATTATATTGTTAATTCCATGATTTTCGTCAAAACTAATGTGATGAATATGACATTTATTTATTTTTCATACCTAAAATATCGTTTTTAACATTTTCAAAAGGCAAAACTTACTTTTTTTATATAAATTTGCTAGCATATTACATGTAAACTTTCATCACCTGTTTACAATCTGATTCATCCGTTTTCACCCGCAGATAGTAGATGGATGGATTGGATTAGATTTTTACAGATAATAAGTGGATTGGATAATGCGAATTAAATAGAGTGATGGATGAGAATGATGGTTCACCCGATCCGAACCCGATCCATTGCTACCGAAAGGGCCAAATCGGAGTTGCGATGAGGAGGACGGACGCATCATCCCCATTGACACAGAGGAAGATGAATCGAGTTGGAAAAAGCATTCATTGCTCTGGTACTGTTTTTGCGGTTTCAACCTCTACAAATTCTTCTCGGTCTGCTTGGCACCATCATCAGCCCAAGCCCAATCGTCCAAATACAAAAGGTACGCGATCCCACTTGGCTTCAAGATTGGCGAGGAATGATTTACACCAACACCGTAGTGCTACTAGCAAGCTGGAAGGTGCCCTCCACCGGTTCGACGAAATGACCCGTAAGAATCCCCTCCCTTGCGTAGTTGATTTTAGTCGTTTAATCTCCCCCATTGTCAAAATGAAGAATTATGGCATCGCCATATCTCTTTTCAGACGACTTGAGTTGCTGGGCGTTCCCCACGATGGTTGCTCACTAAACATACTAATCAATTGCTACTGCCACTTCAACCATCTGGGTTGTGGCTTTTCCCTTTTGGGTAAGCTGTTTAAGCTTGGCTACCGCCCTGACTGTGTCACCTTCAGTTCCTTAATGAATGGCCTCATTAATAGTGATCAGATGGACCAAGCTATCGCCTTGTTGGACAGAATTCTCAAGCAAGGCTTCCAGCCTAACCTATTCACCTATGGTGCTTTGGTTAAGGGCTTATGCAGAAGAGGGAAAAATGCTGCTGCTCTATCCTTGCTTAGGAGTATGGAATCTGGTGACCTTTGTGAGCCCAACATTGTCATATATAACACAATCATTGATAGTCTTTGTAAAGACCAGCTATTGGATGATGCCCTTCACCTTTTCTCCCATATGAAAGTCAGAGGTATTTCACCCAATATCATCACTTACAGTTCCTTAATTCGAGGTCAATGTAGTTTAGGACGATGGGAAGATGCTCGAACGACATTGAGTGAAATGCTGCAAAGCAACATAGCACCAAATATTATCACCTACAATACATTGATTGACATGTACTGTAAAGAGGGGATGATCAAAGAAGCCAACGATGTACTAAAATTGATGATTGGCAAGGGTGTGATGCCAGACATAATTACTTATAATTCTTTGTCGGATGGTTATTGCTTGAGGGGAGAAATGGATGAAGCATCAAAAATGATGGATATGATGATCAGGAAGGGTTGCCCGCTGGATGTTGTGTGTTTCAACACCATGATCAATGGATACTGCAAGTCTGAAAACCTTGACCAGGCTTTCAGCCTATTTAGGGAAATGACATCTAGGGGAGTGAAGCCAAACGTTGTTACTTACAGTATTTTAGTAGACGCACTGTGTAAGGATGGTAGATTACAATGTGCAAGGCAGCTTTTAAGTGAGATGCAAGCTGAAGGCCTAACTCCAGATCTTGTCACCTGTGCTTCCTTGTTGGATGGACTATGCAAAAATGGGCTCTTAAATAAGGCTATGGCAACATTTAAAGAGATGGAAAAGAAAGGATTCATGCCTAATCTGGTGGTCTACAACATCCTAATTGATGGATTGTGTGAAGCTGGGAAACTTAAAGATGCAGCAAATATCTTCTCCAAGCTGTTGTCCCAGGGGTTGCAACCAGGTTGTAGAATATTCAATATACTGATGAAAGGGCTTTGTAAGAAAGGAATGTTGGCTCAAAGTAATCAATTATTGACGAAAATGGAGGAGCTTGGATGTCATCCAAATGAGATTACCTACAATACCCTTATTAGAGGGTGTCTCTGCAACAATGAAGTCACACAAGCCCTACAGCTTATTGATGTGATGACTTCCAAGGGTTTTCAAGCTGATACGCATACTGCATCTTTAGTGTTTGACTTACTTGCTGATGGCCAAGTAGGTAAGTCAGTCAAGGAATGCCTTCGAAATTTTGTGAAGCATTGATTTTGAATTTGATTTCGTTTGCCAATGTACTGTAGTTCTGTGTATTGCATCCTAGGGTATCCAAATCTAGAGATATTCAACGGTATGCATTACATTAGAAGGATGATTACAGTCAATTAAGAGTGCAGCAAGGATATCTTCTTCAAACAGTAATAGGCTTGAAAGCAATGAGAGCTTTATGATGGATGCAACCAATGCCAATGGTCGTTCTTGATTTTCACATGGTGAGAATCTTCTGAAAATGGGATTTAGTGTGCCATCATCCTCCTTTTGGGGTGGGACACATGCTGAGAAGGATGAATAAGGCATTTCTGTAACGAGAATATACAAAACCAGAAAACCTCCTAAAAAAGCCCAAATTTCTACCTTTACGACGGTGAGATTGAGATAAGAAAATCTAGGGGCTGCGAAGTTGCTGTCTGTAGATGCTTAAAGAAACTGGAAGCTGCTGGAGGGGGGGGGGGGGGACAAGTAGGCGAACAACTTGAAAAGAACAGAGCTAAACTGAAGTTGAGCAAAGTTTGAACCCATCAGTTACTGGGGTGTTCGTTTATCCTTGCTTCGTCAGCAGATGCGAAGTTCAGAACATGTGATTAGCTCACAAGCAAAGCTCGTGCTGAGTATTTACACTTTGCAGTGGAATGAGATTTCTTGGTATCTGTATCTCCAGGTGCAATGACCAATAAGTGATTGGAGATTAGAAATGGTCATTCATGGAGTGTGCAATGGAGCCTCGTTTGCTCGAGATCGATCGAGGAGAGTGCTTCATTGCATTAGTTTCCAGGGATGCCCGTTTATATCCACCTTAATGTGGGAATGGTTCTTGTCAGACGTACTCATCTCAGTCATCTACTTAGGACTACAGCAGGGGATCCAAATGGAGATGGATGCAACTATTCCAAGTGTGTCTATTGCCTATAATGTTCATCTCTTTTTAACCGAGTGTATGGGAATGTTTACTTGTTGTCATGAACTCATGATTTTGGATATCTAATACGTCATATCTCTCAAGGTAAAACTTGGAGAATCTTTAATAAGCTTGTATGGACCTGTTTTTGTTCAAGATGTATTCGTTGATGATGATTCCTTGGTAAGCTTCTTTAATAAGCTTAGCGAGGCCAAACTTGGAGAATCTTCAATTGATGGGGTGAGGTGGGATATAAACACTCAGGGGTGCTTCACTGTTAGATCTTTTTATTTGAAGCTTCTTGATGGGAAGTATTCACCTCGGGAGGTTCATTCTGAAAAAGGTTTCCCTTGTAAGCTCATATGGAAGTCTTTAGCCCCTGTAAAGGTTTATTTCTTTGTGTGGCAAGCTACACATGGTAACATACTAATGTGTGGCAAGTGGCAACCTACAAAAAAGGGGAGAAATTTTGGTGAATAGATGCTTCATGTGTGAAAGGAACTCTGAATCTACGGATGATTTACTGCTCCATTGTCAGTTTGCGAGAGTACTTTGGAATCTAGCTCTCAGTTGCTTGGGCATTTCTTAGGTTGCTCCTGATTCCATTTGGAATCATCTTTTGGCCTGGGAGGGTACCTTTGGTAGGAAAGTTAAGAAGAAGAAGAAGAAGAAGAAGAAGAAGAAGAAGAAGAAGAAAAAGAAGAAGAAGAAGTCATGATCCTACTTCTTGTCATCTTTTGGTGTATTTGGAGATAGAGAAACAGAAGAGCTTTTGAAAGCATAGAAACTCCTCTTAGAGTTTGAAAGAGAATTTCATAAAGACTCTTTACTTTTGGAAGAATGGGAAGCTTAGCTCTTATTCTATTGATTTGGCTAATTGTGTAGATAGTTCATATTTAGGATGTATATAGCCTTTTGTATGATGCTCATTGTGCAGCTGAGCTTCTCATCTTTTAATATTAATATATTACCTTTTTCTTATCAAAAAAAAAAAACTCCCAAAGTAGAACTGTGGACAATCCTTCTAGCTAGGATCTACAAATTATTGGTTTTTGATAAACTGGTCTAAGCAGTGTTTTCTTTTTTTGGGGGGGGGGGGTGGTTGTGTGATAATATTTGTAACAAGCTTGTAAAAATTTGCTTGTATTGTTAAATAAAAGAAAAAAAATTGCACTTTTTTCCAAAAAAAAAAAACAGTTCACACCATGTCCATTCATTTATATTTGAAATTATCTTTGTCCTTTGTCTTAATTTGTTTTAATAGTAAGGTAAATGCGCAGGATTATAGACATGGGTGCAAATAATCTTGTTTGACTAATTGTAACCCCCCACCCCACCCCCCAAAATAAAAAAACATAAAAAGAGGTTGGCACATTACCTCTCTCAATAGTATCACAATTAAAAAAATTTTAAAAAAGAAACAATAAAAGAGTTAAGTATTAACATCCAACATTTAACCACTACCAAGCAAGCATTTAAATTGCTATTTTCCATCAGCGCGTTCATGTTAATCACGTATGCCATATCCAGAAGACAAAAGTGGAGTTTTATCAAATGTATATGAATTAAAAAAAGGAATTAGTAGCGTCCATTAACAAACATAAATTATACCAACTTTTAAAAATAGTTCAGCAGAATATGAATATTATGAAGCTCATAAAGTCGCTCACTAAAATTTCAAAAAAACAAAATAATGTTGTTTGCCTTCTACTATATATATATATATATATGTGTGTGTGTGTGTGTGTGTGTATATGTGTGTGTGTGTGTGTGTACGTATATGTATGTACATATATGTATATGTATGTATATATTATTATACATATATATATATATACATATATATGTGGTCAATAATTACGCCTATGTGGTCAGCAGCCACAATAATTAAAACAAAACAATCTTCTTCATGCAATGCCTCGTCTTATTCCATGTGGATGACCAAAAAGTACGTGTCAGAAACATGGTCGTGATGTTTGTATGACTAATCAAAATTGATAATGACGTTGTTGGTTGTTCTAATAAATCATGTTTGTGTTGTCTTCCATGATGATTGCTTCAAGATTGAGCCTTTTTGCACCGAGCAAACCACCCCATATTTGGAGTCCTCCAGGAACTAATCTTCTAGAAAATTGATTAATGCCCTAAATATGAATTGTAATAGCTTTTGTTAATTTTTAAGTTGTAAGGTTTTTTTTATAGATGGGATGTATATGGAGGGTTTAATTCAGCCACACTTCGGTTATTCTCAGCTTGAATTCTAAAAATTGAAACTCAAGTACGACACATCAACAAAAGTTTTACCTTTTTGGAACTGACATTCGATCACTTCCAACCCATGGAACTCCAATTTTGATTACCTAATAAAAATATTTATCATGGACCAACTTGTAACACACAACTCTTTTTTAATCACCTAAAAATTATATATTACCAAAAAACAATATATATATATTTAAAAAAGCAAAATGATAAGTGTCTTACTGCAAGACATTTCATAAATGTCTTGTTTTGACTTAAAAACCATACTATTATGTTTTAATATTGAAAACAATAATCGGATCGAATAGCAGAAGCATATTACAACTTATAAATTATATAAAATCATCTTTTTATCCGTAATTTATCACAGTTCTAAAATACACACATCATATGTACTCATGGATAGGCTTCATACGATTAGGGTATCATTTAATACTTTATCATAGTAACTGACAAACGTTTAAGGTTAACAATTCATAATTAAATGTAATCATTGAAACGTTTGT
>JACYFF010031959.1:12273084-12286638 GCA_017589665.1 Selenicereus undatus
AAAAAAAAAAGAAAAACAAAGAAAACAAAGGTGTTGCAGAAGTAGCGAGTTTTTTGGCTCATGTAAAATCAACTACAACACCGGCACCCAAAGTGGTTCCGTCATAACAATTCCGGGGACTTTGGTAAATTGAGATACATAGAATAGAAACCTTGTCACTTATGGTTGGGTTAGTAATGAGAAATCACGAACAAATAAAATTACCAAATCCAATGACTTCTGTAACTTATAGGACTGCATACTACGAGGAATGCTTGAGAAGAAAGTTAATTCTTCAAAGAATTACTAATAACAAATAATCACGTAAAATGGTTGCCATGAGGAAAGTAGCCCTGCACATAGCTTAGACATTAACTATGCAAGAATTCCCATCACAAGCGGAAGAAAATGTGCTTGAGCTAAAAGGGCCTTCAACATCCACTTCACTTACATCTGGAGCCACATTGTTCCAATCTGGGAACGCTTGTTGGATCGAAGAAGTTCCATTACGTGTTATGAGCCCTTCTAATACCATGGCAACTTCTTTCATTGTCGGCCTTTGCTTTCCGTTCAAATTCAAGCAATCTTTAGCGAGGTTAGCCGTAGCCATGATCTCTTCCTGTTTGCCCTCCTTTAGGACTTGAGGGTCCAAGATTTCCGAGAGCCGAGAGTTCTCTATCATGTAAAGAAATTCTGCTGTCAAACTTCTCCACTCTTTTGATTTATCAGGGGAAATCGGCTTCTTGCTGGTTAAGAGCTCGACAAGCACTACTCCAAAGCTATAAACATCACTCTTTTCGGTGAACTGGTTTGTTTGGAAGTACTCTGGATCCAAGTAGCCAAACGTACCTTGAACTTGGGTGGTTAAGTGAGTCTGGTCGATCGTTATGGTCCTTGAAGTCCCGAAATCTGATACTTTTGCTCTATACTTGTCATCTAGAAGAATGTTAGAGGATTTTATGTCTCTGTGATAAATAGGGGTTGCAGATGATGAATGAAGGTATGCAATTGCCCCCGCTGATTCTGCAGCAATTTGCAAGCGCATTTTCCAAGAAATGTGTAACTCTTCACTTGGGTTATGAATATGCCTAGAGAGCGTTCCATTTGGAATGAACTCATACACAAGAAGAGGCACTTCCGTCTCCAAACAGCATCCTAGCAATTTAACCACATTCCTATGATTGATTTGAGAAAGAATAACCACTTCATTTATGAAAGGCTCGAGTTGGCTCTCATCGACCTTCTTGGACTTCTTGACCGCTATGATCCTTCCATCAATGAGCATACCCTTGTAGACAGTTCCTTGCCCTCCCTGACCTAGTATCCTGTTCTCGTTGAAATGGTCAGTAGCTGCCTCAAGTTCTTTGATGGTGAAGAGTTTCGTTTTCTCTAGAACACCGTCTTTAGAAGACATTTGCTGCTGTAATAGTATACCACCATTTCGCTTGAAGTGCTTCGCTCTTTGTTTGATTTGTTTCCTCTTCCTCAGGAATCGCCATAACCAATAACAAACAACAGCCGAAAACAATGAACCAAATCCAACACTAAGGCCTGCATGTCATAAACAATGCCAAAGAGGTCAACGTACGACAACTTGATCCATAGACACGTGATCATATAGCAGAAAACGCACCAGCTTAAGAGAGGGGGAAGGGGAGCTAGGCGCAGGCTTACCTAAGATGACAGCAAGCAGATGTGCCTTGCTCCTGGTAGAACGAAAACATGTGACTTGGGTATAGTCATCGCTGTGGACAAAGCAATCTCCATTGCAGCGTGCACAACGTTCCGACTCTACAAAGAGAAATGCTTCATTATCAATGCTAGATAATTGCACATAGAAATTCCAAAACGAACCAACCAAACATACATGCCAGAATCCACCCAGATGCAAGATGCTTGGGGTTAAGGGGTCAGCCATGGACTATAGCAGCCTCACCCCTATTGCTGATGGGTTGTTCCCATTGGATCCAAGAGATTCCAAACTATAAAGCGAAACAAAATTTTCTGAAAAAAAAAAATGCAAAGAGGAGAGTTTGGCAATCTTACTCTGGCACCCGTTAGGAAGATAAGGATTCCCACCTTGGCCTAAAGGGCAAGAGCATAAATAATCCTCTCCTGATTGTGAGCATTTGGGGTCGGAACTTAAGCCCGGCAAATGCTCATAAATCCAATTCAGACTGACCGGAACATAAGTCCCATTTCTGACAATGTGCAACACTGATCTCTGAGACTGGGAGACGTAAGACATATCCATATAATCAATATCTACCATGAAGATGTAGCTGCATGTCCCATTGCTACGTGCAATATTCACATCGTAAACACTAAGAGAGAAAGGGGGGTATGTTTCACAAATCTCCTCGCTTGCAAAATTAGACATGTAACGGCTGTTAAAATCACAAGTCGGGGCACATTGAGCCACGATCTTGTCTTGTCCATTGGAGAGAGATGTGGCTGGGCAAAGCACAGGGACAAACAAATTGTATATATCAGAATAACTATATGGGCTTCCACCTAAGTTGGTACTTGTCCATGTGGTGTTTCCCGCAGTGCAATTGATAACCATGGGAGAATTGACCTTCACTTGTTTTGACCCCAAGGTTATCCCAAGCACCTCAAGATCGAATTTTGCAAGGACGGGGGTGGAGTTGTTACAGGTGATTGAATACCAGTCATTGTAATAGCAGTTTGAACCAATCCCAAATGGGAACGGAACGGTCACATTTCCACACTTATCTGGGCAACCAGGCTTTGCCATTGGTGGACCTCCTGCTGATGCTTCTTTGGCTGATAGCCATAAGATGATGGCTATGAGTGGAAGCATACTTGCATGCTATTCAGGACTACAGAACAGGAAGAGAAGCATTCAACACAAGATGGTACTTGCATTCAACACATAAAAATTATGGGCTCTTCTGACAATGAATATGTAGACTGATTTTACAGCGTGTTTTGACCTTTCCGAACGCACTGCTTGACAAAATCAGATAAGTTAAGAACTTGAATACCACCAGCAGATTTGATTAACTAGCTGCACAAAATTGAATTCTAAACTAGATTTCCTGTATTTTTCTCAGCTAATAGAAAGTAAGCATCGGAACAGTTGGAGGATTAGTCATAAATGCTTCCAAACTAAGTTGCCACTTTTGTTATGCTCTGTTGTCAAGTTGTGTCACTTTCAGCTGTTAGGCTTTGCATATTGCTATATAACTCGAATTCCTCCTTATGTCTCAAGTACTCATTTCAGGTACTAGGAAACCATGGCTTTTTAGGTTAAAACCATGGCTTTTTAGAAAAATTGTTAGGCCCGAAACCTAGAGTCGTGCCCATAAGTCCAAGTAACGTACCACACACACACACTAGTGAGAAAGCAAATTTGCAAACTTGGAAATATATACGTGGCACATAGGAATGTAGACGTACTCTGTGTCTTTTGAAAAAGGATTCATGACGGAATTTTCATCAGAGGAATAG
The DNA here is from genome assembly GCA_017589665.1 of Selenicereus undatus. Lineage (NCBI taxonomy): Eukaryota > Viridiplantae > Streptophyta > Magnoliopsida > Caryophyllales > Cactaceae > Selenicereus > Selenicereus undatus. The sequence goes on from JACYFF010031959.1 coordinate 12,276,538, forward strand.
ATTCAATTCAACAAAGTTTCTATGACTATTCAAAGCAGAATTTCCCATCCAAACAGTTTCACTTTAGCATAAGAAACATATGGAGAAAAGTCGAGAGTCGTCGGTCAATTGAATATATCATTCCATACGTTTCATTCATTTCATGGACGAAGGACCCAAGAAAATTGAATCAGTAAGGGGATGGCTAATAGGGCCAATTTTCAACAATTTTGTGTCCTCTTGCCATGTGAATTTATTCAAAATGTGCAATTTTTTTAAAAAGAATAAATTATCAATATAATTAACGATTACTAAACCTTAAACACCCATCACCAATTTTCAGAAGAGGATAATTTGCCCACTCAAGTCAGCAATTTCTTATGTGCTTCCGGGAGCACATACTCTCATTGTTAACGTATATATATTTTTAATGCGTGTATTTATCATATATTAATTTTTTAATATATATTTGATGATGTGGCTAGTGGGAGTATATGCTCCCAGGTGTATGATATACATATTGTCACTAGTGAACCAGAAAACAGGCTCACTGTTGAATTTGCTCTAATCCCTCAAAAAAAAAAAAAAAAAACAGAAATAGGACCACTATCCATTGATTATAATATACTTTGTGGATGATCATGCACATGCATAGATTCTTTGTTAATCATATAACAATCATGCAAGTGACGTGATACATGCTACAATACAGTCTGCCATCTAACTGAATCATCATGACAGGTTCACGAGTAATTTCGTCGCCAAGTCAGTTTGATATTTGTTGAGAAATGATAATAAATTTAAAGACTAGCAGTCAAACACATGTTAATTTTTAATTAAACCCAGATTAATTATGAAGTACATTCCGGCGATAGATTTGGACTAAATAAATAGTATTTTTTTTATTTTTCAAAATATACGCCTTATTTTTATGATTTTTCCTGTCGGGAAAAAAAAAACAAACCAAAGCTTGTATTATATCAAGAGATTTGTGGACCATAATGGCCTATAGAATACTCCTCCGTTGTCCTTTATTCAGGTCCAAAAAGACTAAATAGTACAAACTTACAAAGACATTAATAAAATCAATAATGTGACATCAACTTTTACAAATTAGTACTCGATAATTCACTGAATCAACTAAAAATAATTATGTAAACCGAGAGAGTTAATATAGAAATCACTGACAATATTATATTTCAATTGCGACTAGCCAACTGCTTGTACTCAATTAAAATTTGGCTACAGTTTCAAATCATGCTCAAGATAGAAATTCAAGAACCATTAACCACACGTAGAGCTCCCAATCTGCAAAATCAATTCAATATCAAATTTCTTCTAACATGGCATACTCAAAAAGTAGAATTATAGATCTCATAGTGTTCTCTATCAAAACTAGTAAAAAAAAAAAATTAGAGATCAATGACTTATATAAGATAAAACATTCATGAGCACGTTTATAGATTAAGATCAAAGGTTTGACACCTTTAATTAAAATATTTGTTCTCTTACTGCATGTAACATTATTAAAAAATAAGGACATCTATTTTCATTTTTCTTTTTTTTTGGAATAAAAAACGGCATGCTATTTTCACCTCAGTATTATCCACATTTTAGATTATCTAAATTTATTTTAAATTTAAAACATGTAAAATTTATGATTTATAATCATTTAATAGTTAGGCCAAATCTAAACCGTAATTGATGTAACTAATACAAAATTATTGTCCTCAAACAAATATTCCATCTCTTGTCATAGATATTTAGGTTTAATAGTTTATTTAATTTTTGTACTTTTTCTTCTGTAAACAAGGAAGCTAACAAGGTTGCCCCTTCATTGGCTAAGTTTCATCCACATGTCCTTGATTCATGAGTTTGGCTTGAAAAAGGTCCAGGTCATGTATTTGACATGACCTTTCGTCATTTATGTTATTTTTTTGGTTGATAATTAATCAACTTCATTCCCTCTTGGTGATTTTTTCTTGTTTTTTAAAAAATTAATACTCTCATCTCCTAAATTTAAACTCAAATTAATATTATATTTCTCAATCCAACTGATGTTACATTTTGGCATTTCTAAAACTTTAAACTAAGATTCTAAATTCTAGTTTACTGAATATATTTACATTAAATCAAACTGAAGTTGCATGAGTTAGGCCCTGCTTTTTTTGATTTATTTTTTGAAAAATAAATTTAGATAAGTTTAGTTTAGAATAAATTTAGTAAATAAGTTTAAAACAAGTTCAACAAATAAATTCAGAATAAATTTAGCAAATAAGTTCAAAACTGCTTAGAATAACTTAGCAAAAAAGTTTAGAAATTTATTCTCATAAGTTCATAATATGTTCTGTTCAAAATAAGCTGAATAAATAAGTTCAAATAAATTTAATTCATAATAAATTCAGATAAAATAAGATGAAGAGAACATACCTTAATTAATATGTTTTTGAGAATTTTGAAAATGAACTTTTCTAGATTGTGTCATGGATGATTATCCACTTGGCTAGCATTATCACAAAAACCATACAAGTTTTTGGTGATTCATATGATAATGCTAATCAAGTCCATGATTACAGGATACCACACACCAGAAAGATCCTTTTTAAAAATTTTTTGACTAATAATATATTCAATCTTGTTCCACCGCTAGACTACCCAGCTCAATCTATAAACTAAACTTCTTCTCTCCCACTTCTCTAGAGCGAGCTCACGGTTTCCTTGCATTGCCAAAATTCAAACATAGCTGAACAGATTGAAGGGAAGATCAACAGTCATTTGATGGGCTTCTCTTATTTTCTTCCATGGCTGAATCTCTCTCTGCTATGAATTCTCTCTCACTCCCCATCACTGGGCTTCACCTCCTCATTATCTTCCTGCATTCCCTCTTATAGTAGCACAAAAACTCACTAAAAATCTCCCATTTTCTCTCTTTCTTTCTCCCTTAATCGACGCCAATCTGCAGTTTGCCATCTGGGTTTTTGAGTTTTTTTTGGAAGAATCACAACAAAATTAGACCCATTTGGTGAAATTGAGTGAAGGAAGCTGAAAACCCTGACTAAGGGTTTTAAATTGATTGTTTTTGAGATGGCTTCAGTGTTTCTATATCATGTGGTGGGTGATCTAACAGTTGGGAAGCCCGAGTTGGTTGAATTTCTTGAAACTGAGACTGTTGAAGCTGCAATTAGGGCGATTGGAGAATCAACTGAGGGTGGAATTCCAGTGTGGAAGAGGAAACCGCAAAAGGGTATGATTGAAACCAGTGAGATGAGGCAGCAAAGATTTGTGGGTATTCTCAATTCATTGGATATTGTTGCTTTTTTGGCCAAAGATTGGTGTTTGGAGAATCAAGAGAAAGCAATGAAGACCCCAGTTTCTGAAGTTGTAATCCCCGGTAATTCCCTCCTTAAGGAGGTGCATCCAGCAACAAGGTTAGATTTTGATTCATTTTCTTCTGTTGTTTTTAATGATAGATGATAGATTTTTGAAGAACATGGGTACATATGTCAGTGAGAATTTTGACGTTTTTATGCTTCATGAAGTCAAATTTGATGATGGGTTTTGCAGATTGCTTATTGTTTGACCAATCGAGTTTCTTTTTACGTTTCTTGTAGCAAATTATGCTCAATTTGTGCATATGTTCTGTGATGGATATGGGAGTGGGAATGCACAATTTAGTGGCAAATTTGATTGTCATAGTCTTCATGAACATGGTTAGTTGTCTGATTTGAGTGTTTCCTGTCTGATCAACGAGTTTATCTTTTATGTCCATATTTGTGCGAAGGTTATTGGAATGAAAGTTTAGTTCAGTTTGTTTCTATTTTTCAGTTTCAATATGTCCCTTGAACCTTTGGTGCATTCTGCTGTGCTTGGATAGTCGATGATTCCAAAACCTGGCTTCCTGTATCTTGACTGGATGATGTCGATAGTTATGTGAAGCTTTGTAGGCAAACTCTTTTGGCTGAATACCTTGGAGAAGTAGATAGTTATGTGAAGCTTTGTAGGCAAACTCTTTTTGCTGAATACCTTGGAGAAGACTTAGGCTTTGCTTGTTCCTATTTAGGGTGTCTGTGTGGTGTGCATTATTGGAGGATGTAGGGAATGTTTGGTCCTCGGTTGAATGCTGATGGATTGTTTTTGTGGGTCTTTCAACTTGGAGAGATAATGGAAAATGAAATAATGGAGCAAAGGAAAGCGAAGAGTCATTTGATGTCAATGTTCATGTTGAATGCTTCTGGTAACTGTGACCCCCCCCCCAAAAAAAAACAAAAAAGAAATAAAGGCCAGCCTCACCGGGGCTGCTTAGAACCTGCTTGTTCTTCCTCGGTGTTGTGCTGAGTGTCCATGACCAACATCTGCAATTGGATAAGCCCTGATTGCTTTTTTCTACATATTGGTAGTGTCTTTCTGTTCATTTAACTTTTTTCTTTTTGTCTGTCATTGTATTTATTGATTCTTATGAAATGTTCCCACTTTCCTAGTTTCCTTTACCTTGTTGGACCAGACACATTGCTGAAATATGATTGAAAGTTTTGTGGTCACACATGGCTAATGATACAGTAATCTATTGTAGTTTTGTGGTAAAAGTCTTCCTTGGGCTAATTCATCGTGGAGGGTTTCTGTTGAGAATACAATCATGTTTCCTTTTCTTTTCCTGTTCTTGTTTGATTACTCATGTTTGCACCTCACTCTTTTCTTTTCTTTTCTTTTCCTTGTTTTTGTTGGGCGGAGGGGGGCGTGGATTTGATAACGTTCTGGATTAGCTGTGCATTAGGCTGTTTTGTGTATACAAAGTTATACTATTTGGTTGCAATTTGGTCAACTAGAGTGATGAGGTGAGATCGTGAGAACAATTTTGAAACAGGCCAACTTTAAGATCATGTACTGTGTTGGAGTCCGCTCTTCCAAGCTACAAAAACTGCTCTTAGTACCAACCAGTCCTATGTCATTGAAATTTCCACGTACTTTTTAAGTCAATAACATCAAAGAAAAAATCATTTGAATATTAGGAGTGACAAGTGGCGTTTTTCATCTCTTATTGTTTGGAATTGAAGGCTTAGATTCTATTGTGAATTTGTTGGTTCTATTTTCCTGTGGCTCCGCCATTTTCCGCCCTCTATTTTCAAGCGTCTTTTGGGCTGTTTGAATCTTTTTTCGAAACATTATTGTGCTTGATTGGTGTTTTTGTTTGATTATAATGTTGTTTTGTTTTATTCCATGTGGTGAATGGGAACCAGCTAGTCTTGTCATACATCTGATTGGCGATACCATCTTTGGTTCCCTTGTGATCTAGTGTTATACTAACAACAAGGCCACTACATCTGTAACGTTCTGTTTGAATATGAAGATCTGGTAATTATTAAGACAAAAGGATTGTTTTTCTCCGTCAGGTGATGTCAGCCTAGTAAAACTTGTCGCCTTTCGGAAGAATGTCTAGTTTGTAGATGTTGATTGGGTTGGCTTGGTGAGCTGGATTTTCAAACTAGAATTCTACTTTCGCTCCCCCTTGCCCCACCGTACAGGTATGCAACTAATGCAAGTTGCAATGTTATATCAGACCAGCACCAGATCACTTGTCCAACTGGTTGGCCATCAGATTTAGGTGGCCCTTTGACTGTCTGACCAGCATGGTTGCGTGCTCTTCATTATCACTTCTAATAAATTATGATTTTACTTTCATCAATAAATTATGATTTTACTTTCATCAATAAATTATTTTTCTGATATTTATTTGCCCAAAAAACCAAAGGAAAAGCTTGTATAAACATGGGGAATTACGATAGGTTAATGACCTAGGGCTAGAATAGGTTTGAAGTTCTCCAGTTAAATGCAAACATTCTTTCCGAATCTTTCAAACTTCTGACCCTCTTGCTTGAGATAGGTTAACTCTCCTTGACCTGCTCCCCAACTCTCTTATACTCAGGCCTCAGCGTGCCTCCTCTTTTTTCCTTGTGCTACTTCCGTGTACGTTATTGGGCATCCTAAATTTAACTGAAACTTGAGCCTGTGGAAAACCATGAGATGCTTCACAGGAAAGAGTAAGATGTTTGAATATTTAGATTTAAGACGAACTTGTTTATTTTAGGGAAATTCAATGCAAATCAAGTCAAATTTTTTTGCGAAAATGAAAATTATCGAATCCAAAATAAAGTTCTTCTGCCTAAATTTTCTTTTCTGTTTTTCCTCTTCCCTTTTTTCTTTTGGGGGGGGGGGGGGAGTGGGGGTTTCGAAGGTGGGGGTAAGGAGGATTTTTAGATTAAGTGAATATGTGATTAAATTGCATAGAGTTGTGTTCAGCCTTAGATATAAAGGTCTTCATACCATGGCTTGACAAGCAAAAAGCATTGGACTTATGAAGTTATGATGAGGTGTTCTAATTTAGGCCACTACATCTATAATCCAAAACTGAAATAATTGCATAGAAGTCTCATCTGCCTGGAAATTATACAAAAGCGTGATTTCTTGTGGTTGTATATAATAACTAAATATATAAGAATTTGGATTCAGTTCCTACGAATAGTGAAATGACTATGTTGTGGGAAGGTAGAAGACAAGGGCATAGGCTTCAGTCACTGGTGGCCATATAGCCCCAGTTTACACTTTGCATTTTAGGGAATCATGTTTGTGCTTTTTAATGGGAAAACACTGGATTGAGGCAATTTTGTCAATTTTATCAAATGCAACAGCATTATCAACGGAAGATTATGAAAGAGGCATTTTCAAACCTGAATGAATTTGCTCTAACTTTTTTTCTTTTGTTTTTTTAAGATTGCCTAAAGTGGAAATGCCGAGACAGGGATGGTCATTGGTCACATAGAACTGTCTTTCCTTGGGGATGAGGAGGGGGGTTTCTCTTGCTAGGACTGATAAGCTGAGCTGGTCAATGGGCCAAATGATTCTGCATCCAATTACTAGCCTCTTAGGATCCTCATGGTCATGGATTTTCTTAACTTGGCAGAGCTAAGCGCTTTTTTGGGGGGGGGGGGGACCACTTCAGGCCTAAAGATGAGCACGAACAGTCAAAATCAGCTAGAAGGTGGCCTTTGAGTGGAGGTGTAAATGCTTGGAGGATCTTCAGATCTTCGGGATGACCTTTGAGTGGTTTAAGGACTGCGTAGTTGTGCCTCTTGATAGATATCGGTTTTTTTTCCCCCCTTCTGTCTTATCTAATTAGACTGTCTCTGGTGGTTTATAGATCTTTAGTTTCTTTTGATCACTCTTTTGTTTTATTCCCCCTGTTTTTCAGGCTTCTCTTCAATTTCTTTTCAAAATACTTTCAACTTATGCTGAACTCATTTTCGAAGTTTCTTGTTTGTAGTTATGAGTCTTATGTATGATGGGCTTTCTGAAATTTCAATGAGGCTGGTCTGTGACAGCAGTTGTACATTCATTCGTCGTAAACTTTAGCTGATGTTTTTTAATGCTGTCCCCCCCCCCCCGCCCCCTCCTTTTTCCTTTTTGGTGTTGGCCTCAATGCAGTTCTCTTGGCAACATTATGTGAATGTGGATTTTTATTATTTTTTTTTCAAAATAAGTTGTTTCTCATCCAGCATGAGGCCAATATTCTGCTTTGATGCTGAAGCTTAGAGTTCTTTTATGCCTTAGACATGTTTTATACTTAAAACCCTTCTCATGGATAATTTGGGAACAGTCTTTTGAACAGCTTTTTGTTTTGAGGGTCGCTTGGAATCGGCTTCTCTACGGGCAGAGATGTCGATTGAGGTAAGGCTGAATTTCCCCAGATCCTGTGAAAGCAGGACTTACACTGGGAGTTGTTGTTGTAACAGTCTTTTGAACAGCTCATGTAAGGCTTTAGGCTATGTGCATTTTGACCTCCTTAGACCCGTTTAGTGGAATCCTTGTACTGGGGTTCTTGATATGTACCTTGTTTGAATTTTTTTCATAATGCTTTTTGTTCTATGCAAGATTGATAGATGCATTAGAAATAATGAAGCAAGGTGTGAAGCAGCTTCTCGTGCCTACAAGTGTGGGTTGGAAGTGTGTTAGCAAGAAGTTCTCAGTTCTTTACAATGGTAGATGGCTTAAAACCGTCGATTCCAGCAACAGCAATAATAGCCTCGCAAATATCAATAGGCCTTCCACATCTACTAGCACCAGTAGCAGCCGAGCAACATTTTGCTGTCTGTCCCAAGAAGATGTCGCTCGTTTCCTTATCGGCTGCCTTGGAGCCCTAGCTCCTATTCCCCTTTCCTCGATATCCTCACTTGAAGCCATTAATCCCCATTTTTCCTTCATCGAGGCGTCTAGTCTGGCCATTGAAGCCACCCGGAAGGTTCCCCATGATCCCACTGCTGTTGCAGTGGTGGAGCTCACTTCAGATGGCCAACATAAGATCATAGGGGAGATATCAGCTTGTAGACTTTGGAAATGCGATTATCTAGCTGCAGCATATGCTCTCGCCAACCTTTCAGCCGGGCAGTTTGTGATGGGGGTTGAGGATACTCTTAGCCCAAGGGCAGTTCCCGATAATGGAGTCAATTCAGCTCTTAAAGGAGACAACAATTCAATTAATGGAACTGCCGGCTCAACAAGGCCAAGAAAGTTTAGTAGCAGAAGTATCGGGTTCTTCAGCAATGCCGGGGGTCACACATTGGGCCCTGTCAGAAGTATATATAGGGGAAGGAGTGCACCCCTTACATGCAAGACTACAAGCTCATTGGCTGCAGTGATGGCTCAGATGCTCTCACACCGAGCCACCCATGTTTGGGTAACCGAGGGTGAAGATGACATCTTAATTGGAGTTGTTGGCTACAGAGAAATCTTGCATGCCGTGACTAGACCACCTCCGCCTGCTACATCTTGAGCTTTTTCAAAGTTGGGACAGTCTGCCCTACTCCTGGGCTTCTTGTATAAAAGTTGAGTCTTTTGCTGTATTAAACGGTTGGACTGTTGAAGATCATACTTCAATGAGCTATTCGGGTGGTCACTTTGTTGTTGCAGTTGCATTCAAATGAATAGGATGCTGTCGTTTTCTCTGCATAATCTTTTGAAATCTAGCCAGAATTCAGAATGGAACGCAGCATTTGGATAAGTGGTATCTTCCATCTTGTCAAAGGTTTGCAATTTGCAAGGCAAATGTAGCAGTTGGCGCCACTTTAATGTCAATCTTGCTCCCTGTTTTTCAAGAATATGGTTGAATGCATAGTTTCCCCGTGGAGAGTTCTCATGTGTCCAATGGGAACATCGATTGATTCATGTAACGCAAATTTAGCTTTGTACCGTGTTTTTGTAAGAAGGTTTCAACTTGTTAAAGACATTTTCTGTAAAGTTTTCATGTGTTTGAATCAGTTTCAGCCTTTATTTACAAAGTATGTCTAATTTTGCCGATATCCGATTAAAATAAAACGAACTGTTATCTTTGAGGTACTCCGAGATTTGATGTATTAAGGGTGAAAACTTTCCCATGCTTCTAAATTCTAATAGGATCTAAATCCACATCGATTAAATCTCCCTATACCACGTTTTCAATTGCTAATCCACGTTTCAACTTTGAATATATCATTTGGTTGATCATTGCAATAACAACGTACCAATTTGGTGCCTTGGTTTATGATTCATAATAGTAGCACATAGTAAAACAATATCTCCCAATTTGGGAATTTCAGTCTCTTGGAAAGTGTCAATTTTGACAGTCTTTGTAATAAAATTTCTAAAAGATTTTTAACAATATTTATAAAATTTCTAAAATTTTTTTTTGTTGTAAATTACGATAAATTAAGCTTAAATTTTGTGACAAAATTGCATAAAGTATGAAATTAAATTATGATATAATGTAAATAAAGTGAGTATGGTATATTTATTTGAAACTTAAGTATTTTGGATGAAAGGTGAATAAATATGGTGTACAAATTTACTTAATTAATAATTGAATAAGACCATCAAAAATAATAGCCTATGTCATTATTTTTGTGACGGTTACATAGCAAGGAAAAGCTCCCCTGACATGAAATCACAGCCGGAAGGCGAAAATGTCATTACATAATATGTTCACATAAGAGTATCAATTTTCACTCTTACGTCAGAAAATAGGAGTTAGAGAAATAGGTGATGTTAGTTGAACTGGATTGAAATGAGTTGAAATTATTATATTTTTATATAATGAAT
>JACYFF010031959.1:12370160-12380890 GCA_017589665.1 Selenicereus undatus
TATATATATATATATATATATATATATATATATATATATATATATATTCTGGTTTGATGAGATTTTACCCATTTTCCCCCAACCAGCCAAAATAATGCTGGCAAGTTGTAGGTGCAAAATGCAATATCCTAATCAGAGATAGTTTGAGTCTATACTTTGCACGGAGTATATTCAAAGAGACATTCTGTAGATATGTTATCAAAATAATAAATAAATAGTTATGGTAAACATGATTAATATTATAATTTAGAGGAGATAATGAAAAAACTCAATTAAAAAGTTAAGTATACAACAACTTTGTACATAACCAATGGGATTAACAATTGAAAACTATTTGATTGTGGAAAAAGTCTATATAAGTATGATGGAGGTAGTAGATACTGAATTTGTCACAAAGCACGCTAAATTGGGTGATGGTAAGTCAATCTATGACGCCAATGACGAAAAATTCACCTTGTCCTCTTGTTATTGAGCAAAAATTTATGAGGTCATTAATTGTCTAGTGAATTTAAGTAGAAACTATTTTGAAGTCGGTTTAGTTTCAGTTTCACATGTAACGGAAATAAAATTTGTATTTCAATGAAAATAATTTGAACATTATATTTATGCTAATGCATAACGTTTTTGGCTATTTTCATTACTAAAAAACAGTTTTTTTCGGGCGGATTTTCCGACGAAAAATGACGTTTTTTCCATCGGAAAATGTGTTTTCCGGCGGAAAATCCGACGGACATGTTTCGTCGGAATACGGTCCGTAGACCCACACCTGCTGACGGAATACCTATTCCGTCGGCCCTGACCGACGGTCAGGGCGACGGACTGACGACGGAGTTTGAACTGTTCGACGGACTATGCCGTCGGCATACCCAGTCAAAGGTGGCCAGGCACACCGAAGGGACCGACGGAAAGTACCCATTCCATCGGAAGTTTCCGACGGAGTGGCGTTTTTCCGTCGGAAATCTCCGACGGAAATTGGCCATTCCGTCGGCCAGTCCTAATCTCCTGTCCGACGGAAATCCTTAATTCCATCGGAAATTTTGGGAAAATAAAAAAAAAATAATTTGAAAATGTAGTTTCCCAAATACAAATTTACAACCTGCATATACAAACTTAGGCCAACCATATGTTGACCGAACCAAAACCACGACATGTGGTACACAAATTGTAACAACCACAACCACCACACATGGTACACAAATCGAAACAAACGTAACCACCACACGTGATTACTTTCATTCAATAAGTATAAATAAACAACCATACCAAATGGACATTGTAATAGTACGAAGTACAGTAATAAGCAACCAAAGCAAGGCAACAAATGCAAGAGAACGTAACTGTTCAAATGAGTATCGAGGAGGAAAGGGAGGATCAAGGGACATTCTAGTTGAAATAATCCTTGTAGTCATGAGGGCGATCATCATACTCAAGGTTGTCGCTACCATCATCATCATCATCATCATCATCGTCGTCGTCGTCGTCGTCACAGGGTTGCGGTTCAGGAGGAGGAGGTGCAGAAGGGATGTAAGGAGCAACGCGACGGTGTTGTCGATGGCGCATAGAAGGGCGTTGGCGAGATCCAGACCCATATGCTTGTTGAGCTCTCATAAACTCACGGAATGCATCTTTCAGACCAGATAATTCCGAAGTGAGTAAAGTCACTTTCTATTCTAAGTGACAGTTTTTCTCCGCCGTCGCACTGAGCTCGCTGTTCAGCAAAGTGACCGATGCTCGCACATCAGGGTCATGATCACGGTCCCGGGATGTCGCTGTGGACTTCACCAGGTGCTTCAGTTTCACCCATTCTGATCCTAGCCCATACACACGACATTTTTTGTTGTAGTTCGCTTGCACCCACAACTCGGTTTTGGATGGGACTTCAGTTGGCTCGGAGCCGAGATCTGCGGAAGATTGCCAGTTTCGAATGTGGTCCCACTTTAATTGGTGCTCCGTCTACAAAATCAGATTCAAAAAAATTACGCATTCCAAACATAGCATTCAATCGTGAGGACACTGAGCTGATTTGTTACGCAATCAAGAAATCATGCAGGTGACTTACCCATCTTTTTTCAGATTTTTTGTCCACCCATTTGTTAACCGCGTCTACATGAGTGTCCTTAAAAAGTTCGAAGTCCGTAACCTCCTTATTAAGCTTCTTCGCTTACACAATAACAGAATACGTTAACGTACAGGATGATGGTTGTAATTGGATAAGGCGTTGGGAAAAATAAGTATAAGAAATAATGAACCACACACTTACCATGCGTCTTCTGTGCTCAATAAATGGGACCGAACCAGATCTATGCAAAGAAGGACCTAACCCGTCCTACTCGCTGTTCCGGCTCTTCTTTGCCTGTGAACTCATCTTCAGAAATTTCTCGGAAGCCCAATATTCCTGCAGCGACTTCCAAGTGCTGTCAGACAACCACAACGATTGCTTCCTCCTCTTCCTCAACTCCCCGAATGTGTCCCTCAATCTACTTGCCCATTTCTCCTCGAAGTTCCTCCGTATCTAGGTCCCATGCTCTGGAGCCCAATAGTAACGCTTCTGCATGAACACAATTACATGCCACAAAATGTGATATCTGCTAACAATATGAATATATATATATATGTGTGTGTGTGTGTGTGTGAGTGTGTGTGTGTGTGTGTGTGTGTGTATGTACATAAATGTACAAAAATTTGGAAAAACTCTTACCTTAAACTCACCAAACCACAAGTCCCGATGTTGTTTAGGCACTTTCCCCCATGTTGGCCATGGCTCAGGATATTTGCTCGTAAATATCCTTGTAATCTCTAACACAACATCGTACGGACAAAAACTTGCAAATTAAGAAAGAATGGATCCCGTCAGAAATTGCAAATTGATAATACAGTTGGTAAGACATAATTACTTACTCTTTGCCGTCAGGTGTGATGAGTTGCTTGTTTGTGGTACTGCCATGGCTAGAAGCATGTTTACTTTGTTCCCGACTCCTTTCTACAGATTGTTGTGGAATAATAGGTGGGTTCAGGATCATGTAGCTGCCAGACATGTGTACCTGGGGGATGTTGGGTGTCATGTGCTGGCTGAAGTGTATGGATGGAGTAGTGCGAAGGTATGGGATAATGCCGTGGGGAACCTTAGGGATTTGATGTCCCTGATATTACTCTTCGTGCTGACTGGCAGGGTCCTGTCGGTCTGCTCCTCGAGAACGCCCACGTCTGGCCCCACGGCCATGATGTGTACCCGACATCTTTGAGACAAATATACAGAACGTAGTGATCAAATAATATAAGGAACAAATAATTAATTGCAAGTTAAATTAACAGCAAATTAAATGTCGTGTGTGACCATAATTACAATGTCATAAATGTCATGCATACAATGTCATAAGTGTCTGAATTAACAGCCCATACAATTTGGTTTTAGGTCACAATCTACTCATTTATCATTATCACTTTCATTCAGAGTCTTCAGTATCATCGTCAATATTATCCCACTCCTCCTCTTCACTTCTTTCAGCTGGAATGTCTTCGTTTACCTCCTCAATTTCTTCCTCCTCATTCAACAAAGTTGCAGGGAGCATGTCAGTTACTGGTGTCATGTGGGACACTTGTTCCTCTTGAAATGCAACTGGTAAAGTGAATTCATTATTCACTTTGTGTCTAGATTTGTTTGGAACGACAACCCACCAGTTACCTTTATCTCTTATTCCATTTGGGTACCTCATGTACACCACCTAGAATGCGGAAGCAGCAAATATGAATAGATCATATTTTTTGTATCTTCTTGTTGCATTAACCTCAACGAAGGGACATAGTTTGGAGCTACGTGTTCCTCGAGGGGTGTTATCAAACCAATCACACCTAAACAATGTACATTGTTTTAGTGGTTCTCGTAGATATTCAACACGAATAACTTCTTGAAGAATTCCATAATAATCATTCTCGAATCCACCTTCCCTGCTCCCTTTTACACAAACCCCACAATTGTAATTCTTTTTTCCTTCACACCTTTTCTGTGTATGAAATAAGAATCCATTCACCCTAAATGCAGACCAGGTTGTGATCTTCCTCAAAGGCAGTTGAGCCAAATGGTACAGGTGTAGCTGACGTTCGTCATTGAACATTTGAACAATGTCAACCTATAAGTATTTATATTTCAACCTACAGTAATTTCCAATGACAATGGCAAAATTAAAAAATCTTACTGCTTTCTTGAACCACCAAATAAACTCTAACTCTATCAGTGCATCTAACTCCACATCTGTGAAATTTGAGTTTCCTTGTAATTTTTGTTGTTTGAATAGTCTGTACAACTCATTATTCACTGATTAGCACCATGTTTCAATTCATAAAATGGTATTCGTTCAATGCATGTAATGGATGCAATGGGTACTTTTTTGGTAACTTACGCGATGTATGGTTCAACTTCATTACAATTCAACACACTATGAAGCTGTGTAGCGTTCATTTCTTCATCAGTTAGGTACCTCTGTGTCTGACTTCCCACAGCAGTACCTTTGGTTTGGAAAATTGACAAAATTGGCTCACCTCCTGACTCCACATTGATTTCCTCATTTCGTCGATGTCTTGTGCGCATTGAAGGCACATTAGCGCCGAAGTAGAATGAAGAAAACTGTGATATCTCGAACACCAGATGTGCTTCGGCCACTGACCCCTCAGGGGATGTTTTATTTTTAATTTTCTTCTTCAGCCACCCGAAGTACCTACATTAAAATTTTATGAGTGTTTGAAGCACACTTTAGTTTTACATTTACATGTGTGAGGAAATTTGTCAAATGTATTTACCTTTCAAAAGGATACATCCATCGATGTTGCACTGGACCCCCAAGGTATGCTTCTTCTGCTAAATGCACAGGTAAGTGCTCCATGACATTGAAGAACCCAGGAGGGAAAACTCTCTCCAATTTGCAAAGAATGATGCGTATATTGCGTTGCATTTCTTGTAACTTATCGACCCGTAACATGTTGAGTAAATGTTTTTGAAGTACTCACTTAACTCAACAAGTGGTTCAAGTACATCGTCTGGTAGCGCACGAAATGCTATTGGCATTAGTATCTACAGGAACACATGACAGTCATGACTCTTCATGTTTTGGAACTTTGTAGCCTTCATATCTACGCAATTCCCAAAGTTGGGGCAATAAGCATCAGACATTGTCAGCTGTTGGGCCCACTCACATACCCCCTTCCTTTTGTCCAAAGAAAGGACATACGAAGCCTTTGGCTTCAGTGTCCTCCCGTTAACACCTCGTTCAACATTTAACTCGGCACGATCACACATGTCTGCCATGTCCAACCTCGCATTCACATCATCTTTTGTTTTTCCCGGAACATCCATGATAGTGTTTATGATGTTGTCGCAGAAGTTTTTCTCTATATGCATAACATCTAAGTTTCTCTTGATCTAGTTGTGAACATTTTCCTTGAAACCCGAGATTACAAAATCTCCATCTGTGGTTACTTTTGGAAGACTACGCACCTCATTCCACAGTTCCTCGCCACTTCTCTTGGATGGAGGGCCCTCTTTCACCACTGTTCCCTTACAAAATGCGGTGTGGTTTTTCTGAAACGCATGATGTCGAGGCAGGAATCGACGGTGACAGTCAAACCATGATGCTTTGCCCCCATGTTTCAAATGTGTCGCTCTCAACTAATCCATACAAACAGGGCAACTCAAAACACCATGAGTGCTCCATCCAGATAACATTCCGAGCGCGGGGAAGTCATTCACTGTCCACATTAAGGCAGCTCTCATCAAGAAGTTCTGCCTCATGGAAATGTCATAAGTCTGGACACCATCCCACAGAGTTCGGAGCTCATCAATCAATGGTTGCAAGTACACATCTATTTTATTCTTTGGATTTGACGGCCCCGGTATAATGCAAGTCAAGAACATATATGGCGTTGTAAGGTGTAAGGTGTCACAACCACAAGCCACATTGAATAAGAACGACCAGATTGTGAGAAAGGGCTAAACCCATCAGCACACAAACCAAGCCTCACATTACGAGGCTCAGAAGCAAAATCCGGGTATTTGCGATCAAAATGTTTCCCCGCTTCCCCATTTGAAGGGTGACATAGAACACCATGCATCCTCACGCCTATTGTTATAATGCCACCTCTTGTGCTCAGCTGTGCTTCTTGAGGCATAAAGGCGTTGCAGCCTTGGTATCAAAGGGAAGTAGAATATTTTTGCATATGATTTTAACTTCTTCCTATTATCGCCTGACTTAATCGGCTTCCATCTTGGCAAATCACAAAACTTGCAATTTTCAAGGGTCGAATCTTCCTTAAAGTAAAGCATACATCCACCGCGGCAACAATCAATCCTGTGCACATCTGAACCCAAACTCCGGACCTTATTTTTCAACTCTGAGTAACTTTGGGGCACACGATTGTCTGGTAGGCAACTCTCATGTAGTAACTGCATCACCTTATTCATACAATTCTGCGGCATATTGTAATCAGATTTGATACTCATCAACCTCATAGCATTGGACAACTCAGTTTGGTTTGAACATCCCTCCCACAAAGGCGTCTGAGCAGTTTGAAGCATATCATAAAATGCCTGAGCTTCTGCATTTGGTTGTTCACTAACTTCAACGTCATTAGTAACAATGACATCGTTCACCATTGCTCTAACACGATCGACAAACGAGTTTGTGTTGTCGAAATCCATAGGACTTGTTGGAGCCATGTCATCATACAAGTTTTGTTGGTTGCTACTGCCAACATTTGCATATTCAGTTGGTTCTATCTCCCCATGAGATGTCCAATACCAATACCCCTTAACAAAGCCATTTTGGTACAAGTGTAATTTAACATCATCAGGTTCTCTATATGCCCTGTTTCCACACTTGGCACAAGGACATCTATAATGCCCATTATTAATGAACTCTGTTTGACACCTTGCAAATTGATCAAACATTTCTACTTCTTCTAAGAACTCCTGCCTATAAGATTTTCTCCATGACAGAAATCTTTCATACATCCACCTCCGATGGGGTGGTCCACACATATTATCCGCTGTTCATCATTGACAAAGTAAGCAGTACATTGGTTACTTTAACAATCGACGTATGCTGAGAAATTTAATTTGTACACAAGTGAACGCATGATGGACTTATCATTAAACTATTTCGTCATACGCTACGATTAACAGGATACCAACAAAAGCACATATATATTACGACAATGAAGTCAGCATATAAACCTGTTTCAATGTCTGAAGTGGGAGCCAAAGTTGTGACATGCACACCGACAATAACGACACTCACAGCAACAATAACGGATTTTTTCCCCTTTCGCAATACGTTTTGTCTTAGGACCTATTTCCTTCATATTAATAATCCACAAAAATCGATCTCATTAACACACAAATTCAAATAACACCCTTTCCTCAAATCGTACACAACAACATATACGCACAACTTTTTCACATTTAACGGAATAATATAACCTCATAGTTGCTTACTAATTGTTTTCTATCAATCCTCAACAATAAATACATTTCACAACTAATTATGTTTAATGTCTGTACGAACACATTCTTCACTTCACTATAATTAAGAACACCAACAAATTACTAATAATGGCACTTACCTAACAATTACATATTAATTTTCACACTAATTTCAACATACACAAACCATTATCAACAATTTAACACATATCACATAATCAATCCACTATAATTTACCAAACCGCATGCGACAATCCATACATTTTTAATTTTCCACAACAATCAATTTTCAAATATCACTCAATATAAATCTACCAATCACTAATTACCACAAACCTATCAAAATTATCTCTTCAATTTCACAAATCTACAAAATATTTAGGTTTAAATACTTACTTCAAGATAACAAAATTTATGGGCCACAAATGGCAGGAATGTTGAGGTCGGCCGGCGGTGAAGAGGCGGTGGCGGCGGCGGCGAAGTGGCGGTGGTGATGCCGGTGAGAGGCACCGGAACTCGGCGGCGGGGTGGGCGGTCGACGCTCACAACCAACGTCACGCCCACTGACTTGGCGGTGAAGAGGAGGTGGTCGACGGGCGGGGGTGGGGCACACGAGGCTGGCGAACGGCGGGGGCGGGCACACGACGGCGGCGACCCACGACAACCGGCAGGGGAGGGGCGAAGGGGGGGCCGAATTTGGAGAGAGGAAGGAGAGAGAGAGAGCGCCTGACTCGCGAAAGCCAAGTCGGGGCTCTTTTAAAGATGGGCCGACGGACATGACCGTCGGGCTTCCTTGTCCGACGGACATGTCCGCCAGGACGTCCATCAGACATAACTGTTCGGCGGATTGTCCGACGGACCCCTCAAAAACCAAAAAGGAAGGCGGTAATTTTCAAAAACCGCCGCCCGACAGCTCGTTTCGCCGGAATATCCGCCGGAGATTCCGGCGGACAAGTCCGTCTGACCATTCGAAAATGAAAAAAAACCTTTACGCGGCTAGTTTTAAAAAAAAAGGGGTGACCGACGGGTGTCTCGCCGGAATATCCGACGGATGGCCGTCTGCCGGAATATTCCACCGAAAAATGACCGGTTTTTAGTAGTGTTAAAGCGGCCCATTAAGGGGCGCTAATATAATTATGTGTTCATAATTTGTACATTTGGTTTTCATGTCAATTCAATAGTTTCATGGGTTTTGATATAAGCTTCCCATGCCCTTATATTGTCTTGTAAGAGATGGGTTGAGTTCAGATTTGTGGGTTGAGATATTTCTTGGTTTAAAGTGTTATGGCGATTTGGGGCATTTTGTTTTAAATGGTAAAAGATTAATTATAATTTTAGGTGTTTTATGAAGAGAATTTGATTATTGGATTTGTATGGTTTAAAAGAAAATAAAATTATTTCATTTTTTCTTGTGCGTTAAATAGATTAGATGTTGGTCAATTTATTTGAAACGTTAAAAAATTAATTATACTTTTAAGATTTAGATTAATTAAATTTAACTATATGATATGTATGCTTTGAAACAAAAAGAAAAATAGTTCATTTATTTCCTTCTATTAAATAGATTATATTAAATGTGAAAGAAATTCAACTTCACGGGCCTAATATGATGATCGTGTTTTATTTTTAATTCTTTTTATATTTCACATTCAACCCTTGCAATATATTATATTATGCTTACAATATGTCATTTTTCTGCACAACCCTTACATCTATATGATCATAATTAATAATATTGACTATGTTATCAAATTCAAAGAGAAAGATAACAGCGACAATCACTATAATGATAACAACATCAAAAATAGTAAGAATAAAAATAATCATGGAAATCATATTTATATTTATATTATCTCTAATAATACATGCTCAAATGTATATTTGTATTGAAAAATACAAAATAATAATAATAATAATCATGGAAATAAAAAATGCTTATTATTTTTATATAAATGTGTATATTATAGTATGTGTTAATAATAAGGTGTCACATAAGGTTTTACGGCATATTCAGTAATTAAAATTCGGTTTCATTAAGTTAAAACTTCTAAAACATGAACTTATTCTGTAATAATGAAATAATAAAAACTTTTATATCCATTATAAACCCTTAATATCTCTTTGATAATTAGATGATCATAATTAATATTGACCATGTTATCAAATTCAAAGAGAAAGATAACATTGCGGACAATGACAATGACGACAATAACAACAATAGTACTAATGAAAATAATCATGGAAATTATATTTATTTTTCTATTATCTCTAATAATACATGCTCAAATTTATATTTCTATCAAAAAATCCAAAATGTTAATAATAATAATGGAAGTCAAAAATGTTTATTATTTCTTTAAAATTGTGTATATTATATTATGTGTTAATAATAAGGTGTCACATAAGGTTTTATAACTTGTTCAGTAATTATAATTTGATTTCCTTAAGTTAAAACTTCTAAAATATGAACGTATTTTATAATAATGAACTAATAAAATCTTTTATATCCATTATAGTCTCTTAATTTCTCTTTGATAATTTGCTAATCATTATTAATATTACGGAAATATAACAACGATGACAATGATAATGACGACAACAACAATAATAGTAATAATAGAAATAATCATGGAAATCGTATTTATTATTCTATTATCTCTAATAATACATGCTCAAGTTTATATTTGTATTGAAAAATACAAAATATTAATAATAATGATGGAAATTAAAAATGTTTTGGTTTGTGGGAGCCAAAATGGGCAATACAATATAATGAGGGAGGGAGGAATCGAACCTTAGAACTAATGTGCCTAGTAAAGAGTACAATACAATGAGGGAGGAAGGAATCAAACCTGAGACCTAATGTGTCCAATAAAGAGAGAGAGATTATTGTATATATTATCTATTGAGGCGGTTATCGAGATAAATCTAAGGGCTAAGATTGTTTAAGATTTTGATCAAACGGTTGTGAAACAACATATACCCGAAATTCACTCCCATGTTAGCAGTTTTCATTTCCTCAACACTGAGCCCCTTACACATTTTAGCATTTGTAATATAAAGATATATGAGAATGGAATTAATTTAAGTCAGGTTTTGGGGATGGAAATACATGGGATTCTTACAAAATTTTTATCAAAAAGAAAGGTGGTAATAAAAAGGCGGAATTAAAGCCCTCATTTTTTCTGCGACAGGGGGTAATAAGCTTCCAGCTTATTATGACCCCAAATCACCACTTTATTTGCACTGGAGATGTTAA
>JACYFF010031959.1:12390890-12408088 GCA_017589665.1 Selenicereus undatus
ATTTGACAAATTCAGAAAATTCATGTCATTTACCTATCTAACTTGATTAATTGTGTTCTTTTGTTTGATTGGTGAACGGAGAATGTTAAATCGATGAAAGACCAGTTAAAATGTTCAAAGAGTACACTATGAAAGCGAAAGCAATGGTGGGACAAGAACAAACAAACTTCATCCTCGGCAATAGTGTGTATGTTGTGGTCGTCGGCACTAATGTCATTGCCAACACCTATTTTTTGACTTCCTTCATAAGAGACAATTACGATGTTGATTCTTACACTGATCTGGTCCGAAACTCAACTTCCTCCTTTATCGAGGTATATCATTCCCTTAAAGACAGATTCTCTGTAATAGTTTAGAGCACTTGTAAAAGATGAAAAAAGAGGGATATTGTGCTAACTAATATTACGTGTATATCAACCTATGTTAGAAATTATATAAATTTGGTGCTCAGAAGATTTTTGTCACCAATGCACCACCCTTAGAGTGCATACCATCACAGAGGACCCTAGGAGAGGGAGTAAATAGAGAATGTGCAGAAGATCGCGAAAAAGCAACACAGTTATTCAACGACAAACTTGCGGTTGAACTCAAGGCTCTCGGTCATCCTGATTCCGAGATAGCCTGTGTGGACATCTATAGCATTTTCCTTGATCTCATAGAAAATGGTATAAACTACGGTGAGTCTTCCTTCTCTTTGCATGAATAGCGTAATTCAAACAGGAGTATGTATAGTTCCTAAGCCTAGAGAAATTGATCAAAAGTTGATCATCCTCCGCTAAAGTGGCTAAAACTAGCCCCAAAAAAGGGCAGCTTTTTTGATGTGAAATCAAGGTTGAGAGAACCGATCCGATAATCGAACCGCTCGGCCGAATAGGTCAATGGTTCAACCGGTCGAACCGTTTGGACCGGTCGACCTGGTTTATCGTCAAATCGCGTTAGACCAGCACAACCTGGTAAACCAGAAATTTTTTATATAGATATTTGTTATTAATAATAAATAAAAAACACAATAAATTAAAAAAATTCACACATGTTTGAATATAGAAATTACAAGAGTTTAATAATAAATAAAAAAATATGTATTGATTAACATTCTACTAAAAACAACACAATAGTTCAATATTTAAAAAAAATAAAATTTAATTAAATTTAAATAATACACAATATCAAATATCTCTACAATTCCTCTCCAACTTCTCTCCCTTCTCTCCACCATTGCCAACACTAAGAGCGGTAGTTTTCTTCCTGAATTGAAGGTGAAGGAGAGGATGGCCGGTTTTCTGGCCATTTTCAACTTTTCCTTGCTTTCATATTAGTATTATTTGTAAGTTTAGTTGTAGTATCTCCAATTGAGGGATTAACCAATCTCTCTTTTTGTGAAAGTTGTTTATGTCTCTCCAATTGTGAGAGTTTTATTATATGACTGTTCTTATCTTGTTGTGTGTCTTTCTAAGTTTGGAAGGAATTGATCAGTTATACATGTTGAAGCGGTGCTTTCATGGATTTTGGTCTTTCATCTATAATCTTCGGTGTTGGAAGCATATCTCGCTCAAGAGTACTACAATTGATCAGCAGATCAACATCAGTCAAGAAATTGTACTAGATCTGTGGGTTTCTTCCCCAGGCTGTATCAAGAAACAACGAACGTGGGAAGACGAGCGATCAGTGTGTTTCAAGTTAGTATTTTTGATGTTGGGATATGATTTTGATATTAAAGATTGTATTTTCATTAGTCGAAAATGCATTGTAAGTGCCATATGGCGTATTATGGATGATCAATGAATTATTCCTTTCCTTGCAAAAAAATTAATTAATTTTTTTTAAAAAAATGAGAGCATTTGGGCTCCCATAAGAGGTCCAAATAATTTATAAATTTTCTGAAAAATTGATTAACTAATTTTTTTGCTATGTGAATAATTAATTTATGTTAACAGAATCTAGAATAATATTATTAATATAACAATAAAAAGTCATTAATATTATCAAGACACCATTTCCTAGAAACAATAAATTAACCCCACTTTTTCATGTGCTTTTCGTATCATCACAGAATACCCCAACCTTTTCCTCTTCTCCATATCCTCTTCACCTTCCCTACCCCATAGCCACTCCAGATCTGGGTATTCATGCTCATCTTCCTTTTCTTCTTTATCTTCTCAATATGCTACTGCTTCTCTCCATCTTCATCATCTTCTTCTTGTTCTTATTTTCCATTACTTACTCTCTCCTTCCAGCTCAGATATTCTAGCCCAAAAATAACACGAAGCAGAGGGATCGCTTAGCTTCAACACTGGCCGGCGACTTACCTTCAACACTAGCCGGCAACCGGCGACTGCCAAGGGACGCTCGAAACAGAGGTATGCGACCTAGGGTTGGGTCGCCAGTCGCCAGAGAGAGAGAGAGAGAGAGAGAGAGAGAGAGAGAGTCAAGGTGCATCACACGTGGGCTGCGAATTAATCTAGCTATAAAAAGAAAAGGAATTTTAAAGAACCCAGGAAATCCAGGTCCAACCGCGGGTGGGCTGGTTTGACCGAGTCTGCTGGTCCAACCGGGTTTCATGATCGGTTTTCCCCGGTTCACTTAGCCAAACGGGTTAACTTAATTTCCGGCCCATTGCTCCGACCGGTTCCCGGTCCAACCGGCCAGTCCGGGCCGGTTTTCTTAACCATGCGTGAAACATATTGATCCGACACAAATTGAAACAGCATGGGATCTTCATTCTTCCCCATCACTATTAGTCATCCTCACATTGTTTAGTATTTCATTGGAAGCTAATGTCTCACCCTCGCCTCCATACTCTTTGTTGGGTTTTAAGTGCATAAGATGTGAAGATATAAAGAATGCGATAAAATAAATAAACTGACACAAGAGAACTTTTGAAAGGAAAATTATATTTTCACTATTTTAGGAAAATATATAAAGTCTCTCCTAGTTTACAAGTACTAATTACCAACACCTGCAAACATAAAATTCCCAAACCCCTAACCCGGATTCCTTTTTCTCAAACAACTAATTATCAATTGCTCCCTAAACTTACCTACTCTCACAAAGCTTCCTCTAGGTATGTACCTCGGTGGTATCTTGTATGGTCTGTCTTCACTATTTTTTCCATCAGCTTTTCCATCCCATTATAGAGAAAACTGATGACTTTGTTGCCAAAGGTTTGTCCATGCATTGGCTTCCAAAAGTCCAAACTCTTAACTTCAAGGACTGACCATTAATGGTCATGATTCCCAATCCATCCACCAGCATATCTATTACTGCTTGTTTGACTACCTTGGCCACAAAATTCTCAAAGCATCAGCTAACGTGTCACTTGCTTTTGACTTCATTTGTTACTATGGTTTTGTGTTTCTCAACGTTTAATAGAGGTGGCCGTACTTTGCAACCTGTTTTCGACTACGTGTGAAGATCCAACCAAGTATTTATTTGGAATAGCTACCATCCTACGGAGAAGGCATATAAAATCACTGTGGATCAGATTGCTGAAAAATACGTGAAGCATTTCTTCTAGCCAACTCACCTTTGCCTTATTCTGCATTTTTCCATCTTTGCTATATAGATTGTAGCTGTTAATCACTCACCAGGGCATGTGATAGATGGATTGTTGTGTGTCTTCATTGGTGGGATTATGTTGTGGTTGCATTTTTTATTTGTTTTAATACCAGAAGTCCAGTTGTAAAGTTGAAATTTAATAGAAAAACTAAATTAATATCTTTGTCGCTCTCTCCCTCCCCCCTCTGTTGCGGATTTTAAACTTTTAATTTAATCTAATACTAATCTCTTTAGTTTTCTTTTATTGTTATTATTGATTTTCGGCTTTTTAGTTGCAATGTGTTCTTGGGGCATAATTTTCTTTAACTTGGCACTAGTAATTGATTTGAGTTTGATGATATTTCTTTTTCCTCCCTTTTGTTGCGATTAGATGGAGATTGCTTTTTTGTAGTTTTATTTCTTATTTGATGTGTTCACTTCATGGCCTTTTTTTTTTGGTTTTATTACTTGGTGCGGATGATTTCTGATTTGTAACCAACGATTTTAGTAAACAATAAATAGTTGTAACATTCTGTGATTTCGGCATAACTAATCTATCAACTTCAAAATATGAAAAACCCCAAAGAACAAACATAGTAGCTAGTAGGCTTATGATAGTTTTTTTTTTCCCGTTTGGGAAGTAAATAATTGTGGTATATTATTATTGCTTATCACCTTTAGCTAATGCAGAAGTACGAGACGGAACGTTTGTTATAAAAAAGTACGAGATGAAACGCTTGTACAAAATAGTCTACCATAATATATATCATATGATTTCTTCTTTTTTTGGTAGTAATGACATTAATAAATGGACACCGATATTCTAAATGTTTAGATCTGCTACTGTCATCAGTCATGAAGATTGTAATATAGTTCACCACATAAGAATACCAACCTTATCAACTAGAGACATTGCATCGAAACGAAATACAATTTCAATGAAAAAGAAGAGAATTATCACACAAAATTGAAGCAACAATCATTTGCATGCCGAAATAGCATTATATTAAAAATCACGTTACATGTCAATTTGCTTCAAAAACCTTCTAATCAAGACCTCGACTGATTGTTCTTATGGCCATCCAAAACTAAGTCGAACAAAAACATCCATGCTTCTCCATTTTCATCAATAATTGTATAGCTTCATTCTGTAGCCCTTTTTTACGAACGCTTTTCATCAGTCTTGGACAACCCCTTGGACAGCAGCTTAGAGAAGATATTCGCGGCATCTTTGAGTTTTCCAGCTTCACACGACCCATCAACTATGATATTCTTGACCACAATGTTAGGGATAAATCCTTTCTTGATTCTTCGCCATCTCTTTAAGCTTTGCAGTAGCCTCACTTAGCTGTCCGTTTTTGCATAGGCCATCCAGCAAAGATATTAGTAATAAATATATGATATCTTGTATTTAAGGGATATTATGATAGCTTCCTAATCCTTGTACAACACGGTGACTTGTCATGCAAGCTAGGGCTAGGGTTGGTTGTATCATGCTTGAGGCATATATATATACATGTAACCATGCACGGCAAAAACAGCAAGAGAGAAAATACAGAGAAAGAAGGGCACACTAATTCAAGGCCCTAATATCAAAACAAAGTTCTTTGCACAAATCTCCTAAAATTCTTTATGGTATCAGAGGCATGAGCAAGAGGATCATAATTGATAATCACTCGCCCTATTATCTACACCCATCTGAGGGGTCGGGTGTGGCAATTACGATTGTTGTCTTCAATGGCAAAAATTACGATTTATGGCAGCGAGCGGTTAGAACTGCTCTAAAAGCAAAAAACAAATTAGGGTTCACTGAAGGAATCCTAAAAAGACTGGAGTTAAAGGAAGGAGATGATCCCACTGAGTACAACGCCTAGGAGATGGTGAATTCGATGATCTATTATTGGATCATTAATGTAATTGATCCAAAACTCCATATGAGCATAGCATACGTTGAGACGGCCATCGTGATGAGGGAGAACCTGCGTAAAAGGTATGCTGTGGCAAAGACACCCAAGGTACATCAACTTAAAAGCGACATTGCCGCTTGCAAGCAAGGAGGGCTTGAACTGGTTGAGTTTTATTCTAAATTGATGGGTATGTGGAGTGAGTTAAACAACTATATTAAAATTCCTCAATGCACTTGCGGAAAATGTGAGTGTGACGTTGGTATTAAAGTCATGAAATTGATGGAGGAGGAGCATACTCATGAGTTTCTTATGGGCCTTGAGGACGAAGCTTATTCAACCATTCAAAGCCAGATTTTGGCCTTGGATCCCTTGACAAAATTTTTAACATCATTCAGCAGGAGGAAAATCACAAGCGCATGATGCTCGAGAGAGATAACAAGGCTAAAACTGTTATGGCTTTTGTTGTGAGGGAGAAGTCGAATGTTGCAGAGAAAGGTTCGTGCAAACATTGTGGCCACTTCGAACATAAAGAGAGCGCATGTTTTGAAGTTATCGGCTACCCACCTCACTGGAACACTCGGGGATGAGGACGAAATGGTAGGGGTGGCAGGTTTGGATGTGATGGCAGAACTAGTACAGGAAGATGACGTGGAACTGCTGCTAGGACACCCCGCAAGACTGCACATGCTACCATGACACAAACCAACCTGCAAACCATAGTAACGGCTCATGATGTCACAGCAGTCCCTTCTGTCAGTATGCTGGGACTAACAGCTGACCAGTTACAGAGACTATTAAGCCTCATTGATACTCCACAGGGAGAACATGAAAAATTGTCAGGTAAGCCCTTTTGGATGATCGATAGTGGAGCATCATGTCATATGACTTGTGATTTGAACAAGATTGAAAGCGTTAGAACCATTCAACCTATTGCCATATGTCTTCCAAACAGTACACATACCTTGATCGAGAAGTAAGGGAAAACAATTTGGGAGGAGAAACATCCTTGCATGAAGTTCTCAATGTACCCGAGCTAAACTGCAATATGTTATCAGCAGCTAAACTGTGCAAGGATTTAAATTGTGCTGTGACTTTCTTTGATGAATCTTGTGTGTTGCAGGACCACACTTCGAGGACTTTGATTGGAGTGGGTGAGCAACG
This sequence comes from Selenicereus undatus, assembly GCA_017589665.1. Classification (NCBI taxonomy): domain Eukaryota; kingdom Viridiplantae; phylum Streptophyta; class Magnoliopsida; order Caryophyllales; family Cactaceae; genus Selenicereus; species Selenicereus undatus. The sequence goes on from JACYFF010031959.1 coordinate 12,397,493, forward strand.
AGATGGGTTATACTACTACACCGCACCGAAGGTCAAGAAACAAGTCAATGCAGTGGCATCTAAACGCTTGTGGCATAATCGTTTTGGACACCCCTCAAGTGAAGTAATGTCTACTTTCTTTAGAAATTTAGGAATTCTTGGTAATGAGAAAAGGAATAAAATGGATGATGTTTGTGATGCATGCTATCGTGCTAAGCAAATTAGAAATCGATTTCCCATTAGTGAAAGCAAAGCAAGTGAATTGTTCGAACTTATACATTGCGATATTTGGGGGCCATATCAGGTAAGGGCTTCTTGCGGGGCAAGCTATTTTCTTACTAATGTTGATGATGCTAGGAGAGCAACATGGGTACACTTAATGCATGAAAAGAGTAAAATAGGAATGTTGTTGAAAAGGTTTGTAACCATGACTAAAAACCAATTCGAAAAGGGAGTGAAGGTGGTTAGAAGCGATAATGGACTTGAGTTTAAATCCGGACCCATGCAAAAATTTGTGTGGATACTCCACAACAAAACAATAGGGTGGAACGAAAACATCGCCACATTCTAAATGTGGCCAAAGCATTGAGATTTCAAGCTAGGTTACCATTGAATTTTTTGGAAGAATGTGTGTTAACTGCTGCGCACTTAATAAATAGGACTCCTAACTGTATATTACACGGAAAGAGTCCATATGAGGTTCTCTACCACCAACCACCCTCTTATGATCATCTCAAAGTAGTTGGTTGTTTGTGTTTTGCTAAAAACCGATTAAAGACAAAGGATAAGTTTGTCTCGTGAAGTCGAAAGTGTGTTTTTGTTGGCTACCCGTTTGGACAAAAAAGGATGGAAGGTGGAAAAACTCCTAGGAATGAAGCCACTGGTTCTGAATTAACAGGACAAGGCGGCTCCAAGAGCACATTGGGTCGTGGCATCATCATAGCCTAGTTGGAGAATAGGGAGAGTGTCGAGGAAATGGGCTTCGTAGACTGCCAAAGTGAGGCAAAAACTAGGGCCGAGCAACAGCCCATGGAGGTCGCTGGCGACAGTGGAGGTATAGTGGACTATGGGCCATCGCCTGCGGAGCAGCTCGCTGAAACAAACACAAGTGGGCCGTCAGCAGAAGCCTAAATTGTGAGGTGCGGAGAAAGGGTCCATAAGCAGCCAGCCCACTTGGAAGACTTCGTGTGCTACAGTGCCCAAATTCAAGTACCCAACTCGCCTATCACGCTGCTTCAAAAGGGGTTCTCAGGTACGCATTATCCTATTACTCACTATGTCACATGTGTAAACTTCTCTGCTTCTCACCAAAATTTTGTAGCTGCTGTTACTAAAATAGTTGAGCCCCGATTTTGTCATGAAGCTATCAAAGATGTGCAGTGGCGAAAAGCAATGGCAGACGAGATAAAGGCTTTGGAAGAAAATCATACATGGGACATTACGGAGCTACCGCCAGGTAAGAAGGCTATAAGCTACAAGTGGGTGTACCGAGTAAAATATAATTCTGACGAGTCTATTCAGCGCTACAAGGCTCATTTGGTCATACGGGGTGATTATCAATTTGAAGGATTTGACTACAATGAAACATTTGCACCCGTGGCTAAAATGACTAGTGTGCGTTGTTTCTTGTCAGTTGCAGTCGCAAAGGGTTGGGAAATATATCAGATGGACGTCAATAATGCCTTCTTACATGGCAATCTCGAGGAAGACGTGTATATGAGACTACCTCCCGGTTTCACTTCACAAGGTACGAATAAGGTGTGTAAACTAAAGAAATTACTTTATGGACTTCGTCAGGCTCCCCGACAGTGGTTTGCTAAACTTTCATCCAAACTGCGTGAGTATGGATTTGTTCGTTCTTACACAGATTATTCCTTGTTTGTTTATCACAAGGGCGCGGTGTTTATGGAATTACTAGTATATGTAGATGACATTGTGCTGGCCGGTAATAATGCACAAGCATGTACTGCTTTTAAGACGTTTTTGAGTGCCTGCTTCAGTATTAAGGATCTTGGGCCTCTGAAATACTTTCTTGGTGTTGAGATAGCTCATGGACCACAAGGCTTATTTCTGTGTCAAAGGAAGTATGCACTGAAAATCGTAAGTGAGTGTGGACTTTTAGGAGCTAAACCCACTAAATTCCCTATTGAAGAGAACCATAAACTTGCTCCCGGGGATGCGAGCCTGTTGGAGGATGCCTCGCGATATCGGTAATTTGGTTGAGAGGTTGATTTACCTTACCATCACTAGGCCCGATTTGGTGTATGTAGTACATATCATATCTCAATTCATGCAAACTCCCAGGGTTGAACATATGGAGGTAGCCCGCAAAGTATTACGTTACCTAAAGGGTAGCCTTGGGTATGGCATTCTTTTCGGGCGGATTGTGACCTTCGACTATATGGCTTCTGTGACTTAGATTGGGGGCGTGTCCACTTTCACGACAATCCTTAATCGGGTATTTTGTTCGACTTGGAGGATCTCCTATCTCAAAACAAAGAAACAAGCCACCGTCTCCAGAACATCGGCTGAAGCCGAATACCGCTCCATGGCAGCTGCTACAAGTGAGTTAGTCTGGTTGAGATCATTCCTGGCCTTCTTAGGGGTCTTTCTTGACCATCCTATGAAGCTGTTATGTGATAGTCAAGCTGCATTGCACATCACCAAGAACCCTGTCTTTCACGAACGCACCAAACATATTGAGATCGACTGTCATTTTGCTCGTGAAAAACTTGAAGCTAGTATCCTTCCTCTATCTCACATTGGCACCAAAGAACAACCAGCTGACATATTTACAAAGGCACTTGGGAACCGTCCGTTTCAATATCTCAGGAGCAAGTTAGGCATGGTAGACTTACATGCTCCAACTTGAGGGAGAGTATTAAGAATAAATATATGATATCTTGTATTTAAGGGATATTAGAAAGATTTTATGATAGCTTCCTAATCCTTGTATAACTCGGTGACTTGTCATGAAAAAAGATATTCTAGACCACAATGTTAGGGATAAATCCTTTCTTGATTCTTCGCCATCTCTTTAATCTTTGCCATAGCCTCATTTAGCTGTCCGTTTTTGCATAGGCCATCCAGCAAAGAAGCACAAGTGACAACATTTGGACATAACCCTTGAGCTTGTGTCTCACCAAAAAGTCGCAATGCCTTATGGAGTCTACTATCCTTACACAGCCCGCCTATCAAAGTACTATATGTAACAACATCTGGCGTTACTCCTTTAGACAACATGTCCTGAAAGCCTGGTCAAGGTTCCTAGCCTTGTAGCCTCCATTGATCATGGCCCTGAAACTCAAAACATTTGGTTGGCAACCCTTTCTGGCCATCAGATGCATCAGTTTTGAAGCTATAAGCATCAATTTCATAACAGAGTTTGCTTCCTCAATCATCTTGCCTTTACTATACATGTCAATCAATGTGCTGAAGGTGAGAACAGTTGGTGCTATGTTGCTCTGCAGCATTTCACTCAGAGTCATTCGAGCATCATCCTATCGTCCTAAACTGCATTGACCTCAAATCAGGGAAGTATAAGTGATGATGTTCGGTGAAATACCCCTGCTTTTCATTTGGGACGAGGTAAAGGCCCTTATCTAGGAGCTTGTCCTTACAAAGACTGTCCATGATAGTGCTATGTATGACAATGTTGGGCTCACAAAGGCTCCCAGTTTCCATCTTTCTAAGCAAGAAGAAAACAACCGTATTTTTCTCTCTTCTGCACAAGCACTTTATCAGAGGCCCATATGTGATATATATTTTGTTCCAAAGTAACTAAAATGAAAACGAATGAGTTGTAATTAAACAATTAGTATAAGCAAAAAATTATTAGAGCAAAATAATTAATTTATTATGGAAAAAAAAATCAGTTGCAAAAGCTAATGAGGGAAGGGATTGCAAGCAATTTAATCGATTAATTGGGGATTAGAGGGGTGATATTTTCACAATCTTCAGCTTTCAAATTGCTCATTCTTCAGTCTTGATAAACCTCTATTTTACCCCTTTTCGACATGGTTTTTTACCCCTCATTTCAGCGATTTTTGGTAAAACTTCAAGAGTATAGAGGTTGATTAGTCATTCTTTACCCCAAATCTGTATTTTTGTGTTTTCAGGAGTTCGATTGAAAGAAACGAGGAAAACAAGCTAATGTCGCATTAAATAGGAGCCAAAAGATAGATTTCTAGTCAAGAGGAAGTGGCATGGGCAGGGGGCACCATGCCAAACAGTGTGACCGTGCCACCCCAGGGAAGCAAGAAAACGAGGGGTAGCAAAGTGGCATGGTGGCACCGTGCCACTTTAATTCTCCCCCGTTTAATTGTAAATTAGCGTCGCAATTAGGGTTCTTCCTGCTCTCGTTCATTCTCTCTCGAAACGGCGACTCTAGGTTTTTGGTTTTCATTTTTGGTTGTTCTTGATTTGAGAGCTTTGGATTGAAATTGATTGCTAAATCTGGTAGATTATCATTTCAGTTAATAGAAAGTACGTTCCTTTACCCTCTTCCTTTTTGCGTTTTAATTCAAAGTTAGCATTTTTAATCATGTTCATATTCGTGATTGTGGTTGTGATTTTGATGATGATTATGGGCTAAATTTATTGTTTTGGATTGGGTGTAGCCCATATTGTGCGATTTGGATTCGTATTCTAGATTTATGTGAATGAATGAACATGTTGTAATTGAACTCTCACTTAGCATGCCAGGTGTTCGATGAATTGCCTGAGAAGGTTGATTCATGTTTGTAATTGGGGTTTAGGAGATTAACAAGAGTTAAATCTTCTACCTAGAGCTACTTAGTGAGCAATTGGATTTCTTAACATGAAAATAGTTAGGGTTTCAATTGGGAATTAAGTGTTACTCAATCTTGTGGTTTTGTGATTCTAGTTTCATGACAATAGATAACTAGGATAGCTTGACCAGTCTAATGACCTTTGAGAGAAGGTGTAGATACGCTTAACTTGTAACCATTCCATTTCAATTGTCTATGTGGGCAAATTCGCATGATCTAGTTTATAATCCAAGGAACACAATAGTATAGTGCACCCCAATTCAGGACTTTCGTTAATATTGATTTAGACAATAGTAGTAACTTTCAATAGAATACAACTATTATTGAGTAAAAGCTATTCCTAATAGACTGTGACCTAAGCAGAGTGTTAAAGGTTGGTTCAGTGCTTGAAACCGAGTTCCTTATGAACACGACCTGTACTTGCCGTTGCTAGCTACAACTGGCACCATGCACTTGCGGTATTTTTAACTCAACAAGTCTTTGCTGGAATAATTTCCAATAAAATTAGAATAGGCACAACAAAATTAATTATATTTTTTGCTTTGAAAAAATATAATTAGTAAATCCAATTAACTAATTTTCTACACATCTCTTCATTTATAGCCATTGAGATTAAAGTTAATGGTTGAAAATTCATCTTATGAAAAGATGTTTCTCTCTTGAAAAGGCACTTAGTTTTCTATAAATAGAGGATGACTAAGTATGATTTGGATATCCAAAAATAGTTCTAACAAATCAATCCCTCTGAGTTTTGTCATATCCCAAGGCACTAGTGCCTATCCAAGTGCGTGCAACATTTGGATAGTGGAGACCTCTTTATATCTCAAAGGTTTATTCAAAAACACCCGCTGCACATCGACGAATAAAACCTTTAGGACAAGCGATTTCGATCCTGCCTAGAGGTCTCGAAGTAGTCCTAATTTTCAAACCTTTAGTATAAATCTCTAACCATCTAAAGGTTTTATTAGTTATTCCCATGGCTTCTTCACTTCGAGACTTAGCCACTAATTTTGTCAAATTAGAGAAGTTCGATGGAGGCAACTTTAGGCATTGGCAGAGGAAGATCCGTAGGATTTTTTGTGGCCAAGGGCATCATTCACCAGATAAGCTGTGTAGCAACACCACAGTAAAATGGTGTGGTTGAGCGAAAACAAAAACACCTACTTGAGACTTCAAGAGCATTATTATTTCACTCTAGTCTACTATTAAGTATTGGGGATAGTGTGTTCTAACAACCACTTATCTTATCAATAGATTTCCTTCAAAAATACTTAAGGGACTAACCCCTTTTCATTTGCTATTTGGTAAGAAACCGGATTATGATCATCTCAGAGTATTTGGAAGCCTCTATTATGCTTCAACTTTGAAATGTAGCAGGGATAAGTTTCATGCAAGAGTTGTTGCATGTATATTCTTGGGGTATCCATTTGGACAGAAGGCTTACAAATTGTTGAATCTTGACACACATCAGGTATTTACTTCTAGAGATGTAGTCTTTCATGAGAAAGTACTACCTTATCAGCATATTCAGACCACCAATGGTGTTAGGGAAAAACCACACAGTTTTAATATTTATAAACCCCAAGTGCAAGGTGTATCGTTGAGTACTTGGGGTGTCGTCCGCAGGGAGTTGTGTTTCCAACTACCAAGGCTAACTAAAACGTCTCAATCTAGGCCAGAGTGAGAGTGAAGGAAGAAGGACTAAACTACTAAAACAAATAAACAAAAAGGGACTTGGGTTTATGATTTCACCAAGTGATGAACCAGTTAATCAAGACGAGTCCTAACCTACCCAAACCACACTGAGAACAAGAGATGATCGGTTGCACCTTCAAAGACCACTCAAGCCCTCTCTCAAGGGTCATGAGCTAGTCTAATTCGCGTAACCACCTACTTTCGTGGGGTTAGTCGAATTAGACCACAAAACTAGCAACCCCGGACCTAGCTCGATTCGGATACTACTTTCGTGTCCCGAACTCGGCTATTCCCTCTCCCACATTAGCTAATTGACCTCACCTCTCAGCATAAGTCAATCGCCCAAAAATATGGATGAAAGCTCTCTCAAGCATTTCATCGAACACTTGGCAGGCGTGAACGAAAACTCTAGGTTCTAAGCATAGATTGGGTATGGTTAGGCCAAATACAAGACTAATTAGCCATCAAGAGGCTATTCACAATCCAAGTCAACACAATCTACTAACTAAACATCACAAACACAAGAAAGAATAAAACCTAACTACGCTTAAACTAGCAAACATGAACAAGAGAAAAGATGATAAAACTAATCTAATTCTAACAAGCAATTCTAAGATGGATTAAACATGAAACAAAGCAATTAAATCAAACCAAAATCAAACAAATAAAATTGAATTAACGAAATCTAAGGCAAGAACAAAACATAAGATAAAAGAGAAGGAAGAGAAAACTCATGTTTGATAGGATGAATTCGCAATCCAATTCCTTGAATCTACAAGTTCCATCCTAATCTAATCCCCTCAAATGGGGTTTTTATTGCCTTCAATCTAATCTAAACTAACCTAGAAAAGTAGAAGAAAAAGCCCCTAAGCAAGGCTGAAAGAGGGGATTAAATAGAAGACAAGGCGGGCCGCGAAGAACCAGACGGAGACACAAGTGGCACGACCGTGCCAGTGGGCACGGCTGCACCGTGCCATGTGGCACGGTGTGGCCATGCCACATTGCTGGCCGGTTTTGTCCGGTTGGCTCCGTTTTCCGTCTTTTCGCCTGTTTTGATCCTTTTTCACCCCTATTCGCGGTATTTGCTTGGTTCAACTTATTACCTACAAGAATAAACAAAACAAGTAAAAATCTCAAAGAGTATTGAATAAAACAAGAAAAACTCTAAAGATAACGTTATTATACGAGCTAAGATTAGGCGAAAAAGGTATGTAAAATGCGACAAATATTCGCCTAACAAATAGACCTATATTTTTGTCCTAATACTAGCTCTTATGGCTCATACAACACTAAAGATTATCAAATACTTGTTCAGACAACAAATGTAGAAACATTATTGGTCAATCCTCAAGATCAAAGTCACTTTAAAGTCCATGTTTGACGTCTATGCATCTTCTTTTCCTCGGCCAAAGAGGAAAATAGAAGGATTGAGTTGTGTTAGTACTCCTTTGGCATCTAGTTCTAGTGTTCCTTCTAATGAGTTGGTGTTGGATGTGAATCAACTTTTGAGTATGAAGCGCAAGAAAGAAAAGGGAATTCTAGAAAGTGAGAAGAAAAGTGAACTTTTTGTGTGATGAATGTCAGCAAAATGACAAGACATTTGAAATTTTGCAATTTTGGAAAGATCAAAAGAAGAGATATCCTATTCTTACCATGATGGCCTGAGAGGTGCTTGCTATGCCGGTCTCTATGGTTGCTTCTGAATCCGCCTTTAGCACCGGAGGTCGTGTTCTTGATTCTTTCCGCTCCTTCTTAACTCCTAGAATAGTCGACGCTCTCATTTATGATCAAGATTGGTTACGCAAGTCACATGGCCCTCTTACATTGGAAGAGAACTTTCTTGAATTGGAGGATTTGGAGAATAGTAAGCTTTCTTGTTCTTACTATACTTGTATTTATGTATTTATTCATATTAATTATCGATTTTGTTGCTCTTATTATTATATGTATAATCCTAACTTATTTTTGTGAATTTTAATTTTAGGTTTGCATGAGTTGACATTGGAGCAACCTACAATTGCTATAGATAAGTCAATGGTTCCATTGGGTGACGTATGAGTTGGAGCGTGTTGGATGTTACTTTATTAAGCTTTATCATGTGCTACTCTTTAGTTTATATTCTAGACATCTACGTATTTTTAACCCCCCTCCCCCAAGACAGCTTATGTTAGTTATGGACTTATGGATGTTTTCAAGCTTGTAATTCCCTCTTCCCACTACCCAGCCCTCAAGAGCCAGGTGCCGACGCATTTGTTGTTGTTGGACTTGCTGCTGTGGTTCACCTCTTTTTAAAGACATCTTGCTTCTAAAATGTGCTGCCCTTAAGCTTCTACAATCAGTGGACAGAAGCATAGGTGCAAAATTATGGTTTTAGTTTGACCAGAAAAAAGTCTACAAAATTCTTTTTTTTATTATACCGGTTAACCGTTAACGGAACCAGAAAATCAGTTAATTGATCTGAAAAAGCAGTTAACCGAATATTTCGGTTCGGTTACAGATCGAATTTTGGCCGAACTGAAAATTTAGTGAACTGAATAATTGATTAACCGAAAATTTCGGTTTGTTTACGATTCGGTGTTTTCACTAATCGAATTTTCGGCTAATCGCATTTCGGTTAACCGAAAAACTGATTAATCGACGTTGCACACCCCTAGCTGTTGCATGTATATACTTGGCGCATCCATTTGGAGAGAAGGCTTATAAATTGTTGAATCTTGACACACATCGGGTATTTACGTCTAGAGATGTAGTCTTTCATGACAAAGTGCTACCTTATCAGCATATTCAAACCACCAATGGACCTATGTTTTAATTTTTCCTAATACTAGCAATTATGGCTCATATAACAGTGAAGATTATCAAATATCTGTTCAATTAACAAATGTAGAAACATTGTTGGTCAATCCTTCTTCTTCTAACTTACATGCATCAACACCAATAAAAGAGCAACCTCAAAGCACCTTCTTATCTTTCTAAGTATGTGTGTGGAAGTGTCATGGAACATCACCTCTACCACAAATAGACTTGCTATCCTAATACAATAACCTCTATATGTTGTAATGCTACTGCAGTTTGCCAATACAATTTATGTCCAAATCCAATTACATTGTTGTAACATCTGGACTCTTATAAGGAGTCAAGTTCTTATGCAGAAGCAACCTCATAACTAGAATGGCAAAAAGCAATGCATAAAGAATTTACAGCCCTTCAAGCCAACAATAATTGGGAGTTAGTACTGTTACCTACAGGAAGGAAACCTATCGGCTATAAGTGGGTATATAAAGTCAAATACGAGGCAGATGGTAGCCTTGAAAGATGCAAAGTAAGACTTGTAATAAGAGGCTTTGCACCAAAAGAATTAGTGGATTACACTAAAACTTTCTCACCAATGGTTAAGATGACTACAATAAGAAGTCTTATTGCAACTGCAGTTAAGAAGAAATGACCCATTTACCAAATCGATGCTAACAATGCTTTCCTTCATGGGGACTTGGATGAAGAGATCTACATAAAACCCCAACAAGGATTAGAAATCCCTTCTAGCAACATGGTTTGCAAGCCAAGAAAGTAATTAGATGGGCTGAAACAAGCCTCATGACAATGGTATGCTAAGCTACCAGATACTGTAAGAGACATTGGATTTCAATATTCAAAGAATGACTATTCTTAATTTTGTAAACAACAAGGGAGTTCTATTATGATACTTGCGATTTATGTGGATGACATTGTGGTTATAGGGAATAACCCTAAAGAAATTGAGGCTTTAAAGGCATTTCTTGACCGCAAATTCAAAATTAAAGACCTACGAGAGTTCAACTACTTCCTAGGTGAGGAAATTTTCAAGGTATGCCATGGACTAGTGTTAACTCAAAGAAATTTTTCCATGGACTTATTGAAAGAATTTTACTGTAACACAGTCCTAGCAACCAATGCCCCTTAGGGCCTCTATCTAAAGGAGATCCAACGGAGAAACTATTGCAGATGCTACAAGTTACAAAAAACTACTAGGAAAACTCAACTATCTCATTAACACTAGACCAGATATTGCTTTCTCAGTGCAATATTTGAGTCAATTTCTCCAAGCATCAACAAAGTCTCATATGACTGCAGCTTTACACACTTTGAGATATAT
>JACYFF010031959.1:12413088-12426101 GCA_017589665.1 Selenicereus undatus
TTAAAAATCAAAAACAAGAAAGAAAGAACGGAAATTACCTGACCCATTAGCACCGCCGTGGGAGGGTGGCGCGTGTGTGTCACGCGCCATCACGAAAACGAGTTTTGGTCGTTTTCTTCCTCCCTAACCCTTCACCGACCCCCGATCTACAATTTCCGGCCAAAATCAAACCAGACAAACCCATCACAGCCGCGCGTGTACGTCACGCGTCGTCACTCTAGTGGCGCGTCGGGCAAGTTGATGGTGGCAATCGAAAGGTCGCCGCCAGATCTACTCACCGGTGAAGTTTTTGGGCCCATTTGGTAAGTGGTTTAGCCATAGATCAAGACCAAGGAGGCGATTAGGGGGGGGTGTACCATCATCTGGGTGGTGGTGGTGGCCAGCGATAGTGTCTGGCCGTCGAGAGGGACGATGGCCAAGAACGAAGACGGTACTAGACTCGGCTATGTGCCGAGGTTCAGGGGCTCAACCCATCGAGGGTGGGAGAAAAAGAGAGGAGGTCGTGGGTTCTTCTGGAGAGAGGCAGAGAGTTAAAGAACCAGAGAGAGAGAGGAGAGGTCTCTAGAAAGTGAGAGCCGATTTTTTAGAGTGAGAGAGGCTGAGTGCTTCGCTTCACAAAGGCCCAAAATAAATCTGGGGGCAGGGGTCATGGGTTGTCATTTAAGTTTTTAGTAACTCAGTTTCTATTTTGTTATGTTTATGAGGTTGAAGTTGGGTTTTATTTATATTGTTGAATTAAATAAAAAAAATGAATGTATGTTTCATTTTTATTAAGCATGTTATTTGATATATTTTTTTTATCATTGAACATTAATTTCAAATTAGTTTTGACTTTAAATGTATGAGATTTCCATTATACATTAATATGTTTAATGTTGAGGTGTAAGTGATAACATGCCCATTGCATATAAATTTTTATTTTTTTTTTATATATATATTACTATTAAACTTATATGGGTTAGTTTCATATACATAAATATGAATCGTAAAACTCATAGTATTCGAATGTAAATTAGTTTTACAAATTAAAAAATATATATATCTATGTGATATTTAAATAAACGTCAATTTGTTTAACGATTTTCTTATGAAGGTCCATATGATAAAGTTCTTATGGAAATATAGTGATTAAATTATTTAAATTTCTAATTCATGATTATATGAGATGATTATGAGCTTGGCGAAATTTTCGATCATATGACATGAATGATGAAATTTTTTTTAATTTAATTATTTTAAGTAATGTGCCTAATGTCCATATTTTAACACTTGTAGATATGGCAGCTAACAACGCGATAATCACCGAACTATCCACCAGTCAAAAGTTAGATGGGTCTAACTATGACATGTGGAAACGGAAGATTCAGTATCTTCTGGAAGGAAAAGACCTGTTGGAACACTTGACGGTAGCCAAGTTTCCACCATCTGATAAGGATGCAGATGGTAAGCCTATTGATACTTCTACTGTGCAGTATCAAGAAAGCTTTCGGGCCTACCAAGACTGGACCAAGAAAGATCGTAGAGCACGCTTTACAATGTTGTATTGCATGCATGACGATCTGATTGGAGAATTTGAAGTTCATCTCAAAGCTAAGGACATGTGGGACCAGCTCAAAATCCGTTTTGGGCAGACATCCGAAACAAGGTTACGTACCTTGCAATTGAAATGGATGAACTACAAAATGGATCCCAGTCGCATTGTGGTCGAGCATTTACGAATTATGAGTGGCATAATTCGTGATCTCAAGGCCGCAGGAAAAGATATTTCTGAGGGGGAGCAAGTCCTGAATGTGATTCGGGCTCTCCCTGACGAACCTCCACAATTGGAACAAGTCAGGACAGTCTTGACTCATTCTGACCATTTGAAACCCTTTGGTCAGATTCAAAGCCACCTCGAAATGGAGGAGGAGCGCCTGAAAATGTTCGGGACTCCCAATGTGGCTCTTGTTGCCAAGGGCATCAGGCCTAAAAGCAACAAGAACACAAGAGGTAGGCAGTTCAAGAGAGGTTCTCGCCCCCCTCAGAAAGGTAGGCCAAATGCTGGAGTGGCTAAGAAACAAAAGGCCAAAGGCAATGGAGAGACAAAAATAGCACGTGTGAAGTGCTATAACTGTGGTAAGAAAGGTCACTACGCTCGGGATTGTTCTGAGCCGAAGAAGGTACCTTTCTCCACTCACTCTCCTGAATTATATGTATGTTCTCATGCATTAATTGCTAAATCCTTTCCTAATTGGATTGTAGATACGGGAGCAAGCAAACATATAGTTCGGGACAGAGCTGGCTTCGTGGACTTTCACCGCTATCCGGTGGGTTCACAATCTGTCGTGCTGGGAAGCGGCAGTAAAGAAGACGTTCTAGGTGTTGGAACGTACCGGCTCATATTGAAAGGAGGAAATAAGTTGCTCCTGTTTGATGCTCTCTATGCACCTGGGGTGCGAACTTGTCTTTTATCCTTAGTTTCATTAATGAAATCAGGTTTTGGTTTTTCTTCCTATAATGATGGTTTGAACATTTTGTATTGTGGCAATGTGTTTGGCCACGCTACTTTAAGGGACGATTTTATTGTATTGGATTTAGACGAATCATATAATAATTCTCCTTCAGCTTTTGTTTCACATTTTGATTCCGATTTAGAATCGATTAAGTGGCATGCTAGGCTTAGTCATATTGGCCAAGAAAGGATGAATCGGCTGGCTAAAGAAGGGCTTTTAGACCGACTCACTAAGGTTAAATTGCCTAGGTGTGAGTCATGTCTAGCTGGCAAGGCGACCGCGAAGCCTTTTGGTAAGGCTTCAAGGGCGTCAAGTCCTCTTGAGCTAATTCACTCTGATATTTGTGGACCCATGAATGTGAAAGCACGCCATGGGGCTTCATATTTCCTCACTTTTATAGATGATTATTCTAGATATTGGTATGTGTACCTATTATCACATCGCTATGAAGCGCTAGATGTGTTCAAACGTTTTGTAGCTGAGGTTGAGACCCAATTAGATCGGAGAGTTAAGACTCTTCGAACTGATCGAGGTCGTGAATACCTCTCGCATATGTTCAATGAATTTTGTGAGGAAAAAGGTATACGCAGACAACTCACGATTCCTGACACTCCACAACAAAATGGTGTGGCAGAGCGAAGGAATCGAACATTGCTTGACATGGTCAGGTCAATGATGGCATACGCCAATCTCCCAATTAGTTTTTGGGGGGATGCGCTGCTTACGGCAGATTACATCCTTAATCGTGTGCCGAGTAAGAGCGTATCCACCACTCCATATGAGTTATGGTCTGGTAGAAAGCCCTCCTTAGACCATTTACGCCCCTGGGGTTCGGCTGGTTATGTACACAACCCAACTCATAAACATGGAAAACTTGGTCCAAGGGCCACCAAAATGGTGTTCATACGCTATCCCGAACATTCTAAAGGATACGTTATGTATGGTGAACACCCTAATGGTGGCATGACGGAAGTCGATTCACGTAATGTGGATTTTCTTGAGGATGAGTTCCCAAGTATTGGTGAAATCAAAAGTGACCTAGTGTTGTATGAGTTACCGCTAAATGACCAACTATCTCTCGGTGAGGGGGAGGATTTTAGCACTCACCGCACCACCGAGGATAGTAGGCAAGATGCACAGTCGCCGGTTAATCAAGAGGATCAACCTAATCAACCTGATACTGAGCTTCGTCCTCAGAATCATGAAGTTCGTCCTCACTCTCCTATTTATGAACCTGCGGTTAGTCCGCTTGTTCAGGATGATAGGAGTGATTCTCCACCTGTTGAGGATTCACTACCTCTTAGAGATAGGGGGAGGAATTTCTTAGTGGGACAAACCAGCACTGGTCCTCAACTCCGGAGGAGTGAAACCGGAAGAATCCCTCGACGATATTTTCAAATTGAAGAGGAGATATTCTTGTGCACTCCTTTAGAAATTGAGGAGCCAACCTCTTTCCAAGAGGCTATTGATTCACCAAACCACAAAGAGTGGATGGAAGCCATGAGGGATGAAATGGACTCAATGGCGAGAAATAAGGTTTGGGAACTTGTTGATCTTCCTCCCCGACGTAAATCGATTGGAAATAAGTGGGTTTTCAAAATAAAACGTTGGGCTGATGGAACGATCGATAAGTTTAAGGCCCGTTTAGTAGCGAAAGGGTTTACCCAAATTGAGGGGATAGACTATGAAGAGACATTTTCTCCTATGGTGAGAATTTCCTCTGTTCGCCTGCTTCTAGCCTTGGTTGCCCATCTGGATTTAGAGTTATTCCAGATGGACGTAAAGACTGCATTCCTTAATGGAAATCTTGAGGAAGAGATCTACATGGATCAACCTATTGGTTTTGTATCAAAAGATAAAGAGAACAAAGTCTGTCGTCTTAAAAGATCCATCTATGGTCTCAAACAGTCTTCCAGAGCGCGGTATTTCAGATTCCACGAAGCCATTATTTCTTTTGGCTTGGACATGGTATCTGAAGATCACTGTGTATATGTCAAGAAAACTACAAAAGGGATTATGTTTCTCACTCTGTATGTTGACGACATACTGTTGGCTGGAAACAACATGGAGATGATCCAGACCACTAAACAGTGGTTATCCTCCGTTTTTTAGATAAAGGATATGGGTGAGGCTAGGTATGTCCTAGGCGTTGAAATAACTCGAAACCGTTCCAAGAAGCTTCGTGGTTTAAGTCAAGAAGCATACATTAATAAAATCTTGGAACGCTTTCGAATGCATTATTCTAAACCCGTGGATACTCCAGTTGAAAAGGGTCTAACCTTAAGTTTTGATCAGTGCCCTAAGACAGACAAAGAGAAGGAAAGAATGAGTAACGTTCCTTATGCAAGTGCAGTGGGCAGCTTAATGTATGCCATGTTATGCACACGGCCAGACATTTGCTTTGCGGTTGGCTTGGTAAGTCGTTACCAAAGCAACCCAGGGTCTGCTCACTGGCAAGCCGTCAAGAGAATCTTCCGATACCTACGTGGTACAAGTGATTTTGTGCTTTGCTACCAAAGAGGGGATCTTAAGCTGAGAGGATATACGGATGTTGATTGGGGTGGTGACCTGGACGAGTCCAGATCTACCTCAGGATATGTGTTCACCCTAGGTGGGGGAGCCATATCTTGGTGCAGTAAGAAACAAGACTGCATATCACTTTCTACTATGGAAGCAGAGTATGTTGCTTGTTGCCTCGCCACTCAAGAGGCAATATGGATGAGGAATTTTCTCCAGGATCTCAATCTTACTCCTTATGTTGACGATCCTGTAGAGTTGATGTGTGACAATACTGCTGCTATCCAGTTTGCTAAGGATCCCAAGTTCCACAGAAGGACCAAGCACATCAAGAGGCGTTATCATTTTGTTCGGAACGCCATAAAAGAGAAAGAAGTTGCCATTAAGTATCTATCTACAAGTAGGATGATAGCTGATCCATTAACTAAGCCTATTCCAAGAGACGCTTTTAAAGCTCATGTGATGAGCTTAGGTCTGCATAGGATTTAGTTTTTGGATGTATCTAAGTGTAAAATGGACATGTGTACTCTTGTGTTGAATATTTATGAAATAAAGAATTATGTTTCTTTTCAAATGTTCATAAGTATGCGAGTATATTATAAGGCACATTATAATGTCACTAGGCTTCTGATTGGCCTCGTCACACAGGCAATCGCCCTGACGCTTGTGTAGCGGGCAGGATGAGACTGAATCATATTGGCACTAGGCGTGCAGTATTGATTACTCATACCAGGTGTGTATGAATGAAAGGATATAGTCGCCTTAGTAAGACTAAGATGAGACTCGGGGGAGTCGAATATGAAATAAGTTTTCATATCGAAGCCTTATAGCCGAATCTTGAGTGTAGTGATTAACATTGTGTATGCTAATCTAGTAACTCAGGTTGGTTTTTTGAGTAAAAACCAAACTTATGATTCGCATGGCATAGAAGAGTGACATGCCCAACTTAGTTGGGTTTATGCCATGACACACCCTCATACTGTGTGTGCTAAATGTCGACCTATTTGATGGGTGACGAGTGAAATCCCTAACCTTGTCACCGTGTGGCCCTCGTTGGCAATACTCTTGGACTTAGAGTTATAATATGAAATCTAAGCATGGTGTTGCTACCTTAATGTGTTATCCAAGGGCCAAGATGTATACGGTCCAGCGGAGCACATTAGGAAAGCAGTTATGCTAAGATGGACTATTTTAATTGTCTAAGGAAGAATCATTTCCCATCACCATATCAAGCCCGGGTGATTATATTTAGTATATAATCATTAGATATATCAGGCATAAAGGGACAGTGTATGCCATTGGTGATGCTTTTGAATGATTCGGGGTATTGTTTTTTCTTGGAGGTGTTATGTCAGTTAGATGGTAACTTGATGTAACACTAGTGTGTTCGATTTTGGTCGCACGCTCCATTCCCAGTATGAAGCGTGAGAGAATATGTTAAAAGAGAGATATGAGGTCTGTGACCGAGGGGGAGCTATTGACCAGTAACGGTCACATATGCTGGCCATAATCATGTAATTGATTTGGCAGTTACATTGCGATTTGATTGTGTATTAATTGGCTATTAAATATATCCTGATTCTGTTTTAGGATATAGAAATAGTGTGTTTTGTGTAAGTTACAATACATAGAAAAAGCAATTCAAGCAACACCAGAAATACTCCCCAAATTCTCTCTGTTTTTCTCTTACTGCCTAACCATCCCAGAGGCTCGGGTTTGGAGTGTGACTCATTGGTGACTCTAGTAGCCGTCGGTTCGTGGGTAGCAGTCAAGCGAGCATAAGGTCCTGGCAATCAAGCTTCCGCATCCAGGTAATCCTAAATTACCTACATTTTTGAAGTGCTATTTATGAAAGGATGCTATCCTTTCATGAAGAGACATGAATATCTGTATAAATATGTAGCATGGTGGCATGTGAATGCCTTTGTTAGGCATGATCATGAGAGTTATACTGTCACCATAATCCTTAAAATTTTTGTCATGTCTTAGACACTTAGGATCCTATCTTCGTGAGTGCAACACGCAGATAAGGGGGTTTCTTTGTATCCCAAAGACCTATTTAGGTAGTTTTGTTGCACGTAGAGGCGAATAGAGTCTTTAAGAAAGAGTAATTGCACCTCCCGAGAAGCCTTAGTTAATTTGGCACAAAATTTGTTTGTGACAAACTGATATCTGTATCCATCAAACTAAATTTTACACCAACAATTTAAAGACTCTAGTTCGTCTGATACAAAGAAGCCAATTATTTATGTGTCAAATGAAGATTTGATGCAGATGCAGACATGATCGTAAAAGGGATGCAATGACTATGGTGTATATTTTATGCTAGTTTTCTTTTGATGGAATCAACGTTAATGTTGATTTGTTCATACAACAATGTAAAATTTGTAGCCTAAAATTATTGTACGTAATTATTGATTATGAGACCTAAAGAGATCTACAATCGTATATATTTACAGTGGTTATTGTATGGGAAAATTTTGATCTGACATCAAAATAATGTATTATAGCCATGTGTTTATTATTTAGCAAATAAATTATGAAGTCCATGAAGATAAGTGGTTTATTTGGGCTTGATGGCTATAATATTAAAATTATCCCTAAATTAAATAACCATGAATGCATTCAACTTTATTTTTGACATTGTCTTTGATGGATGAATTTGTCCAATGGCGGCAATACAAGAAGTGGGAGCCAAATTGATTACAAGATAAGTGTGTGTGACTTTGTTACTTTCAATTTCTTCTGTTTTTGTCTTCAATTTGGCTTAGTTTAATACTCTCAAAATAGCATGTAATATCTTGTGAGTAGGCAATTGAAAAGAATTTAACCTCATTATTTATTCTTTTTTGAACTGTCAACCCTTGATTATTATCATCTTACCATTGGATTGTAAATCTATGGTGTAGTGTTGATAATCGTATGTGATTTATCAAGTGATTAAATATTCAGCATGATTATCATGATAGTGCATATTGTGATGGCAAAAAAATTAATATTTGTTATGGAATATGAAAATCAAGCCCATATGATCGGCGATTGAGATGATAAATGTTAATAGCATTAGATAAATATGGTTCTTATGGTGGAAATTTAAGAGTAATTGTATAAAGATTTGCATTATGCACGAAAATTTGTTATTATGTATGTGCCCTAACTTAATATGCTTTAAGGATAAATACTTTTATTCTTGATGGGAGTTTGCTATTTCCATCTTTTCTTGTAAAACAGATGTCCATATATTTAGTTGGATATTTAAATGCCATTTGGACAAAATATTCACATGATATTTATGATTCATGAAATGTGGTTTATGAATCAGTGACTAATGTGAATGTAAGGATAAATGATTCATCCTTGATAGAAATAAATGTAAAATAATATCAAATATCATTTGTTTATTTCTATGTAATTTTAATTTGCTAAAATATGTATAATTCATGGATGTTTTTAATGGACTATTTAACGCATATTTTAGCATGTTTTCTAAATGTCTATGTTTTTATTTTGGACATTTGGATTGGATGTTATTTACTCCAATTTTAAAAATTAAAATTGGGAAGAATAACTATTTCATCCTTGATGAAAATAAATATGGTGTTTCATTTATTTTCAAGGGTTTTAGTATACTAACATATGAAAGTCTATATAATGGACTTGTTGAAATATTTTAGTATAGCTACAGGAAGTCCACATGTACAATTTTGTTGTTGGACTTGTTTATGACCATGTCATGACACTTTTAGTATGGTCATACGATAATTAAAGATAGATATAGGTAGAATGTAAATATGTAAATATTTACATTAGTTGTTGAATACATATGACTTAAAAATTCCATATGAAGAACCTGCAATTATTTACTCTAGTTTAGAATAAATGGTGGGGGCATCCTATGTTTATATAGTGATGGAATACGTTTTTAAGTCCGTCAATTGAAATTATGACTATAATTTCAAGTTGGACTTGAATGAAAATATGATAATATTTTCATGTATACACCTTGTTTGGAGGTTGAGATGTCCAAGTTTTAATAGTTGGACTTCGGTTTAATAGTTGTTTGACTTTGCAAGTCTTGTGGTCCCATTGTTAATACGTACAAAGGCAATGAATCCAGATTGACAAATAAATATACACGTGTGTTTTATATAATAACTTCAAGTCTTGAGACGTTTGCAAAGTTATTGTTATCAAAGTCATAGAACGCATCTAATGACTTTGGAATGGATGGTGTAAAGTACACACTAAGTCACTCATGGTGGAACCTCAACTTAATCCTCGTGGAAACATTGAGTCTCAAGTTCAATGAGTCAAAGTACACCATCTTTGTAATTTGTTAGCACTACCATCAAAGTAGAGTGCTAAATAATCCATATATTCGACGAAGGGTGAGCTTTTGCTCTTAATGAACTTCAAAGAAAACATTTGAGTGAGGGTAAGAAATAAGTATTTGATTAAGTTGTTTGTACTTAATCAATGATGTGACTGGTTTCATTCCTCATAAGTTTCTATTACTTTTATGGGGGTATTGATGAGGTTTACCTAGTAAGTGTGAAATTTGACTGTTTTTGTCGAGCTTGGGCTTGCCTCTACAGCACTTATGAAATGGATATAGGACACATGGTCGTTAATAGTATCAATTTACTAAGTGATCTGGACGGAAGTCTTGTGTGTGGCTTAGATGCAAGTGGTCAGAGAGGATAACTGGTTCAAAGCATAACCTACTATGTTATCTTGATCATTTGACGGACAGGTTACTAAGATTGGGGTTTAATCGCAAGACACCTCCACTTGTGCAAGAAACCTACGGAAATTCGAAAAACCATTTTGTTACGGAAATGGTAGGAGATTGTTGGAGTAATTTCCATTAAATGAAAATTTATGAAGATAATTATTTCCATAAAAATGGTTATGGAAATATTATTTTAAATTATGCCTAAATAATAATTAATTATTTTAATAATTAATTACTACAATACACCTTTTAGTATAATATTAATGTGATTAATTATTTATGAAAAGCTACAAGTTAGTTTAGATGATTAACTAACTTATACCTTTTAATGAAAGGGTGTATTTATGAAGAGATAAATCTCTTTTGAAGTGATATTTATGAAAGGATGCTTTCCTTTCATGAACAGACATAAATATCTCTATAAATATGCAGCATGGTGACATGTGAATGGTAATGCCTTTGTTAGGCATGATCAAGATGAGTTATACTATCACCATAATCCCTATAATTTCTATTATGTCTTGGACACTTAGGATCCTAATTTTGTAAGTGCAACATGCAGATAGGGGAGACTTCTGCATATCCCAAAGATCTATTCAGGTAGCCTTATTGCACATGGGGGCGAATAGAGTCTTTAGGAAAAGAGTAATTGCACCTGCCTAGAAGCCTCAATTAATTTGACACTGAGTTTATTTGTGACAAACTGATACCTACATTCATCAAACCTAATTTTACACCAACATAGGTTGTTGCCAAACGTCTGTCCCCAGTGGGTTGCAGTCCTTTGGAATTTCTCTTTCGAGTTTAAGGAATCACACGGGTCCTCGACCAGTTGTGTCTTTTCAGCCTTGTGGGTATGCATTTCTTGCTGGAGGTGACAGGTTCAGCTTTGGCGGGGCTTCCGACTTTGCTGGGGAAACAGTGATAGGTAGAGAGAGATATGGAGTCCCTCTTGTGCTTGATTGGGTTGCTGGGAATTTGAATTCTACTAGTGGAAATAGTACTACCTGCAAAGAAGCAAAGAAAGATATGAAACATATGCTTGTCAGGCAAGCTCTCAATGCAAGGATTTTTATCGAGGAGGATATCACTGCAAGTGTCTCCCAGGTTTTGAGGGTAATCCTTATCTTGAACCAGGGTGCACAGGTTAAATCACTTTCCATCACTTTGATTTCTAAACTAAATTTACCCCCCACCCCCGAAAAAGCCCTGGCCCATTGTGCATCCTCCCATTCCCATGCCACCAATCCAACCACTGGCCTCATTCATCTCTACCAAAACCACCCTACGTTTAGGGGTGTACAGTCTTAAAAACACTGAGTGAAGTTTGGATTAGAAGGAGGGCAGGGACACCTACAAGGTCACAAGCAGTTTGGAAAGCCCCCCTTGGGGGCGGGGGGGGGGGGGGGGTTAGCGGGTTGGGGCAGGGAAGGGGGCCAATGACCACCAACTAGCCTTGTTCTATAAATTCTTGTAGGTAAAACAGTTTCAATAAAAAAAGAAAGAAAGAAAAAAAAGCCAGAAAAAAGTATTGGACAAAATAGTTGTGCCATGCAGAAGGACAAAAAACAGATCATTTAACATAGAATTTCCATAAGTCTGTCTAATACAAGAATAACATCAATGCATCAATGTTCTTATTTAGAGGTTAATCTTCTTTGCTTTTCAGATATCGACGAGTGTGCTGAGGGCTTGAATGAATGTTCAATGGTCTGTGTTAACAATCACGGGTGTTACAATTGCTCTTGCCCAAATGGATATAATGGTGACGGACATAAATCTGGGACTGGTTGCACAAAGAACACAAATCATACCCTCAGGCCCCTCACTCTTGGTAATTCTCTATGATTCTGAATCTCCATTTAATCACATTAATGTTATCGATTGCATTATTGCATTGTGAAAATGAAGATTTTGAGCAGTGCTGTCTTATAGATTAGGTCCTTTCAGTCCATGTTAACCAGGCTTTCCGTGGCTCAACGTAAACATGAGAAAACCCACATCAAGAGCTAAGCTGGATCAGTTTGAGTGAATCTATTTTCTGGGAATCCTTTTTTTTTCATAATAAAAATTCGAATCAAACTACAAGCTTCCCAACTATCTAAGCTCAGTTTGCATCATGGGATGATTTGTGAAGTCCTTACGGCTCAGGCCATGCATGCCCCTTAAATCAAAATTGCTATAGCAATTTGTGAAGTGACATCATCTGTGACAGCACAAGATGTGCCTATCTTATTGGTTTCCACCAAAAGCCATTATCACTAATCTAGTAGTTCTACCCTTCTAGTATAGCCTATTGTTGGTCAAACCATCCATGTGAAAAGAAAATCACTCACTTCCCCTGGTACTACTTTGTCCATGAGTTGCAGGACTAAGCATAGCCTTTGGATCTATATTGTTGCTCATTGGGTGCTGGTGGAAGTATTCTTTTATCAAACGACGAAACCAAATCAAGCAAAAGGCTAAAAACTTTGAACGGAATGGGGTTTTTTTGTTACAACAACAAATATCTTCTGATGAAGGCATCGTAGAGAGAATCAAAGTTTTCATCATTGATGAGTTAGACAAAGCTGCTGACCACTTCAATGAGAACAGAATCCTCGGGAAAGGAGGTCAAGGTACTGCATACAAAGGAATGCTGGTTGAAGGGAGAATTGTAGCTATAAAGAAGTTGAAAACGGTGGATCAAAGTCATTTGGGTTATCAGAAGTCCCTTTATTAGTGTACGAGTTCATTCCAAATGGAACTCTCTTCCATCACATTCACTCCCCAAGTGAAGAGTTTACAATCACATGGAAGATGCGACTACTGATTGCTACAGACTCTGCATCAGCACTTGCCTACTTGCATTCGTCATCTTCAATTCCTGTATTCCACAGGGACATTAAGTCCTCCAACATACTATTGGATGACAAGTACAGGGCAAAATTGTCAGAATTTGGGGCTTCAAGATCAGTGGCCATTGATCAAACCCATGTAACCACTCGTGTTCTAGGAACATTTGGTTACTTGGACCCCGAGTATTTCCAATCAAGTCAATTCACCGAAAAGAGTGATGTTTATTTTTTTTTTGATCAGGAAAAGAATAGATATATTTCATTAACAAAAAGCTGGATGCAAAGATAGCATCCTACAAAAGGCTATACACCTCCCATATGCACAGTACCCACAAAATGTAAGAGATCAAGAACAGAGTAACAAAAGATCCCTTTGTTTAACAGGAGAGAAAGCAATTCGTTCAACATCCCATGAAGACAAAAGCTTGGTAT
>JACYFF010031959.1:12431101-12444766 GCA_017589665.1 Selenicereus undatus
GTTATAAATAGTGACCTACCTTCTTGGGAAAAGGGGGAGAACGGTGAAAAATTGACTTTAGCATTTACGCTTTTTGGAAACAGACAACTGACTTGACCGTCGTAGAGGCGTTCCGCGGACCACTTCCCGGGGTTGGCCTTTTTTGTAGGTCGGAGCATAAAGAGATGAGGAAGACGTCGTGTTGATCGCCAGCTGTCAAATAAAGCCGTTCTTTCGCCCCACATCATCAACACAACCATAAAAGAGATTCCTGGCGGAATCAGATTGGCGCCGTCTGTGGGGAAGGAGCGATAGCGATGGTGGTCAGCGATACGACACGAGCGCGGACGCGCAGAGACAACGCACCAGCCGTAGGCACTTCTGCGCCACCTGCGGTTGAGGATGCCAGCGAGAATTCTAGGGCGAGCCCTCGGTCAGAGAGGGCCTTGCAACAAGAGCCTCAAGCTTACGTTACAGTGGACGCACTCAAAGGGCTCATGTCTACCATGGCGGACACTATCACGCAGCAAGTCACCAAGCAAGTCAAGAGGGCTCTAGAGATGACCGGCGTAGATAACCCTTCCAACCCTCCTGGGCACCTTACACCGCGGGCAGGCTTCCCTCGCCATCAAGAGCCAGTATCCCTAGGCTCATATGACCACGACCGTGAAGGCATGCGATCGTACAAGACCAACCGCCTCCAAGACGAACGACAGAAAGACCGTGCCACACTTGATATCACTTGCCGATCCGAGTGTGGACGCACCGTAGCTTCCGCTACTGCCTCAACTCCCTACGCCACTCACTCACAGAGATCCGGTTGGCTCGAGGAGCAAGAACAGACCTCCCTGCTCAGGCAGGATAAGTCACACGGTCGTCGCCCTAGTCCGGAGCATCGCACTAACTGAGACTGGGCGCGGAGTCCACCGGTAAGGGAAGTATGCGGCCAGGAGTTCCGCATGAGAGACCGCTCCCCTCATCGCGGACTACGGCCCGTCCTGGACACAAGGAGTCCTTCGGTGGTGGAGGTCGAACGACCCCTTGGCACCCCCATCAAAGTATCGGGAACGACAGCCCGCTTAGCCGTCCCCTCTTTTTCGACCCCTTTCTGCCCCGAAATCGTAAACGCCCCAGGATACGGAAAGGTGAAGATGCCGATGGTTGATCTATACGATGGAACAAGTGACCCGGAAGAGCACCTGGGGGTCTACAAAGCTCAGATGTATGTCCAAGACGTGGACGATGCCTCTTATTGCCGCTACTTCCCTGCCACCTTGAAGGGAGTAGCACAGTCTTGGTTTAACGGCCTGCTCCAGGGGAACGTAGCCTGTTTTCAAGATCTGGCCGATAAATTCGTCGGTCAGTTTATTGCGAGTCGCAAGGAGCGGCGAACTAGCATCCACCTGTCAAAAATCAAGCAAGGGCGGCAGGAATCCCTTGTCGAGTTCGTCAGATGATTCCATCAGGAGGTAGTACTAATTCTGGAACTGGAAGATGGTGTAGCCTACACCTCTTTCCTGAACGGCTTTAAGAGCAGATGTTTTAAGTTCTCCTTGGCGGAACAGAAAGAAACTACGTTAGCTGAAGCCTTGAGAAAAGCCGCAGACTTCATCCGTGCCACTGAAATCTGTGCCGAAGGTTCGGACGCCCCCCAAGAAGGCAAAGGCTCCTGGGGATAGGGGTTTTAGTCGCGGTGAAAGGAACCCCGTTCCCCGGGATAGAAGGCAACCGGCGGAGATTCTGGACGCCCGATTCACCACTGACGCCAGGAATATCCTCATAGATGTACGGGGGCATCCGATGCTGCGTCGACCGCCTCCTATGACCACGACCCCCTGCCACAGAATGCGCGGAAATACTGTGAAGTCCATGAATAGAACGGCCACACCACGATCGAATGTAGAGAGTTGAAGAAAGCTCTCCATGAGCTCGCAGATAAGGGGCAGACTGATCGCTTTCTAAAAAGGGGGTCGCGCTTCCTTCGGTAGGAACAGAACCCCGAGCCATCCCAGCCGCGGGACGACGAGTGCTCAACGGAGATTGTGGCAACTATCGCGGGTGGCCACATGGTGGATCTGACACGATCGGCATGGAAGGCACAGCTTCGAGGCACGCAGCAAGTGCTCACCATGGAACAGGGGTCCAGCCTCGCGGCACCCACAATGGTCTTTGGGGGTAAGGGCGCCCCACGCCTGGCCTCCCCCCACAACGACCCACTAGTGGTTGAAATGAAGATCGCAAATGCGGTCGTGCGCCGAATTCTTGCAGACACTGGCAGCTCTGTGGACATCATAATGTGGGAATGCCTTCAAAAGCTTTCCCACCCAGGGCACGGGGTACTTCCCATAACGAATCCTGTTTTGGGGTTTGGAGGACAAGAAGTAATTCCCACTGGAACGATCCGCCTATCGGTGCGATTCGGAGACAAGACCTGTTTCAGAAGTCTGGAAATCGACTTTCTTGTGGTCGATGTGCCTACGACGTACAATGTAATCCTCGGACGGCCCACGCTCCATAGGGTTAAGGCCGTAGTCACCCCATATCTTCTTCAGCTCCAGTTCGAGATAGACGACGGGGCCGTAGGAGAGCTCCGGGGGGATCAACGGACGGCACGGGAATGTTACCTGGTCAGCATAAAACCCCTTATCGAAAGATCCAGAAACCGCGAGGTCAAAGGGCCGCTCGTAATGGCAAAGAAGGCGAAGGAAGGTCCCGCCATGCTGGGTCCCGAAACCTTGGTAATCCACTCCGTCTCCCCTGAACCTCTGCAATCTCGGCCAGAAGTCGAAGACGCAGTGGAACACATACACCTGGAGGAAGAGCGGTCAGAGCGCACGGTATAACTTGGGTGCGGCATTGCAGCCCCGGAACGTCAACCCCTTGTCTCCCTCTGGCAACAATATAAGGACATTTTCGCTTTTGGCCCCGATGAGATGCCGGCATAGCCACCACTGTAATAGAGCACCGCCTGAATGCCAATCCTAGGCACAAGCCGGTCGTTCAGAAGAAGCGCCACATGGGCCCCGAGCACGTGGCCGCGGCAAACACGGAGGTCCAGAAGCTGTTGGAGGTCGGCTTTGTCCGGGATTGCTAGTACCCAGAATGGGTCTCGAGTGTGGTGTTGGTAAAAAAGCCCAATGGCGCTTGGAGAATGTGTGTGGATTTCACGGACCTGAACAAGGCCTGCCCGAAGGATAATTACCCTTTGCCTAGGATCGACAAATTGGTGGACGCTACGGCCGGACACACTATGCTTAGCTTCATGGATGCCTTCTCAGGGTACCACTAAATACCCCTCTATCCTGAAGACTAGGAAAAGACGGCGTTCATAACCGACCGGGGCCTCCACTATTACAAAGTCATGTCTTTCGGCCTAAAGAATGCAGGGGCCACTTACCAGCGCCTCGTCAACAAGCTGTTCGAACCGCTAATCAGACGGACCATGGAAGTATATGTGGACAACATGATCGTCAAAAGCAAGCTCCAGAGCGACCACCAAGTCGATTTGCGGCAAACATTCGAGATTCTTCGAGCGTTCAATATGAAGCTCAACCCGAAGAAGTGCGTCTTTGGGGTTCGGTCAGGAAAGTTTCTTGGTTTCATGATCAATCATCGCGGCATAGAAGCAAATCCGGACAAGATTCAAGCCGTCCTAGACATGCAACCTCCCAGAACCATACGGGAAGTTCAGCGCTTGACAGGCTGCATAGCTGCCCTTGGACGTTTCATGTCTCGTTCAGCCGAAAAGTGCCAGCCTTTCTTCCGTGTTCTACGCCAGCGAGACAATTTCCAATGGGATGAGAAGGTCGACGAGGCCTTTCAAGCACTAAAGTCATACTTAGCTCGGCTACCACAGATTGCTAGTCCCGTTGAGGGAGAGGCTTTGGTTTTATATTTGGCCGTGTCAGAACATGCTGTCAGTGCGGTCCTTGTGGCCGAGCGAGCACGAGAGCAGATACCAGTGTATTATGTAAGTCACGCCTTAGCCGGCGCAGAAATGAACTACCCCCTCATTGAAAAGTTCGTCTATGCCTTAGTGATAGCCAGACGGAAGCTGCGGTCTTACTTCGAAGCCCATAAAATCTTGATCCTAACTGACCAACCCCTCAAAAGCGTCCTTCAGAGGTTGGATGCCTCAGGCCGCCTCTTGAAATGGGCCGTAGAGCTCTCGCGCTATGACCTGGCCTTCGAGCCACGGCGGGCCATCAAGGTGCAAGCGATAGCTGACTTCTTGGCCGAATGTAAGACACCTGTGGAGGAAGCCCCCCAACCGCGCCCATGGAACTTGTTCGTAGACAGCTCGTCCACTAAGGATGGTAGTGGGGCCGGTCTCATTGTGGAAAGCCCTGTTGGAGCTCGTTAATAGCACGCCCTCAAATTCATGTTCAAGGCATCCAATAACGAGGCCGAATACGAGGCCCTAATTGCGGGAATAGAACTCTGCCACACCGCAGGGGCTGATCACGTCCAGGCTTTCTCTGACTAGCAACTCATCGTCAGTCAGCTCAATGGAGCTTACGAAGTAAAAGACGAGGTTATGGCCGCATACGTCAGGAGGGTTCGTGAGGCCACCAAGTTGCTTAAGCACTTCTCCATAACACACATCCCCCACTCGGAGAACCGGCAGGCAGATGCCCTGTCCAAGCTAGCAAGCTCTTCCGATGACGGCCGACCAAAGAACATTCAATGGGAAACTCTGACAGGTAGGAGCATCGACTTACATGAGGTGGCGTGGCTGGACTGAAGTCCCACGTGGGTGGAACCTATTCGTGCATATCTCGCTGATGGCACGTTACCCACCGATACCAAAGAAGCGGAGAAGATCAGGAGGCGGTCAAATTGGTTCGTATTGTATGAAGGAATTCTCTATAAGCGTTCCTTTGCCCGACCTCTTCTGCGGTGCGTACCCCCGGCGGAGGGAAAGCAAATTCTGGAGGAGTTGCATCAGGGCGTCTGTAGCTCGCACCTCGTGGGGCGGGCGCTTGCCTTGACGGCTCTCCGCACTGGCTACTACTGGCCCAACTTACAGGAAGATGCAATGACGCTCGTCCGGAATTGTGACAAGTGTCAACGGTTTGCGCCCGTCCAACGAGTCCCCTTCACTCTCATGACACCGATAGTCAGCCCATTCCCGTTCGCGACCTGGGGCATGGACATCCTTGGACCCTTTCCCAGGGCCACAGGCCAGCGTAAATACCTCTTTGTGGCCGTAGACTACTTCACCAAGTGGATCGAAGCTAAGGTCGTCGCCTCTATTACCACTGCAGAAGTGCGTAAGTTTATCTGGTGAAATATTATCACCAGATTCGGCATCCCCCGCACAATGATCTTCGATAACGACCGACAATTCGATACCAGTAAGCTTACTGATTATCTCAGTAGCTTGGGCTGTCAGGCTCGCTTCACGGCCGTGGCGCATCCCCAGACCAATGGTCAGGCCGAGGCAGCTAATAAATCCATCCTCCATGGGATACAGAAAAAGCTCGACGACGCCAAGGGTAACTGGGCGGACGAACTGCACAACGTCCTATGGAACCTCCACACCACCGAAAAGACAGCCACAGGAGAAAACCCGTTTGTGCTCACCTACGGCTCTGAAGCCGTCCTTCCCGTGGAAGTGGCCCTCCATACTCATCGGCTCACACATTTCAAGCAGCAGCAAACAACGCGGCTCTACGAGAGGCTCTAGATCTCCTCCCCTCCATCCGCGGCGACTCCTTGCTACGAGAGGCCCTCTATAAACTTCGAATTGCACGATTGCACAATCGTACAATCACGATGTCACCTATCCAAGTCGCGAACTTGGTACTCCAGTGCACGAAGAGTATTGCCCGTGCCACGGAGCACAGCAAATTGACGGCCAATTGGGAAGGGCCCTACAGGGTTGTCTCGCAAATTCGTCCCGGCACATATCGGCTAGAGACCTTTCACGGCACATCTGTTCCCCGGGCATGGCATAGCAGCAACTTAAGGAAATATCATGTTTAAGTTGTAATTACTCACATTCGTACTCCTTAGGAAATGAATATTCTCGCTGTTTTCTATACATCTTGTGTCATGAGCACGGCCTCAGTGCAGGTCGCTACGGCCTTAGTCCTTCCGGGGGCTAGGCGCCCCTGAGCACGGCCTTTCTGCCGGTCGTTACGCTCTTAGTCCCTCTAGGAGCTAAGGGCCCCTGAGCACGACCTAAGTGCCGGTCGCTACGGCCTTAGCCCCTTCGGGGGATAGGCGCCCCTGAGCACGGCCTTATGGCCGGTCGCTACGCTCTTAGTCCCTCTAGGGGCTAAGGGCCCTTCAGCACGGCCTTACGGTCGGTCGCTACGCTCTTAGTCCCTCTAGGGGCTAAGGACCCTTCAGCACGACCTTACGGTTGGTCGCTACGCTCTTAGCCCCTCTAGGGGCTAAGGGCCCTTGAGTACGGCCTTACGGCTGGTCGCTACGGCCTTAGTCCCTCTGGGGGCTAGACGTCCCTGAGCACGGCCTTTCGGCCAGTCGCTACGCTCTTAGTCCCTCTAAGGGCTAAGGGCCCCTGAGCACGGCCTTAGCCCCTCCGGGGGCTAGGCGCCCCTGAGCACGGCCTTACGGCCGGTCGCTACGCTCTTAGTCCCTCTAGGGGCTAAGGGCCCTTGAGCACGGCCTTACGGCCAATCGCTACGCTCTTAGTCCTTCTAGGGGCTAAGGGCCCTTGAGCACGGCCTTACGGCCGATCGCTACACTCTTAGTCCTTCTAGGGGCTAAGAGCCTTTGAGCATGGCCTTTGAGCCGGTTGCTACGCTCTTAGTCCGTCAAGGGGCTAAGGGCTCTTGAGCACAGCCTTACGGCCGGTCGCTACGCTCTTAGTCCCTCTATGGGCTAAGAGCCCTTTAGCACGGCCTCCGAGCCGTTCGCTACGCCCTTAGTCCCTCAAGGGGCTAAGGGCTCCTAAGCACGGCCTAAGTGCCAGTCGCTACGGCCTTAATCCCTCCGAGGGCTAGGTGCCCTTGAGCACGACCTTGGTGCCAGTCGATACGGCTTTAGTCCCTTTCGGGGCTAAGGTCCTTGAGCACGGCTTTATGGCCGGTCGCTACGGTCTTAGTCCCCCCTGGGGGCTATGCATCCTTAAGCACGACTTTATGGCCGATCGCTACGGTCTTATGACCGACAACCGTTACGAACCCTGAATTGCACGCCTTGTCCTTTTGTTTCAGGGCCGCCTTTATACGAGTAAGTAAAAAACGAAACATACACAAACAAAAGGATAAGGGAGGCATATCCTTTTCGTCAAAGCAAACGTTGCTTACAGCCAGTATGAAGGCAATTCAAACCAAAAGAGACAAAATATAGACAATGGGACACCGGCTATGCATCAGGCTCGTTCCCGTCCGCCGGCTCCTCTTCAGACAGGCCGACCACTTCCAGAGGATGGGTGGCCTCGTCAGCAGTGGCTTCGCCTTCAGAAGGGGGGACGAACTCCACTTCCTCAGGATCGCGGCCCTCCACAATGGCGCGCTCGCGCTCGTCAACAAATTTCAGATAAGCTTTGAAGTAACGGTCATCGCTAAATTCCCCCGCGAGAGTTAGCAAGACCTTGCGGAGATAGGCCAAGGTATCAGAATGGCCCTGCTGGTAGCCCCATTCCTGTGCTTTGGCCGTTTCAGCCGCGCCCTGTTCCAATTTTTGCTGCAACTCCTTTTTCGCAGCTTCGCACACCGCAAGGTCCGACTGAAGCCGTTCACAACGCCGCTGATACCTGGACACCATCCTCTCTAGGCGTCGGTATTCGGCCACGGCCTTGGCGCCTCGGGCAAAAGCCTCCGCCATGCCAATCTCCTCCCCGGATACAGGCGGCGGATCCGAGGCACCAGGAGCCGACAAATCCCAGGATTTAACAATGTCTTGAACAAGGGAAAGGCAGATGCCGGGGTTAGCCTTGATGAAGCTGCCCGAGGGACGAAAGGACGGAGGAGCAGTGCCGCCCGGAGCAGCGGTAGAAGTGCCTGCGGCTCGAGTAGGGGTATGGCGTATCTGCTCGGCAGCAGCTCGCTCCCCCGAAGACCGGCTTGCCGACTAAGCGGTGACCTCATCACCAATTTCCCCGGTTACCTCCTCGGTTCTCTGCTTCTTACGTGGCAGAGGCAGGCTCACGGTAGGCCTCTTCCCGCGAGGTCCAAGGGAAGGCACCTGCAAAAGTTAAAGTTATCTCCCATGATCACGATGGCAACCAACAAAGGGGGTCAAATATCATACCTTCCTAGCCTGCTGGACGACGACAAACTGCCTCTCCTCCTCCCTCTTGCGTTCGACGGCAGCCGCCACCTGCTCGACTGTCGCATCCCCGGTCTCAAAGATCGTCAGTCTGGCCCTCGCTTGATCTGCACGAAGATGAACAGGTCAGGTCAGCACAAAACGTGTAACTAAAAAACGATGGGACAACTGAGTACCCTTTGTAAAATTTTTAAGGATCAGAAGGCCCGCCGCGGCAAGAAAGAAGTCTTTAGCAAAAAATTTTAATTTCGGCAGTCAGTTCAATGGCTCTCGGTCACTAGACTTGGTCCTCCTCTTCTCCGGACCCCTTACGGCCTCAATCGTCTGGCTCATAAATCTTGGGATGGGCCGAGGGCGATCATCTTCACGAATGTAGAACATAAAGTAACGAGCGGTTCGTCGCTCCTCGGTCGTGGGCTCTCCAAATGGATTTCAAACCAGTTTTCCTTCATTCTAGTTGGGGACGTCGCCCCAGCCTGACGCCCTGCGTAGGAACAAGAAGCCATATTTCCAATGTCTCACTTTGGACTTCTTCTCGATGGTCGTCATAAAGCCTGGCCGGTTATTGAAACAATACCATCCCAAATCTCCAGTCTCTTTGGGGGCCCTCTGAACCGTGTGCGCCAGACTGAATGCTCGCCAAGCAGGTTAGACCGTGCAATTCACACGTGGTCACAAATGAGCAGATGTTGTGCTAAGATGTCGGCACAATTTGAGCAGGCGCTAACTCGTACTTGTTAAGAATCTCCTTGATCACCGGATGTAGAGGAAACCGTAGGTCGTAGTCTAGGACCGCTCTATACACCGCTATACACATGGCGGGCGACTCATTCACTGTGTCGTCCAGCTCGGGCATTACGAAGGAGTACTCGGCCGGTAAGAGATACTGTTTGTCGAGCACCGACTTCTTGAGTTTGGAAATCACTCTCGAGTCAGGGAAGTGACTTCGCGGTCCATCCTGCAGGTCCGAACGGGTTGGAGCCCCTCGCCCGGACCCAATGAATCGGAGGAGGAGCTCGTCAAGGCTTCCTCGGATGATGAGCGGCACCCCGAGGCTGAGCTAGATGAGTCGGACTGAGAAGACGTGCTAGAACTGGAGGAGGCAACCCGGACCTCCACATTGGACTGAGGAGGAGTTGAACAAACATTACCTATCGAGCCCTCTGCCAGCAACTCGTCTGGAGTCCGGATGGGCGGAGTTGACTTCGTCTTCGCCATGCTGCGGACCTGGAAGTCGGGCACAAAATTAGCAATGGTAACCTCCCAAGGATACGTCACAGTCACCTCGGGACTCATAATACTGGGAGTAGAGGAATACTCGCAGCTGGACCACGAGGGCGTGCCCGGTTCAAAAATGGGTACGACATAAGGAACCTTTTTTGGCTCCCTTGACTTATTCTTTTGGGGGAGTCCAGCCACCGCACGACCATTAATAAAGGTCGGGAGGTTAGGGAGTTGCAGATGCCGGCCCTCCATGAGGGGGTCAACCTGCTCCTCCAAGACGCCCCCACTAGATGAGCAAGACGACATAACATACAAAGAATGTGGCGAAAGGGGCGAGTGTGTACCTGTGAATGTCGAGGAAATAAAAATTTGGTTGGAAGCAGGAAACTCCAGGCAACCTGGGAAGAAAGAAGAAGAAGGATGTCAGAGCCTCTCTCTCTATAATCTTTCTCTCTCTCTAAAGGATAGAAAATGTATAGCACGAATGATCAAGACGGTAAGGAGTTCATCCTTATATAGGGCCAGAAGGTGATTCGCATGCCCCGACGCACCTCGACAATCGCGCCTCCCCAAAATGGGTGCCACGTGGCCCCCAAGGATTAACCACGTCACCAATAAAGTGGAAAATTAAGCTAGCCAGGCATTAGGCTTCAAGAAGCCCCTCAAGGGCCAAGCACCATCACCGCGGCTTTAGTGACGGTCGCAACACCTTTAACCCCTCCAGAGGCCACAAACCCTTAAGCACGACCTTAATCCTTCAGGGGGCTAGGCGTCCTTAAGCACGGCATCAGGGCCGGTCACTATGCCCTTAGCCTCTCTGAGGGCTAGGCGCCCTTGAGCATGGCCTAAGTGCCGGTCGCTACGGCCTTGGCCTTTCAGAGGGATCAAGCACGGCACCAGGGCCGGTCGCTGCGCCCTTAGCCCCTCTAGGGGCTAGGCGCCCCCGAGCACGGCCTCAGTGCCGGTCGCTACGACTTTGTTCCCACTGGGGCATAGGCGCCCTTGAGCACGACATCAGTGTCGGTTGCTACGCTCTTAGTCCCTCTAGGGGCTAAGAGCCCCTGAGCACGACCTCAGTGTCGGTCGCTATGACCTTGGTCCCTCTAGGGACTAGGCGCCCTTCAACACGGCCTCAGTGCCGGTCGCTACGGCCTTGGCCCCTTAGAGGGATAGGTATCATCAAGCACGGCACCAGGGCCGGTTGCTACGCTCTTAGTCCGTCTAGGGGCTAAGAGCCTCTGAGCACGGCCTCAATGTCACTCGCTACGACCTTGGTCCCTCTAGGGATTAGGCGCCCTTGAACACGGCCTCAGTGCCGGTCGCTACGGCCTTGGCCCCTCAGAGGGATAAGTGTCCTTGAGCACGACACCAGGGTCGGTCGCTACGCCCTTAGCCCCTCCGGGGGCTGGGCGCCTCCGAGCACGGCCTCAGGGCCGGTCGTTATGACCTTGTTCCCTCTGGGGACTAGGCGCCCTTGAGCACGGCGTTAGTGCCGGTCGCTATGCTCTTAGTCCCTCTAGGGGCTAAGAGCCCTTGAGCACGGCCTTGTGGTCGATCGCTACGCTCTTAATCTCCTTAGGAGCTAAAGGCCCCTGAAGACGGTCTTATGGTCGTTCGCTATGCTGTTACTCACCAAAAGAGGCTAAGAGCCCCTGAGTACAGCCTTATGGCCGGTCGTAACGCTGTTAGTCCTTCTGGGGACAAAGTACCCTTGAGCACGGCTCAAAGGCCCGGCTGACGGAACAATAGATACACAGACATGGAAAAGAAAACAGGGTTTCATTACATGAAGGTTCCCTACAAGCATCCTGAAAGGCGCACATTCGTACAAAAAAAGACTGCTAAGCTTCCTCCTTATCACTCTGGGTAGGGGGGCCGCCTAAGTCATAAACTTTTCCCTGGTCGTCTGCAGCATCCGAGACTTTTATTTCGTCAGCCGAACGAGTCTGTTGAGTTGCCCTCAGAGTATCGTCCATACAGTATATCCACTTCTCGAAGGATGACCACCTTAGATCCATGAGCACAGACTTCATCTCGTCCCCTGTGAACTCATGAGCCACGCCCAGCTCGACAGCGTTGTTCAGCAGCATCGCGTAGAAGGTCGCCTGAATCATTTTGGGGAGTCCAAGCTCCGTCGCGGCAATCTCGGCCTCGGATAAGGAGAAGCCCGGGCATAGTCTAGAAAAATCCTCGGGGAGAGGGCGAGGGGGGCGCAATGCGTTCCTTCGATGCCAGCCGAGCGTTTCCCTCAAGAAAAGTGTCATCTCCCTGGTGTTGCGAATAAGAAGGAAGGCCATGACTTCTCAAGAAGATGGTTTGTTTGCTCCTAGAGGATTACACTCACAAGCATCTTCTCCAAAAGAACAGCGGGGTGTTTATAAGAGAATGGAAAATCCATGAAGGTCGACAGAGGTTGTGGGAAAATACGTTCCAAAAGTCACCTTTTATACTAGGTCGCAACAGTTTCGCGCATGCGTAGCTCTCACCTCGTAACGCGTGCATCTATGTACGATAGTTTCGGCAACCGTCCATCCCAGGGGTGCAATTCCCCATAACCCCTGGCTGAGCGGCGGGTGGCAACCATGTGCCTATCTCGCTTTATCATATATCAGTGAGTAGAATTATCAGAATGATAAAACCCCTGGGTCCACATCTCACCTGACTGTCTGCCAGACTCGAAGATCAGGTAAAATGTGAGGGGCTAAGTGATTTGGGAAAAACTCAGACGTTGCCTTTTGGGCCTGGTTCTAGGGTTTGCCTAATCAATTAGCCCACATACAGGCCAAAAGACCTGGGGAATGTCAGCCTATACTCACCAGCAGGCCCGCACTCAGGGGGCCCAGGACGTAACCCTAAAGGCTTTCTTAGGGCCCAGCGACCCTAGGACTGGGACCTATTCGGCCTATTCGAGTGAAATTGCAATTCTACCCTTTTTCCCAAAAGAGGGTTATAAATAGTGACCTACCTTCTTGGGAAAAAGGGGAGAACGGTGAAAAATTGACTCTAGTATTTACCCTTTTTGAAAACAGACAACTGACTTGACCGTCGGAGAGGCGTTCCCCGGACCACATCCCGGGGTTGACCTTTTTTGCAGGTCGGAGCATAAAGAGACGAGGAAGACGTCGTGTTGATCGCCAGCTGTCAGATAAACCCGTTCTTTCGCCCCACATCATCAACACAACCACAAAAGAGATTCCCGGCGGAATCAATATATATCTATATATATATGTATATATATATACATATATATACATATACATACATATAAATATATATGTATATATATACATACATAAATACATATATAATATTCTTCATCGATGAAATGTACTTTTTCCCAAAAAAAAGAAGAAATGTAGAATAAACGTTTATGATCGTATGATATACTTTACATACCATATGTAAATACAAATTAATGATTCAAGTTATGACATAGTAAGATTGCTAATTAATTCTGATCCGCTCCAAAAAAATTGACAATGAAATATAATTTTTTTTTTTGTTT
The DNA here is from genome assembly GCA_017589665.1 of Selenicereus undatus. Classification (NCBI taxonomy): domain Eukaryota; kingdom Viridiplantae; phylum Streptophyta; class Magnoliopsida; order Caryophyllales; family Cactaceae; genus Selenicereus; species Selenicereus undatus. The sequence goes on from JACYFF010031959.1 coordinate 12,444,054, forward strand.
TTCCTATTGGAAACCGTCCTCTATATCCACGTCTTCCCGATCCTCTCTTCGCGGGAATGTAATTTTAGGTGGTTATTGTTGATAGAGTGAGTGATGTGGGAAAGTAGCGAAATGGGGGGATATCAATTAGGGAATTTTTATGAATTTTAAAATTTAAAATCAAATTAACTTCTAACTGTTTTGAGTATTTCGATGGAATTAATTAGAAGCTTGGGTTGAGGGAGGGAAGTATTCTTTGGCTACCATTCATTTTTACACTTATTTTATAGAGATGTATATATAATTATTTTACTATGTGCGATAGCATTGATAAGATTAACTTTTACTTTTTATTAAAAACCTTACATCGCAAAGGCATTGATCACAGTATTAATCAATGAAAGAGTAAGTATGCAGAGAGAATTAGTTCAACTCTTATTGGCAAGTTTTATAGTAAATATATCTTATTTCACGATTTTCCTCAAACTGTAGACAAACAGAGATAGGAAAAAAAAAACAAAAATTGAAGAGCGAAAAACCAAAGGAGGGCAGGGAAGCAACTCTTCTATCAGAGCCAGGTTTCGATCCTGGGACCTGTTTGGGAAAAAAAGTCAAAAAATTGAAGAGCAAAAAAACAAAGGAGGGCGAGGAAGCAACTCCTCTGTCAGAGCTAGGTTTCGATCCTATGACCTGTGAATTTTTATGAATTTTAAAATTTAAAATCAAATTAATTT
>JACYFF010031959.1:12459766-12481750 GCA_017589665.1 Selenicereus undatus
ATTTGACAAATTCAGAAAATTCATGTCATTTACCTATCTAACTTGATATTAATTGTGTTCTTTTGTTTGATTGGTGAACGTAGAATGCTAAATCGATGAAAGACCAGTTAAACATGTTCAAAGAGTACACTGCGAAAGTGAAAGCAATGGTGGGACAAGAACAAACAAACTTCATCCTCGGCAATAGTGTGTATGTTGTGGTTGCCGGAACCGATGACCTTGCCAACACCTATTTTTGGACTCCCTTCATAAGAGATGATTACGATGTTGATTCATACACTGATCTGGTCTGAAACTCAGCTTCCTCCTTTATCGAGGTACATTATTCCATTAAAGACAGATTCTCTATAATAGTTTAGAGCACTTTTGCAAGATGAAAAAGGGGGATACTGTGCTAACTAATGTTACATGTATGTCAACCTGTGCTAGACATTATATAAATTTGGTGCTCGGAAGATTTTTGTCAGCAATGCACTACCCTTAGGGTGCATACCATCACAAAGGGCCCTAGGAGGGGGACCAAACAGAGCATGTGCAGAAGATCGCGAAAATGCAACACAGTTATTCAACAACAAACTTGCGGTTGAACTAAAGGCTCTTGTTCACAGACTTCCTGATTTCGAGATAGTCTACATGGACATCTACAGGATTTTCCTTGATCTCATAGAAAATGGTATAAACTACGGTGTGCCTTCCTTCTCTTTGCATGAAAGGGTAATTCAAATAGGAGTATGCATAGTTCCTAAGCCTGGAGAAATTGATCTAAAGTTGATGATCCTCCGCAAATGTCACTAAAACTAGCCCAAAAAAATGGCAACTTGATTTTGACGTGAAACATATTGATCCGACGCAAATTGAAACAATATGGGATCTTCCTCATCACTATTAGTCATCCTCACATTGTTTAGTATTTCATTGGAAGCTAATGTCTCACCCTCACCTCCCTACTCTTTGTTGGGTTTTAAGCATATAGGATGTGAAGATATAAAGAACACGATAAAATAAATAAACTGACAGAAGAGAACTTTTGATAGAAAAATTATATTTTCACTATTTTAGAATAATATATAAAGTGTAAAACCCCATAAATTCAATTTGGAAAATTATGTCCAGTGGACCTACTTAAACCCAAGTCAATGCCAAATGAGTCCTCGTGAAATTTTCTAATAAAAAAAATAATAATAAAAGAAAAATTTACATTTTTGGAAGTTTTAAAATCTCCAAAATTTTCCTTTTTGATTTCTTGTCTATAAAATCCATTTTATTACTATTATTATTTTTATTATTATTGTTATTAACATATTATTATTATTATTATTATTATTATTATTATTATTATTATTATTATTATTATTATTATTATTATTATTCAAAAAAAAAAGGGAACCCTAGCCCCTTCAGCCGCCTCTAGAGCTGGGAAAAACTGACCCGACACGATTACCGACCCGAACCCGACACGAAGTTAAGTGGGTTTGGGTATAAATTTTCGACCCGTTTAATTAAATGGGTTGACACGTTCAACCCGTTTAATTAAATGGGTTAGGTTCAGGTCGAGATTCTCGACACGAAAAAGTACCTATTTAACCCGTTTAATTAAATGAGTTAAATAAGTCAACTCATTTTTTTCATTTTTTATTTATCCATTTACTTTTTATTAGATAATTAAGAATATAAAATTTTTTAGAAATTATGAATTATGATGAATATGGGGAATTTCAAAGAGTAATTATTTAATGTGATACGTAAACCTAATTTTTAACACTGTAATTTCGTATTAGTTGAAAATATTAAGTGCGTAAATAGTCAATTAAGCGACTGAACTTGACCTGTTTATCTTAAACGGGTTAAGTGGGTCAACCCGTTTAAAAATTAAATGGGTACAGGTCAAGATTTTCAACCCGTTTAATAAACGGGTTAGGTTCAGGTTGAGGAATTCTCAACCCGTTTAAGTTCGACACGAACACGAACCCGATCCGACACGACCTATTACCCAGCTCTAGCCGCCTCCCTCACAAGATGGGGAAAAAAAAATCAAACTTCCTTTTGTGGTTCACGCACCCCCCCCCCCCCACCCTAATATCCTAAACCCAAAACCCTAACTTTCTCTCTCTCTCTCTCTCTCTCTCTCTCTCTCCCCTCACGGCCATTGGACCGCCACCACGCCAGCCACCCCAGTGCTGCCTCCCTCCACCGGGCCATCTCCCTTGTGTTGGTAAGAAAAAGCCAAGTAGTGCATGGATTCATGCACTCCATGCACCCAAAACCCCTACTTTTACATCTCCTGTTTTTACGATTTTATGGCCATTGTGATTAAAAATTTGATATAATTTTCGTTATTTTCTCAGCACTTTAGGTGTTGAATTTGAAAAAAGGAGGAATTTCCGTTGATCTAGATCCAGTTTTGATCAAAGGTACTCGTAATAATGTTTTAATGTGATTTTCTTTCTAGTCTCAATAAAGATGGGTTATTTTGGCATGATTGGGTCTGGGCAAGGGTCTAAGGATATCTAACGTGTACGGGTATATTTTTGGGTAACCCGAAACAAGCGAAAACCATGCACAAAAGGATCGAATATTTTGGACAGGATTCACACTGTTTTGGCTTGACTTTGAAAATTCGGTATAATTATTATGGTCTTCAAAAAATTATGAAACTTTTACATTAATTATATTAGGATGTGAAAATTACGTGAGTTTTTGAATTGTATGAATCGGAGTTAAATTGAAATAGTTATGTCCAAAATACCGAGCACTGTCAAAACCAGGAACTGTAGGTGGGATACGACTTTTGAATTTTTCGACTTAATTACGTTGCGAATTTTGGGAAGTGCTGAACATGAAAGTTTTAGTAGACAAAATTATATTTCTATTTTGGGAAATAACGTGATTTTTGTAGGTCTATATAAAAATTTATGGATTTTGGAAGTAAGGTTAAAAACCTGGACAGAAACTGGGAAGTTGAAATTGTGATGGTTGCAACCACGGTTTGGTAAAATTCCCTAGGTCTTAATTGGTTGCAAAAAATTATGAAATTTATTGGGGGAAAACTTCTGGATGTAACAAAAATTTCCGTTTTAGAATTAGACCATTTGAAGTAGCATAGCCCACAATGCAATAAATTCTTCAAGGGACTGTCATGGGGAAACAGTCACTGACCATTCTGTAACAACTGAGATTTTGACCTAGTTTGGGTCAGAACCGGGCCAAACCTCAAACACATGAAATGTGGGGACGACTTAAGGATTTCGGATTGACTTACAACACTAGAATCGGATATCGATAACCAAATTTATAGTTTCTGGAAGTTGAACTCAGAAATTGGCCAGCCTGAACCCTAACCAGGGTTAAGGTTTGGAAGAATTAAAAATCTAGAAATCATTTTCTAAATTGTGGGAGGACCAAGGATGCCCTATACTGAATGTGGACTGACTATGGGCTGTATGTGGGCCCAGGTGCGGAGCAGTGAACTCCTACCAAAGTAACCGAGCCCGTAAGTTTTGTATGGTATCCAGGTAACAGTCATGCCCTAACCTTTTTCCCGCGTTACTGAAACCATAAATGTTTGGAGCTCTTGTATCGAACCTTTGGCATTTCTTTTCAGCTGAATGAACACTGGTTTACAATTTGCAAGTGATTACCTGATGGGAACTGTATACGGTGTTATGTTGTGGAAGTTGAGAATTTTCCATATGATGAAAGTTGAAATATACTGCGATTGTGTTTGGAGTTTTGCATTTGTATTTCGATTTCCATGGGAAAAGTGTCTAAATATGAATGAACTGAACATGCCAAGTTGACCTCCAGCAAAAGGGAAAAAGAAAAATCATTAACCTGAAAGAACTGAATAGGGTGGGTTATATATGTGTAAATTGGTTGAAGGTCATAGCCTTTCCCGGGCAATAAGTGCATGCATGTGAGCAGCCACGTGCTCGGCAGAGACGTGGGGCAGGTTATCGGTAATCACCCATGATGGTGGTAGGTCAGGAAAGTAAAGCGGTAACCGCCTGAGGAGCGGTAGGCTAGGAAAGAGTTAAACGGTTGCGCTATGTTAGGGCGCAGGCCATGAGACCCACTGGGGTCGCTCACCCAAGACTTATCTGGAACTGAAACATTATGAATGGATCTATAGAAGCGTACTAATGAAAAATGATAATCAAGGAAGGTGGTGATAATGGTCTGCATGCTTTGAAAACATATTGTTGTCCCTTTCCCCTAAAATGTTTTCAAAATGAATTTGTAGAAGTGTTTGATTGTTGGGGGTGAATGTTATTGAGTTTATCTCACTGTTGTAAAATGTTTTGTTTTCAGGTGATCTAGATGTATTTGGGACTGGGGACGTAAGAGTAGAGTGAGACACGAATGCTGATCATATTTGAAAGGAACTTTAGAAGTTGTAATAAAATATAGTTGGATTAAATTGTGGTGTTAAGATTTGTGCTTAAGTTTTGGAACCATGTATGGTAAGTTTTTGGTTTGTAAAGACTTTATATTAGGTGTCAGTTATGATATCCAGTCTGGTATTCCCAAGAAGGGAGTACGGCGGTAACACCCCGTTTAGGTTCCCGTTACATTTTCGTTAATAATGGTGTTTAATAATGAATTATAGATCTGGGGGTGTTACATAAAGTCTCTCCAAGTTTACAAGTGCTAATTACCAACACTTATAAACATGACATTCCCACACTCGTAACCCGGATGTATTTTTCCCAAGCAACTAATTATCAGTTGCTCCCTACACTTACCTATTCTCACAAAGCTTCCTCTTGGTATTTACCTCAGTGGTATCTTGTATGGTCTTACTTTAATATCTTTTTCAAACAACTAATTATTAGTTGCTCCCTACACTCACCCATATCCAAGAGTCCAAACTCTTGACTTCAAGGACTAACCAGTAATGGTCATGATTCCCAAATCGATCCACCAACCTATTACTGCTTCTTTGACTAACTTGGCCGCTAAATTCTCCAAGCACCAGCTAAATTCTCAAAGCACCAACTAACATGTCCGTTACTTTTGACTTCATTTGTTACCCTTTTTTTTTCATTTTTGATTTTTATCAATCGCAACACTCTTCTCCATGTTTAACTTAGGGTTTGAAGTTGTGGACAAAGGGTGTTGTGGATGTATTCACGAAAAATTCATTCATACCGTACCAAAATCAATTAAATTAATTAATTGAGTGAACTCTTTTAATTAATTTAATCAAACCCAGAGACTCACAAGTCAAGCCCGAAAGATTCATAAGCCAAGCCCAAAGATGAAGTCCAGATGACTCCCAAGTCCAGGCTCATTCAAAATTCGAGTCAAAGCCCAAATCGAGGCTCACGACGACTACCAAGTCAAGTCACAACCTAAAGCCCGAATGACGTCCAAGTCATCGCGCGCCCAAAGTCAAAGTCAAAGGTCAAGACCTACATCAGCTCACAAGTCAAACGCTAAATCGACTCTCAAGTCAATGTTCGGTCAAAGCTCGAGGCAACTCCCAAATCAACGCTCGGTCCAAGCCCGGGAGACCCCCAAGTCAAAGTCAAAATCAAAGTCAAAACAGGACGAAAGTCAAAGCGGTCTAGGATAAAGCCTTATTGAAAGACCCAAAACTCAAGTCAAGGCCCATCTTGATTTTTAAAAGGGATGCTTTCATATAAATAGCCTCCTATACCCGTGATTCAAGGGTTTGAAAATTCATCCCTCAAAGGGAAAGAATCAGAGAATTTTTGTATTCATAGAGATTGTATCCATTCAAATCAAATCAATCTATAAAAATTCAATTTTTGTAATTTGTGATTACAAGGGACCTAGAGTAATCGAGGTCGCAGTATTTTGCAACTTGTTTTCTACTACGTGTGATTATCGAACCAAGTATTTTCCTAGTGAGAAGGCGTATAAAATCATTTTGGATCAGATTGTAGCAAAATACATGAAGCATTTCTTCTAGCCAACTCACCGCTGCCTTCTTTTGCTTTTTCCATCTTTGATATATAGCTTGTAGCCGTTAATCACTCACCAGGGCATGTGACAGTGGATTGTTGTGTGTCTTCATTGGTGGGATTATGTTGTGCTTGCTTTTTTAATTGGTTTAAATACCAGAAGTTCAGTTGTAAAGTTGGAATTAATTAATGAAAAAAATTAAATTAATCTGTTTGTCACTCTGTCCCTCCCCCCTCCTCCCTCCTCCCTTCTTTGTTGCGGATTTTAGACTCTTAATTTAATATAATACTAATCTCTTTAGTCTTCTCTTAGTGTTATTATTGATTTTTTCGGCTTTTTAGTTGCAATGTATTTTTGGGGTGCAATTTTCTTTAACTTGGCAGTAGTCATTGATTTGAATTTGATTATATTTCTTTTTTCTCCCTTTTGGTGCGATTAGATGTAGATTGCTTATTTGTAGTTTTATTTCATATTTGAGGTGTTCACTTCATGGCTTTTTTTTTGTTTGGCTTTATTACTTGGTGCAGATGATTTGTGCTTTGTAACCAACGATTTTAGTAAATGGTAGGTAGTTGTAATTAACATTTTGTGATTTTAGCATAAGTTATCTATCAACTTCAAAATATGAAAAACCTCAGAGAATAAATGTAGTAGCTAGTAAACCTATCATAGTGTTTTTTTTTTCCCTTTTGGGGAGTTAAAAAAAAAAGTGGTATAATATTATTGCTTATCAACTTCCACAAGTGTAGAAGTATGAGGCGAGACATTTGTTACAAAAAAAAAGTACGAGATGAAATGCTTGTACAAAATAACATTATTGCATAGGCCATCCAGCAAAGAAGCACAAGTGACAACATTTGGACTTAACCGTTGAGCTTGTGTCTCACCAAAAAGATGCAGTGCCTCATGGAGTCCACTATCCTTACACAACCCGCCTATCAGAGTGCTATATGTAGCAACATCTGGTGTCACTCCTTTAGACAACATCTCCTGAAAGCCTGGTCAAGGTTCCTAACCTTGCAGCTCCATTGATCATGCGTTGAAACTCACAACATTTGGTTGGCAACCCTTGCCGGCCATTAGGTGCATCAGTTTGACGCGTCAAGCATCAATTTCAGAACAGAGTTTGCTTCCTCAATAATCCTCGCTTTACTATACATGTCAATCAATGTGCTGAAGGTGATAATAGTTGGTGCTATGTTGCTCTGCAGCATTTCACTCAGAGTCATTCGAGCATCATCCCATCGTCCTAAACTGCATTGACCTCGAATCAGGGAAGTATAAGTGATGATGTTGGATGAAATGCCTCTGCTTTTCGTTGGGACAAGAGGTGAAGGGCCTCATCTAGGAGCTTATCCTTACAAAGACTGTCCATGATAGTGCTATGTATGACAATGTTGGACTCACAAAGGCTCCAAGTCTCCATCTTCCTAAGCAAGAAGAGAACAGCCGTATTTTTCTCTCTTCTGCACAAGCACTTTATCAGAGCCCCATTAGTGATATATATTTTGTTCCAGAGTAACTAAAATGAAAACAAATCAGTTGTAATTAAACAATTGGTATAAGCAAAAAATTATTAGACCAAAATAATCAATTTATTATGGAAAAAAAAATCCAGCTCCAAAAGCTAACGAGGGAAGGGATTGCAAGCAGTTTAATCGATTCATATTTTCACAATCTTCAGCATTGAAATTGATCGCATTCTTCAGTCTTTGTTGGTTGAAAATTAATTATATTTTTTTCTTTGAAAAAAATATAATTAGTAAATCCAATTAACTAATTTTCTGCGCATCTCTTCATTTATAGCCATTAAAATTAAATCTAATGGTTGAAAATTCATCTTATGAAAAGATGCTTCTCTCTTGAAAAGACACTTAGGTACTCTATAAATAGGGGATGACTAAGTGTGATTTGGATATCCAAAAATTGTTCCGGCAAATCAATCCCTTTGAGTTTTTGTCATATCCCAAGGCACTAGTGCTTATCCAAGTGAGTGCAACATTTGGATAGCAGAGACTTCTTTCTATCTCAAAGGTTTATTCGGAAATACCGCTGCACATCGAGTGAATAAAACCTTTAGGACAAGCGATTTCGATCATGCCTAGACATCTTGGAGTTGTCCTAATTTTCGAACCTTTGTACCACATCTCTAACAATCTAAAGGTTTTATTATTTATTCCCATGGCTTCTTCACTTTGAGATTTAGCCACTAATATTGTGAAATTAGAGAGCTTCGATGGAGGCAACTTTAGGTGTTGGCAGACGAAGATCCATAGCGCGCATTTTTGGTGGCCAAGGGCATCATTCACCAAACAAGCCGTGTATCAACACCACAACAAAATGGTGTGGTTGAGCGAAAACACAAACACGTACTTGAGACTTCAAGATCATTATTGTTTCACTCTGGTCTACCTATTAAGTATTGGGGAGAGTGTGTTCTAACAACCACTTATCTTATCAATAGATTTCCTTCAAAAATACTCAAGGGACTAACCCCTTTTAATTTGCTATTTGGTAAGAAACCAGATTATGATCATCTCATAGTATTTGGAAGCCTCTATTATGCTTCAACTTTGAAATCTGGCGGGGGGATAAGTTTCAGGCAAGAGCTGTTGCATGTATATTCCTGGGTATCCATTTGGACAGAAGGCTCACAAATTTTTGAATCTTGACACACATAAGGTATTTACTTCTAGAGATGTAGTCTTTCATGACAAAGGACTACCTTATCAGCATATTCAGACCACCAATGGATCTATATTTTTTCCTAATTCTAGCTCTTATGGCTCATACAACACTGAAGATTATCAAATACCTATTCAGACAACAAATGGAGAAACATTGTTGGTCAATCCTTCTTCTTCTAACTTACATGCATCAACACCAATAGAAGAGCAACCTCAAAGTTCTGTTGATACTATCCCTACAAGAAAATCCAGCAGGCTTCACAAAGCACCTTCTTATCTTTTTGAATATGTGTGTGGAAGTGTCATGGAGCATCACCTCAATCACAAACAGACTTGCTGTCCTAATACAATCACCTCTATATGTTGTAATGCTACTGCAGTTTGCTAAGATAACTTATCTCCATATTCAATTACATTGCTGCAACAACTGGACTCTTATAAGGGGCCAAGTTCTTATGTAGAAGCAGCCTCACAACCAGAATGGCAAGAACCAATGTAGAAAGAATTTGCAGCCTTTCAAGCCAACAATAATTGGGAGTCAGTGCCATTACCTGCAGGAAAGAAAGCTATCAGCTATAAGTGGGTATATAAAGTCAAATATAAGGCAGATGGTAGCCTTAAAAGATGCAAAGCAAGACTTATAATAAGAGGATTTACACAGAAAGAAGGAGTGGATTATACTGAAACTTTCACACCAATGGTTAAGATGACTACAATAAGAAGTCTTATTGCAACTGCGATGAACCTCTATTTGTACCATATTTAAGCCCGTGTTTGACTTGATCTCTCCTATATTTGCATGCTTTATCACATCAGAGAAAGGTCAAATCGACCTCTTACGCATATATTTAACTCATATGACGTCTTTCTGTAATTTTAGGAACTTTGTTGAAGGAACTGAAAGATAGTTAATATTTGGCAGAAAGAGGTGCTAAGAAGGGAGAAAAGCCGCAAAAAAGCGTTGCACGGAAGCCCCACAAAACCGGACCCACGGAGCACGGCCGACCCACCAGAACCGGCACACGTGGCACAACCGTGCCAAGTGGCACACTCGTGCCAAGTGTGCAATTCTGGGGTGGTGCAGGCAGACTTTTGGCGCGGTGACCCCGTGCCACCCCCGTTTCTGCGTCGCGACTTTAATTTCCTTCGGGGCTGTGTTTAGTTTTATTCAGTTTTAGCTTTAGTAGAGAGTTTTTGTTTTCCATACTTTTAAATTCGCAATTGGATTGAAGTTCGTTCTACTGTTAATTCATGTAATAAATTCAGGTTCTTAATTCTTTCTCCTTTTGTTCTTAGTTGTTCTTGATTATTTGAAGGTTTGTAATGGTTATGGAATTGAGTTGTTGGATTGTTGTTCTCAATATGATTGTAGGCTAAATCCTTCAACTTAGGTTGGGATTAACGCCGAATATGTATAGTTGAATTTTGTATTGGCTCAATCCCTTCTCCCGCTTTGTTTTGCAATTATGAATTCTACTATGCACGTCACATGCTCGATGAAATGCTTGAGAGAACATTCATCCTTTTTATTGGGGTTTAGGGGAGCGTTGAGAGACGAAATCTTTACCTAGTGCGTCTTAGTAGACAGTTAGGGTTTTAACATGAAAATAGTTGAGATTCTAATTGGGATTTGAGATTGTAAATCTTGTAATCTTTCGACCTTTAGTCACATGAGAATAGGCGACTATAGTTCCTGGATTAGTCTTCGACCCTTGAGAGAGGGAGAGGATGGGCTTAATTGACAATCTATCCATTTGTGATGCATGCTTGGGAGTGTTTGATTGGGTTAGTAACTGATTCACTAGCATAATCGGGCTGTTAATTCCAACCTAGGTGCTTTCTATTCTGCCATTTATTACGCTTTTTAGTTGCTATCGTTTCTCTTAGTTTAGTCTCCAAAACCTTGGTTGTGACAGCCTAGCTTGAGTAGTCTAATTAATTCTGGTAGTTGAAGCCAAGTTCCCTGTGGATTCGACCCATACTTGCCGGTTGCTAGCTACAGCTGCGCCGTGTACTTGCAGTAATTAAAACGATAACAAGTTTTTGGCGTCGTTGCCAGGGAACTTGCGCCCTTCAATATTAGAATCGATTAGCAAACTCTAGACTAGGCTTTTTTTGTTTTCCTTTTTTTTCTCCTCGCTTCCCCCTCCCCCATTTGTGCTTGAAACTGCTTACGCCCTGGTAGTGTTGGTTTTGTATGCGCAGGCGTAGTCAAAGGGACCAACCACTTGCTCCTCTTGACCCAGAAATCGAAGCCCCCGCTTGAAGGCAAAGCGGTGCAAGAAAGAGGCACCAAGCACGAGTCATAATGGCTGAGCAAGATCATCGAGTGTTACGCGATTATGCCTTCCCCCAAGCATCGGGCATAACCTCCTCCATCGTTAGCCCCACCATCGAGGCTAACAATTTCGAGCTCAGCCCTGCACTGATTACTTTTGTGGAGAGGGAGCAATTCGGCGGGTACCCCTCGGAAAACCCCAACGTGTACCTTCGCAAATTCCTTGCGAAGTGTGACACCATCAAGATGAACGGGGTGTCCATCGATGCCATTCGCCTGCGGCTCTTTCCCTTCTCACTTAGGGATAGAGCAAGTGACTGGCTGCAAAACGAGGAGCCCAACTCGTTCACCACTTGGGAGGCTCTCTCCAAAGCTTTCCTCAGCAAGTACTTTCCACCTAGCAAGACTGCCAAGCTGAGGACGGACATCACATCCTTTGCCCAGGATGATGGAGAGTCGTTTTACGAAGCATGGGAGAGGTTCAAGGATCTCCAGCGCCAGTGCCCCCACCACGGAGTTCCTGACTGGCTCCTAATCCAAACCCTCTACAATGGGTTGGAGCGATCAGTGAAGATTTCGGTTGATGCCGCAGCAGGGGGTGCTCTAATGGGCAAATCTATTGAGGCGGCAAAGGCGTTGTTGGAAGAGATGGCTTCCAACAACTACCACTGTGTAAGTGAGAGTGTTACCCCTAAGAGAGGTGGTGGCAAGCACGCGGTTGACGTTGTGACGCTCATAGCGAGCAGGGTAGACGCCCTCGCACAGCGACTAGAGAAAGTGGCTACCTCATCAGCCACTTCTGCGGGGCCGTCCACGGGGATCTATGTCATTTGTGAGGCATGTGGTGTACAAGGCCACACTTCTGTTGAGTGTTACAATGCTCCCTCCAGCATTGAACACGTCAACGCCTACCATACTTACACTTCACCTCCTCAAAATAACCCCTATCCCATCTCCTACAGCCAGGGTTGGAAGAGTCACCCGAACCCCCTGTACAAAAATCCCAACCCCCACCCCCAAAACTCCATGCAACAACTAGGTTTTCATAACCGAGCTCCCTACACTCAACCCCCTCCACCTCCTGAACCTACATCTCACCTCGAGAGTCTTATAAAGCGCTTCATAGCGACCCAGACTACGACCAACGAGACTCTTAAGGAGTCTATCCATCTACTGACCTCCAAGGTCGATGCCATGGCCGCCCATCAGAAAACGATGGACACACAGATTGCTCAGATTGCCCAACAAGTGAACCACCTATCTCAACCTCAAAGGCAACTTCCAGGCCAGACCGAAGTCAACCCCCGTCGCCATGTCAATGCCATCTCCACGATGGAAGAGGGGTTAACAGAGAGCCCAGTGATGGTTCTCCAGGAGGTAATTCCTGTTCCTGACTCTACAGGAACTGCGGGGCAAAAGAAGAAGGAAGAGAGTATGAGTTCTACTGAGGAGGCCACCCCTACACCTCCCACTCGTCCCTATCAGCCGCCAGTGCCTTACCCTCAGCGACTGGCATGGTTCAAGCTACGTCAGCTTGAACCTAAATTCGCGCAATTCTTGGAAATCTTACGCCGAATCTATGCCTGTAGCCCCTTCCTGGAGGCTCTTAAGAATGCCCCTCCGCAATTTTATTTTTTACGAGAGCTCCTATCCAAGAAGAGAGATCCATGCGACATCCCAGTCACCCCCGTCATCGAATCCTGTAGCGCACTTATATCGAAGTAGCCGCCATTAAAATTGCAGGATCCTGGCAGTTTTTGTATCCCATGCTGCATAGGGGATACGCAGATTGAGATAGCCCTTTGTGATCTGGGGGCTAGCATAAGTCTCACGCCGCTCTCTCTCTGCAAGAAGCTACGACTGCGGGACCCCGCGCCCACCAGCCTGACTATTCAGCTTGCAGACTGCTCCACTAGGCAACCCGTAGGCATCCTGGAGGATGTCCCAGTTCAAATGGGCAAGTTCCTGATCCCCTGTGACTTTATTGTCCTTGACATGGACAAGGACTTCCCTGCCCTACTCATCTTAGGTCGCTCATTCCTTGCGACTGCAGGGGCGGTGATTGACGTGCAGACGGACACCATTTTCTTCACCGTTTGTGGCGAGTGCGTGGATTTCCACTTCCCTCCACCCACACCACCTCCCACACCTGGTACCCACTCCACACCATATCAATTACACACTTGACCTATGCATATTTCCTTCATCCTCGTCAAGGTCTAGTGGGGCGACACTTCCATAATGTAGTTGGGTGTATTCGGGGTATTTAATTATTCATTATGGGTATAATACTAGTGGCCCATTTTGGGAAAAGTGCGAATTGATTTTTTGATACTTCCGACGCTATCCAATGTGCACCCTTTTTGCTTCTCCAAAAAAAATAAGAGAAAAAAAAATAAGAGAAGGAGAAGTTGCAAATAAAACGGGTAGCATGGAAGCTTTTTGCAATAAGCTTGTTTGGTTCCTCTTTAGAGGTTTTTGCGAGATTTATTGCTTGATTCGCAAGTTTGTGTGAGGTTGTAATCTTAGTGTTGATTGTGGAAGTGTTCTTGCTCCCTAGTCTTTGGCTAATAGCTCCACTTTTCCCAAATTATTCCACTTCGCACCCTTGACCTTAGCCCCATTACATCCTTATCGCAAGTCCTCCTGATTGACACATTGCATATTGCATTCCTGCGATGGAGAGTGGAGAACGTTACCAAACATATGGTAGTTTGCCTAATTGGTTGGAGTATTGAGCGTGCCCTTGTTACATATTTCAAACACATTGAGGGGAGTGTTCCACTTTGCCCCAAAGTGAGGTCCTACCAGTCTTGCTTACTCGCCATTTGTTGAGGAAGGTTATGTTCTACTATGTGTTTCAACATTGGGGTGTGTGGGTGTTTCATTTGGGCAAGGTGATTCATGGATGACATTGCATGCACTTTTATTGAGATTATCTGGCACGCCTTGACTTGACCACCTTCGATGCATGATTAGCGTGATTCGTCGGTCCTCCACCCTTTCCCTTGAAGAGGTGTGTTTAGAGGTCCACCATCCTCCCTGATCTTCATAGCGTAGTCTTGCTTGGGGACAAGTAGGAGATAAGCATGGGGGCATGATAAACCTCTATTTGCACCATATTTAAGCCCGAATTTGACTCGATCTCTCCTATATTTGCATGCTTTATCACGTTAGAGAAGGGTCAAATCAACCTCTTATGCATATATTTCACTCATATGACGTCTTTCTGTAATTTCAGGAACTTTGTTGAAGGAACTGAAAGATAGTTAATATTTGGCAGAAAGAGGTGCTAGGAAGGGAGAAAAGCCGCGAAAAAGCGTTGCACGGAAGCCCCACGAAACCGGACCCACGGAGCACGGCCGACCCACCAGAACCGACACACTTGGCCGGGGTGCCAAGTGGCACGACCTGGCCCGTTTGCCAAATGGATGCTAACAATGCTTTCCTCTATGGGAACTTGGATGAAGAGATCTACATGAAACCCCCACAAGGATTAGAAATACCTTCTAGCAACATGGTTTGCAAGCTGAGAAAGTCATTATATGAGCTTAAACAAGCCTCATGACAATGGTAAGCTAAGCTATCAGATACTTTAAGAGACATTGGATTTCAACATTCAAAGAATGACTATTCTTCATTTTGTAAACAGCAACGGAGTTCTATTGTGACACTTGTTGTTTATATGGATGACATTGTGGTTATAGGGAATAACCCTAAAGAAATTGACGCTTTAAAGACATTTCTTAACAACAAATTCAAGATTAAAGACCAAGGAGAGTTGAACTACTTCCTAGGTATGGAAATTGTCAAGGTATCCCATAGACTAGTGCTAACTAAAAGAAAGTTTGCCACAGACTTATTGAAAGAATTTCATTATGACATAGTCCCAGCAACCAAATGCCCCTTAGGGCCTCTATCTAAAGGAGATCCAGCTGAGAACACTCATGCAAATGCTATAAGTTATAGAAAACCAGTAGGGAAACTCAACTATCTCACTAACACTAGACCAGATATTGCTTTCTCAGTGTAATACTTGCGTCAATTTCTCCAAGCACCAACAAAGTCTCATATGACTGCAGCTTTACACACTTTGAGATATATAAAAAGGCCCTCTCAAGGGTTATTTTTCAAGGACAAAGAAGATTACAATCTGGCAGCCTATTATGACTCAGATTGGGCACAATGCCCTTGCACTACAAGGTCAGTTAGCGGCTTCTTCATCATGATGGGTGGCAATCCCACCTCTTAGAAATCAAAGAAGTAGCCTACTGTAGCTCTCTCTTTTGTTGAAGCAGAATACAAGTCCATAAGGGTTGTTGCAGCAGAACTTGCGTCCCTGACAAGGCTTCTCTCATAATTACATGTTCTTTCTGTCACTCATATTCCTCTAAAAAGTGATAGTCAGGCAGCCATATACATTGCTTAAAACCCTGTGTTTCATGAAAGAACAAAATACATAGAATTAGATTGTCACTTTGTCAGAGAGATCACAAAGGGCTTATTTCCTTATCCTATACCAAGACTACAGAGCAACTTGCTAATTTGTTCACCAAACCCCTTCCTGGGTTACAGCACTATCGTCTTCTTGGCAAGTTAGGAGTTTCCATCTGTCCACCCTCCAATTTGAGGGGGGGGGGGGTTGTGTTGGAGTTAGTTAGTCAAGTTGTTAAATAAGCTAGCCCACATGCCAACTCATCAAGCTAGTTAGAAATTTTTATAGCTCATTTCCTCTACTGTGTATATATATCCATACTTCTTTGTATTCAGTAGCATGTTGAACATAATAAAATCTAGTGAGAAGTTCCTTCTTCTCCCTCTAAAACTCTCTCTATGTTCTTGATTCATTCTGAAAAAGCTTCAATGTCAACAAGATCCAAAGCATCATAGCATAATGCACAAAAAATAATAACAAAGGAGACAAAAGGTAAAGAGAGATAATGGGGGTTTAATCTCAAATTGTCAACCTAGCTCTAGCAATGAGGGTCAACGGAAAATAAGAACTAAAATCAAGGCAAATACAGAGAAGAAGATTGAGAATTTTAGAGCCTAAAAACACTAAAATAAAATCAAAAGAGATGGGTGGGAAGGATGAGTAAGAGGAAAAAGGTCCCAACTTTCCAAAGTTTGAACCAAGACCAATTCACAGATACAACTCAACAAAAATTCAAGCTCCTTTGATGGAGCTAATGAGTAACTTAAACTGAAATTGAAACTGAAATAGAGCCCCAAATTAAGATTGACATCTCAAATCTTAAAGGTCCTGAAGATATACCTATAAGATACAAGCACTTAGTTGAAACTATTTACCAATTAATTTGTGAATATCTTAAAATAAAACATCTCTAACTTAACAAATAACACATGATAGACTTTCAAGCTCTCATAGAGCATGCTTTTTACAACTTATGAAAAGCACTTATTGGTGATTATTGTTGAACCATGCTGAAATATGCTGAAACATATTGAACTATACTGAAACATACTGAATGGATGAATTGTGATGAATAATGCTGAATTATATTGAAAGTTGTTGAATATTTACGATAAATACTTATGATAAGTTGCAGAGAACATGTCCATAGCTTAGATTCCAACCTTAATCTAAACTCCATACCTATCTATTTTCGCACAGAGTATTCTTCAGGTAGAGTGTAGGTAAGAACGGGCTTAT
Source organism: Selenicereus undatus (assembly GCA_017589665.1). Classification (NCBI taxonomy): domain Eukaryota; kingdom Viridiplantae; phylum Streptophyta; class Magnoliopsida; order Caryophyllales; family Cactaceae; genus Selenicereus; species Selenicereus undatus. The sequence continues at coordinate 12,476,334 of JACYFF010031959.1, forward strand.
GTGATGGCAGATGCTCCGGGCTTGGGTTCCTCCCTGGCTTCCTTTGATCCTGCAAAAAAAAAAAAGAAGCCACACCTCGGACACAAGATCTGAGGAACATCTCTCCAACACTTAAGTCAGCACGTGCCCCAGAAAAGGAAATGATCAAGTTTATTAGAAATAAAGCTTGGATCTTTCTAGGAAAAGGCAAAATCTTTCTTAAGAAGGGAAATTTCAGGGGCTAAAGGTGTCAGAGTGCAAATCATTGGCGCAGGTTGCCTCCCTTTCTCGGATCTATTAGGTGAGTATTTATATAGGCTGGTGTTAGGGGTAAATTGGTAATTTCCATGTAGATTTCCCCTGCGATGGGTCTGGGAGAGGCTGCTTGGACGTGAGCACCTCCCTTTTGGGCCTTCTGCTGAGATGTGCGGGGATTTTCGAGATTTATCCCGAATCACTATCTTTTTTGCTATAATTATTGTGTTTAACTAAGAATATGTCACTGTGAGGTTATGAAAAACACTAGTAATACTTTCTTCATTAAATATTTTTCAACTAACTGTGATCAAAATTATTTCTAAACATTACAAATCAACATCATGAGCACCAACTCCCCCCCCCCTTTCAGCTAACTGTGATCAAACCCCCCCTTCTTTTCAAAATTAGTGTCATACAGAATGAATCCCCCATGGCTGCTTCTCCTCTTCTCTTCTATATCAACATCATGTGCCATCATCACAACAGCTAAGGCTCCAAACAGTATATCAAAACCCAGTTGCCCACAAAAATGCGGCAACCTAACCATCCCATACACATTTGGTATCGGGCCCGAATGTTCCACGAGCACCAATAGTGCTCCCTATTTTAGCATCCTATGTAACACCTCCTACAACCCTCCCAAGGCCTTCCCTATGATCCCTTTTGGTTACTGGGAAGAATCTGAAATCATTGACATTAATGAGAGCCAGATAGTGGTCCAAAGTGCTCAGATAGCCTCAAGATGCTACGATTCAAAGGGGAATGTGACCTCGGATAAACCAGCAGCCTTTGATATGTATGGCTCCGCTTTTACTTATTCTGCTGCAAACAAGCTCATGGTGATTGGATGCGATGATTATGCATTGGTAACGGCATCTTCTGGTACCACATCAAAGGGAAATAAACAACACTATAGTGTTGGGTGCCTCGCTTTGTGCTCTGACCAAAGCAAGGTGATAAAAAGATCATGCTCGGGTGTAGGTTGTTGTCGGACTTCTATCCCCAGTGGTTTGCAGTCTTTTGGAATTTCTCTTTCAAGTTTAAGGAATCACACGGGTCCTCCACCAGTTGTATCTTTTCACCCTTATGGGTATGCATTTCTTACTGGAGGTGACAGGTTCAGCTTTGGCGGGGCTTCTGACTTTGTTGGGGAAACAGTGATAGGTAGAGAGAGATATGGAGTCCCTCTTGTGCTTGATTGGGTTGCTGGGAATTTTAATTCTACTAGTGGAAATAGTACAATAGAAAAGGAGTTGTTTAGAGAGAATGGTTAAATAACATCATTGAGTAAAAAGGGCTTGTACTATGCCTTGCTTCTCTTTTTTTATTCCACGCATAACATGGCAGTATTTATACATTGCATCCATACATGATGGCAACTACAACCCTAATTGACGTAGACTAGGACTAGGAAACCGTAGAAAGAAGAAACCTTGTACATAACAATTTCTAAAATATTATTTACATAATAATAGGGTTCCTAATACTCCCCCTCAAGTTGGAGCATGCAGATCATCCATGCCCAACTTGCTCTTCAAGTACTGGAACTGGCGCTTCCCGAGCGCTTTGGTAAAGACGTCCGCAGGTTGTTCCTTTGTACCGAGATGAGATAAAGTGAGGATGCCTGCTACAACCTTTTCTCGAATAAAATGGCAGTCAATCTCAATGTGTTTAGTTCGCTCATGGAAGACTGGGTTCTTGGCTATGTGTAAGGCAACTTGACTGTCGCAAAATAGCTGTATAGGCTATTTAGGAAACACACCTAATGAGGCCAGCAAGGCTCGTAACCAAACAAGCTCACTGGTCGTCATTACCATAGACCTGTATTCCGCTTCAGCTGAAGACCGAGAGACTGTAGCTTGTTTCTTAGTTTTCCAACAGATAGGTGAAGCTCTAAGTCGTATAAAGTATCCAGTCAAAGACCTCCTTGAAAGTGGACATGTTCCCCAATCTGAGTCACAGAAGCCATAAATGCTCATATCGTTGTTGGTCGGTAGGAGAAGTCCGAACCCAGCACTGCCCTTTCACTCGATGGGCAGGATCTATGTGCTCCTCTCGAGGTGCCTGCATAAACTGCGATAAAGTGTGAACAGTATACACTAGATCAGGACAAGTGATGGTAAGATAGATTAACCTCCCAACCAAACGGCGATATTGAGCAGCATCCTTCAATAGACGTCCATTGGTAAGAGCAAGCTTGTGATTTTCTTCGATTGGGAACTGGGCGGGTTTTGCGCCTAAGAGACCACATTCATTGATAATGTCTAATGTATACTTGCGTTGGCTCAAGAACAGTCCCTGTGGTCCCCTGGCTACTTCAATACCTAGGAAATATTTTAAGGGGCCTAGGTCTTTGATACTAAAGCATGTATGCAAATAGCTCTTGAACTCAGTGCATGCTTTAGCATCATTCCCTACGAGAATAATATCATTGACATACACGAACAAGGCCAAAAAACCTTTCCTTTCCAGTAGACAAACAAGGAATAATCGGTGTAGGAGCGTACAAAACCATATGCATATAGTTTGGAAGATAGCTTGGCGAACCACTATCGAGGAGCCTAACGAAGCCCATAAAGTGACTTTCGTAACTTACATACCTTGGCTGGTCAACGTGAAGCGAAACCAGACAGCATTCGCATAAACAATTCTTTATCAAGATCTCCATGCAAGAAGGCGTTGTTGACGTACATTTGGCGTAATTCCCAACCTTTGGCAACTGCAACGGCCAGAAAACACCATACACTGGTCATCTTAGCCACTGGAGCAAAGGTTTCATTGTAGTCAAAGTCTTCTATTTGATGGTCTCCACGTGTTACCAATCGAGCTTTATAGCATTGAACCGTTCCATCAGGGTTGTATTTTACATGATATACCCATTTGCAACTAATGGGCCTCTTATCAGGTGGAAGATCCACTATTTCCCATGTGGCGTTAGCCTCTAAGGCTGCTATTTCATTCGTCATAGCTTTTCTCCATTGGGAATGCACAACTGCTTCAGAATAAGACCTGGGCTCAACAATCTTTGTAATTGCAGCTAAGTATTTTTGATGAGAAGGAGAGAAATTTGCACGAGTAATATAATTAGATACCGCATACCTGAGGACCCTTCGGGAAGAGGCTTTGCAAGTGAGATGGGGTCTTGAATCGGGGCACCATAGCATACAAAATCTTCCAGATGGGCTGGCTATTTGCGGACCCGATCTCCTCGCCGAATGACCAGTGTTGGACTGCTGCTTGAGGTACTTGGCGTCTCTGGTTGGTCTGCTGGGCTGTGTTCAGTATCCAGCCCGGGTTGGGCCGCTGACTGTGATTCTGGGCCAGCAGAATCTAGTGTGTTCTAGGCCAGTAAACGATGGTGCAGTTCTGGATTTGGGGATACGCTGGAAAACTATTGGTCTTGGCCTTGAGGAAGCAACTACTGGTTTGTGTTCTGAGCACTCCACCTGTCGTGCAATGGGTTGGAAGATACACTCAGTTGTGGGCCATGACCTGATTCCCAAGACTCATCAAGAACTTCCGATCCCACGCCCAAAACATTAGGAGATTGATCGAGTTGATTCACGTCTTTGCCAGCATAGGGAAAATTTTCCTCATGAAGCACAATGTCACAGCTTATAAATATTTCATGAGTCACTAAGTCGTACACCTTCCACCCTTTCATTCCAAGAAGATATCCTAAAAAAATGCATTTTTAGCTATGCATAGCAAATTTATCCTTTGATGTGGGTCTAATTTCGGCGAAACACAGACACCCAAAAACTTTAAGATGATCATAGGATGGTGGTTGGTGATACAAAATCTCATAAGGGCATTTTCCCTTCAACACACTGCTTGGTGTCCTATTAATTAAGTGTGCTGCTGTTAACACACATTCCCCCCAAAACTTTAATGGTAATCTAGCCTGGAATTGCAAAGCTCTAGCTACGTACGTTTAGTATATGACGATGTTTGCGCCCTACTCGACCATTTTGTTGCGGGGTATCGACACAACTTGTTTGGTGGATTATCCCATTATCAAAGTAAAACTGTTTCATAGGTTCAGACTTAAACTCTAGTCCATTATCACTTCTAACTGCTTTCACACCCTTTCCAAATTAATTTCGAACCATAGCTACAAATCCTTTCAAAAACTTACCCACCTCACTCTTTTCATGTATTAGGTATACCTATGTGGCCCTACTAGCGTCATCTACAACGGTGAGAAAGTACCTGGCACCGCTATGTTAGCTTTCATGAAGCTCTCAATATAATTATTAATATGTTTTGATGAAAGACAAAAAGGCAAGTTCTCCAATCCTGTGATATTTTAATCATATTCTGAAATTGCTATTTATAATTGACATTATTATGGGAATATTATAATATTCAATCAAAGGCAAGTTTAGTTTAACCTTCCATGTATCTTGAGATTATTGAGATGTATCTTGCTTATGCAAAGAATGGCAAATCAGCCCAAGAGAATCAAATCAGCCCAGAAAATCAGCTAGCTGTTGAAAAGAGATCAAGTAGCCGTTACATGCAGATTTTGGATGATCTTCAGTGTCACTAAACTGCAGTTCAAGGCTTTAGACTGAAGCTGAAAATCAGGGAGTATCTAACGGCTACTTTCCTGTCAATCCTCAAGCCTTGGCTATAAATTTGCAAGGTAGCTGTGAGCGGAAGAGACCAAGCAAGAAGAGCATTCATTGGCATACTCATACTCTCAATTATTGTACTCATTGAGCTTCAAATTGCTATTACTCGTTGCCTTGTTCAAGTAGTGATTAGGTGGGATTATAGAGTTGAAGGGTCAACTTTACCAACCCTTGTTGAAGATGTCAACTTGGGACTTGGAACTTAGAGTAGGTGTACTCTAAAGTTGTGTAATCATCCCTCCTAATAAAAGTTCAGGTTAATCCTAGAGTTAGGGAACTCTGTGGGGGGATTAAGCCTTTTGAGGCCCAACTTCGTTAAAAACTTGCCTGTGTTTTGTCCACGCTTATTTTTCCGCTCTTCATTTCGGTTTATTTGCGATATCGATCATCACCGTATTCACCCCTTCTCTAAGGTGATTCAACTAGCCAAACAGGGCCAACACGCTAGAAGCCCTTTTCTCTATATGGCCCCCAAATATCACAATAAATAAGATCAAATATATCACTTGCTTTATTTTCACTTATAGAGAAGCAACTTCTAGT
>JACYFF010031959.1:12501750-12514369 GCA_017589665.1 Selenicereus undatus
GCTAGAGTCAATTTTTCACCGTTCTCCCCCTTTTCCCAAGAAGGTAGGTCACTATTTATAACTCTCTTTTGGGAAAAAGGGTAGAATTGTAATTTCACTTGAATAGGCTGAATAGGTCCCGGTCCTAGGGTCGCTGGGCCTTGAGAAAGCCTTTAGGGTTATATCCTAGGCCCCCCTGAGTGCGGGCCTACAGGTGAGTATAGGCTGACATTCCCCAGGCCATTTGGCCTGTATGTGGGCCTAATTGATTAGGCAAGCCCTAGAACCAGGCCCAAAGGGCAATGTCTGAGTTTTTCCCAAATCACTTAGCCCATCACATTTTACCTGATCTTCGAGTCTAGCAGACAGTCAGGTGAGATGTGGACCCAGGGGTTTTACCGTTCTGAAAATTCTACTCACTGATATATGATAAAGCGAGATAGGCACATGGTTGCCACCCGCCGCTCAGCCAGGGGTTATGGGGAATTGCACCCCTGGGATGGACGGTTGTCGAGACTGTCGTACATAGATGCATGTGTTACGAGGTGAGAGCTACGCATGCGCGAAACTGTTGCAACCTAGTATAAAAGGTGACTTTTGGAACGTACTTTCCCACAACCTCTGTCGACCTTCATGGCTTTTCCATTATCTTATAAAGACCCCGCTGTTCTTTTGGAGAAGATGGTTGTGAGTGTAATCTTCTAGGAGCAAACAAACCATCTTCTTGAGAAGTCATGGCCTTCCCTCTCATCCGCAACACAAGGGAGATTGCACTTTTCTTGAGGGAAATGCTCGGCTGGCATCGAAGGAACGCATCGCGCCCCCCTCGCCCTCTCCCCGAGGATTTTTCTGGACTATGCCCGGGCTTCTCCTTATCCGAGGCCGAGATTTCCGCGGCGGAGCTTGGACTCCCCGAAATCGTTCAGGCGACCTTCTACGCGATGCTGCTGAACGACGCTGTCGAGCTGGGCGTGGCTCATGAGTTCACAGGGGACGAGATGAAGTCTGTGCTCATGGATCTAAGGTGGTCATCCTTCGAGAAGTGGATATACTGTATGGACGATACTCTGAGGGCAGCTCAACAGAATCATTCGGCTGACGAAGTAAAAGTCTCGGATGCTGCAGACAACCAGGGAGAAGTTTCTGACTTAGGCGCCCCCCTGCCCAGAGTGATGAGGAGGAAGCTTAGCAGTCTTTCTTTTGTACGAATGTGCGCCCTTCAGGATGCTTGTATGGAACCTTCATGTAATCAAACCCTGTTTTCTTTTCCATGTCTGTGTATCTGTTGTTCCGTCAGCCGAGCCTTCGAGCCGTGCTTAAGGGTGCTTTGTCCCCAGAAGGACTAACAGCGTTGCGACCGGCCATAAGGCTGTGCGCAGGGGCTCTTAGCCTCTTTTGGGGACTAAGAGCGTAGCGAACGGCCATAAGGCCATCTTCAGGAGCCCTTAGCCCCTAGGGGGATTAAGAGCGTAGCGACCGACCACAAGGCCGTGCTCAAGGGCTCTTAGCCCTAGAGGGACTAAGAGCGTAGCGACCGGCACTGACGCCGTGCTCAAGGGCGCCTAGTCCCCAGAGGGAACAAGGTCGTAGCGACCGACACTAAGGCCTTGCTTGGGGGCGCCCAGCCCCCGAAAGGGCTAAGGGCATAGCGACCAGCTATGGTGCCGTGCTCGAGGACACCTATCCCTCTTAAGGGCCAAGGCCGTAGCGACCGGCACTGAGGCCGTGTTCAAGGGCGCCTAGAGAAACCAAGGTCGTAGCGAGCGACACTGAGGTCGTGCTCAGGGGCTCTTAGCCCCTAGACGGACTAAGAGCGTAGCGACCGGCCCTGGTGCCGTGCTCGAGGATACCTATCCCTATGAGGGGCCAAGGCCGTAGCGACCGGCCCTGAGGCCATGCTCGAGGGCGCCTAGTCCCTAGAGGGACCAAGGTTGTAGCGAGCGGCACTGAGGTCGTGCTCAGGGGCTCTTAGCCCCTAGAGGGACTAAGAGCGTAGCGACCGGCACTGACACCGTGCTCAAGGGCGCCTATGCCCCAGAGGGAACAAAGTCGTAGCAACCGGCACTGAGGCCGTGCTCGGGGGCGCCCAACCCTCGGAGGGGCTAAGGGCGCAGCGACCGGCCCCGGTGCCGTGCTCGAGGACGATTATCCCTCTGAAGGGCCAAGGCCGTAGCGACCGTCACTGAGGCCATGTTCAACGACGCCTAGTCCCTAGAGGGACCAAGGTCGTAGCGACCGGCACTGAGGCCGTGCTCAGGGGCTTTTAGCTCCTAGAGGGACTAAGAGCGTAGCAACCGGCACTGATGCCGTGCTCAAGGACGCCTATGCCCCAGAGGGAACAACGCTAGAGGGTGTCGTGCTCGATCCCTCTAAAGGGCCAGGGCCGTGGCGACCGACACTTAGGTCGCGCTCAAGGGCGCCTAGCCCTCAAAGAGGCTAAGGGCGTAGCGACCGGCCCTGATGTCGTGCTTAAGGACGCCTAGCCCCCTAAAGGATTAAGGCTGCGCTTAAGGGTTCGTGGCCTCTGGAGGGGTTAAAGGCGCTGCGACCGTCACTAAAGCCACGGTGATGGCGCTTGGCCCTTGAGGGGCTTCTTGAAGCCTAATGCCTGGCTAACTTAATTTTCCACTTCATTGGTGACGTGGTTGATCCTTGGGGGCCACGTGGCACCCATTTTGGGGATGCGTGATTGTCGAGGTGCGTCGGGGCATGCGAACCGCCTTCTGGCTCTATATAAGGATAAGCTCCTTACCGTTTTGATAATTCGTGCTATACATTTTCTATCCTTTAGAGAGAGAAAAAAATTCTAGAGAGAGGCTCTGACATCCTTCTTCCTCTTCCTTCCCAGGTTGCCTGGAGTTTCCTACTTCCAACCAAATTTTTGTTTCCTCGACATTCACAGGTACACGCTTGCCCTTTTCGCCGCATTCTTTGTATGTTATGTCATCTTGCTTATCTAGTGGGGGAATCTCCAAGGAGCAGGTTGCCCCCTCATGGGGGGTCGGCATCCGCAACTCCACAACCTCCCGACCTTTATTGATGGCCGTGCGGTGGCTGAACTCCCCCAAAAGAATAAGTCAAGGGAGCCGAAAAAGGCTCCTTATGTCGTACCCATTTTTGAACCGGGCACGCCATCGTGGTCCAGCTGCAAGTATTCCTCTACTCCCGGTATTCTGAGTCCCGAGGTGACTGTGACGTATCCTTGGGAGGTTACCATTGCTAATTTTGTGCCCGACTTCTAGGTCCGCAGCATGGCGAAGACAAAGTTGACTCCGCGCATCCGGACTCCAGACGAGTTGCTGGCCGAGGGCTCGACAGGTAATGTTTGTTCAGCTCCTCTGTAGTCCAATGTGGAGGTCTGGGTTGCCTCCTCCAGTTCTAGCACGTCTTCTCGGTCCGGCTCATCTAGCTCGGCCTTGGGGTGCCGCTCATCATCCGAGGAAGCCTCGACGAGCTCCTCCTCCGAGTCATTGGGTCCGGGGCGTTCTCGGAGAGGTCGTGCGCCGCCAATAACCGAGATTGTGGTTGAGGGGCTGGAGTTTCCCGGGCTCTAACCTGTTCGGAGCTGTAGGATGGACCGGGAAGTCACTCCCCCGACCCGAGAGTGATTTCCAAACTCAAGAAGTTGGCGCTCGACAAGCAGTATCTCTTACCGGCCGAGTACTCCTTCGTAATGCCCGAGCCGGATGACACAGTGAATGAGTCGCCCGCCAAGTGTATAGCGGTGTATAGAGCGGCCCTAGACTATGGCCTACGGTTTCCTCTACATCCGGTGATCAAGGAGATTCTTAACAAGTACAAGTTAGCGCCTGCTCAAATTGTGCCGATGTCTTGGGACAACATCTGCTCATTTGATGCCACGTGTGAATTGCGTGGTCTAACCTGCTCAGCGCGCATGTTCAGTCTGGCGCACACGGTTCAGAGGGCCCCCAAAGAGACCGGAGATTTGGGATGGTATTGTTTCAATAACCGGCCAGGCTTTATGATGGCCATCGAGAAGAAGTCCAAAGTCAGACATTGGAAATATGACTTCTTGTTCCTACGCAAGGCGTCGGGCTGGGGTGACGTTCCCAACTGGAATGAAGGAAAACCGATTCGAAATCCTTTTGGAGAGCCCACGGCCGAGGAGCGACGAGCCGCTCGTTACTTTACGTTCTACATTCGTGAAGATGATCGCCCTCGGCCCATCCCAAGATTTATGAGCCAGGTGATTGAGGCCGTGAGGGGTCCAGAGAAGAGGATGACCAAGTCTAGTGACCGAGAGCCATTGAACTGGCTATCGAAATTAAATTTTTTTTCTAATGACTTATTTCTTGCCGGGGCGGGCCTTCTGATCCTTAAAAATTTTACAAAGGGTACTCAGTTGTCTCGGCGTTTTTTAGGTACACGTTTTGTGCTGACATGACCTGTTCATCTTCGTGCAGATCAAGCGAGGGCCAGACTGACGGTCTTCGAGACCGGGGATGCAACAGCCGAGCAGGTGGCGGCTGCCGCCAAACGCAAGAGGGAGGAGGAGAGGCAGCTTGCCGTCGTCAAGCAGGCTAGGAAGGTATGATATTTGACCCCCTTTGTTGGTTGCCATCGTGATCATAGGAGATAACTTTAACTTTTTCAGGCACCTTCCCTTGGACCTCACGGGAAGAGGCCTACCGTGAGCCTGCCTCCGCCGCGTAAGAAGCATAGAACCGAGGAGGTAACCGGGGAAATTGGTGATAAGGTCACCGCTCAGTCGGCAAGTCGGTCTTCGGGGGAGAGGGCTGCTACCGAGCAGAGACGCCATACCCCTAATCGAGCCGTAGACATTTCCATCGCCGCTCCGGGCAGCACTGCTCCTCCGTCCTCTCGTCCCTCGGGCAGCTTCACCAAGGCTGACCCTGGCATCCGCCTTTCCCTTGTTCAAGTCATTGTTAAATCCTGGGATCTGTCGGCTCCTGGTGTCTCGGATCCACCGTCTGTATTCAGGGAAGAGATTGGCATGGCGGGCTTTTGCCCGAGGCGTCAAGGTCGTGGCCGAATGCTGACGCCTAGAGGGGATGGTGTCCAGGTATCAGCGGCGTTGTGAACGGCTTCAGTCGGACCTTGCGGCCTGCGAAGCTGCGAAAAAGGAGTTGCAGCAAAAGCTGGAACAGGTCGCGGATGAAACGGCCAAAGCACAGGAACTTGGCTACCAGCAGGGTCATTCCGATACCTTGGCCTATCTCCGCAAGGTCTTGCTAACTCTCACGGGGGAATTTAGTGATGACCGTTACTTCGAAGCTTATCTGAAATTTGTTGACGAGCGCGAGCGTGCCATTGTGGAGGGTCGCGATCCTGAGGAAGTGGAGTTCGTCCCGCCTTCTGAAGGCGAGGCCACTGCTAACGAGGCCACCCATCCTCTGGAGGTGGCCAGCCTGTCTGAAGAGGAGCCGACGGATGGGAACGAGCCTGATGCATAGCCGGTGTCCCCTTGTCTATATTTTGTCTATTTTGGTTTGAATTGCCTTCATATTGGCTGTAAGCAATATTTGTTTTAATAAAAAGGATATGCCTCCCTTGTCCTTTTGTTTGTGTATGTTTCGTTTTTTACTTACTCGTATAAGGGCAGCCCTGAAACAAAAGGACAAGGCGTGCGATTCAGGGTTCGTAGCGGCTATCGGTCATAAGACCGTAGCGACCGACCATAAAGCCATGCTCAAGGACCTTAGCCCCGAAATGGACTAAAGCTGTAACGACCAGCACCAAAGATGTGCTCAAGGGCGCCTAGCCCCCGGAGGAACTAAGGCCGTAGCGACCGGCACTTAGGCCGTGCTTAGGAGCACTTAGCCCCTTGAAAGACTAAGAGCGTAGCGACCGGCTCGGAGGCCGTGCTCAAGGGCTCTTAGCCCCTAGAGGGACTAAGAGCGTAGCGACCAGCCGTAAGGCCGTGCTCAAGGGCCCTTAGCCCCTTGAGGGACTAAGAGCGTAGCGACCAGCTTGGAGGTCGTGCTCAAGGGCTCTTAGCCCCTAGAGGGACTAAGAGCGTAGCGACCGGCCGTAAGGTCGTGCTCAAGGGCCCTTAGCCCCTAGAGGGACTAAGAGCGCAGCGACCGGCCGTAAGGCCGTACTCAGGGGCACCTAGCCCCCGGAGAGGCTAAGGCCATAGCGACCGGCACTTAGGCCGTGTTCAGGGGCCCTTAGCCCCTAGAAGGACTAAGAGCGTAGCGACCAATCGAAAGGCCGTGCTCAGGGGCGCCTAGCCCCCGGAGGGACTAAGGCCGTAGCGACCGGCCGTAAGGTTGTACTCAAGGACCCTTAGCCCCTAGAGGGACTAAGAGCGTAGCGACCGGCCATAAGGTCGTACTGAAGGGCCCTTAGCCCCTAGAGGGACTATGAGCATAGCGACCAGCCGTAAGGTCGTGCTTAAGGGCCCTTAGCCCCTAGAGGGACTAAGAGTGTAGCGACCGCCGTAAGGCCGTGCTCAGGGGCGCTTAGCTCTCGGAAGGGCTAAGGCCGTAGCGACCGGCACTTAGGCCGTGCTAAGGGGCCCTTAGCCCCTAAAGGGACTAAGAGCGTAGCGACCGGCCGAAAGGCCGTGCTCAGGGGCGCCTAGCCCCCGGAGGGACTAAGGTCGTAGCGACCTGCACTGAGCTCGTGCTCGTGACACAAGATGTATAGAAAACGACGAGAATATTCATTTCTCAAGGAGCACGAATGTGAGTAATTACAGCTTAAACGTGATATTTCCTTAAGTTGCTGCTATGCCATGCCCAGGGAACAGGGGTGCCGTGAAGGGTCTCAAGCCGATATGTGTCGGGACGAATTTGCGAGACGACCTTGTATGGCCCTTCCCAATTGGCCATCAATTTGCCGTGCTCCGTGGCACGGGCAACACTCTTCGTGCGCTGGAGTACCAAGTCTACGACTCGGATAGGCGACATCCTAACTATACGATTGTGCAATCGTGCAATTCGAAGTTTATAGAGGGCCTCTCGGAGCAAGGAGTCGCCGCGGATGAAGGGGAGGCGATCCAGAACCTCTCGTAGAGCCGCGTTGTTTGTTGCTGCTTGAAATGTGGTGAGCCGGTGAGTATGGAGGGCCAATTCCACAGGAAGGACGGCTTTAGAGCCGTAGGTGAACATAAACGGGGTTTCTCCAGTGGTTGTCTTTTTGGTGGTGCAGAGGTTCCACAGGACACCGTGCAGTTCGTCCGCCCAGTTACCCTTGGCGTCGTCGAGCTTGTTCTGTATCCCACGGAGGATGGATTTATTAGCTGCCTCGGCCTGACCATTGGTCTGGGGATGCGCCACGGCCGTAAAGCGAGCCTGACAGCCCAAGCTACTGAGATAATCAGTAAGCTTACTGGTATCGAATTGTCGGTCGTTATCGAAGATCATTGTGCGGGGGATGCCGAATTTGGTGATAATATTTCGCCAGATAAACTTACGCACTTCTGCAGTGGTAATAGAGGCGACGACCTCAACTTCGATCCACTTGGTGAAGTAGTCTACGGCCATAAAAAGGTATTTACGCTGGCCCGTGGCCCTGGGAAAGGGTCCAAGGATGTCTATACCCCAGGTCGCGAACGGTAGTGGGCTGACTATCGGTGTCATGAGAGTGGAGGGGACTCGTTGGACGGGCGCGAACCGTTGACACTTGTCACAATTCCGGACTAGCGTCATTGCATCTTCACGTAAGCTGGGCCAGTAGTAGCCGGTGCGGACAGCCATCACGGCGAGCGCCCGCCCCCCGAGGTGCGAGCTACAGACGCCCTGATGCAACTCCTCTAGAATCTACTTTCCCTCCGCCGAGGGTACGCACCGCAGAAGAGGCCGGGCAAAGGAACGCTTGTAGAGAATTCCTTCGTACAATACGAACCAATTTGACCGCCTCCTGATCTTCTCCGCTTCTTTGGTATCGGTGGGTAACGTGCCATCAGCGAGATATGCGCGAATAGGTTCCATCCACGTGGGACTCCGGTCCAGCCACGCCACCTCATGTAAGTCGATGCTCCTACCTGTCAGAGTTTCCCATTGAATGTTCTTTGGTCGGCCATCATCGGAAGAGCTTGCTAGCTTGGACAGGGCATCTGCCTGCTGGTTCTCTGAGCGGGGGATGTGTGTTATGGAGAAGTGCTTAAGCAGCTTGGTGGCCTCACGAACCCTCTTGACGTATGCGGCCATAACCTCGTCCTTTGCTTCGTAAGCTCCATTGAGCTGACTGACGATGAGTTGCGAGTCAGAGAAAGCCTGGACGTGATCAGCCCTTGCGGTGTGGCAGAGTTCTATTCCCGCAATTAGGGCCTCGTATTTGGCCTCGTTATTGGATGCCTTGAACATGAATTTGAGGGTGTGCTCGTGACGAGCTCCAGCGGGGCTTTCCACAATGAGACCGGCCCCACTACCATCCTTAGTGGACGAGCCGTCTACGAACAAGTTCCATGGGCGCGGTTGGGGGGCTTCCTCCACAGGTGTCGTACATTCGATCAAGAAGTCAGCTAACGCCTGCACCTTGATGGCCCGATGTGGCTCGAAGGCCAGGTCGTAGCGCGAGAGCTCTACGGCCCATTTCAAAAGGCGGCTTGAGGCATCCAACCTCTGAAGGACGCTGTTGAGGGGTTGGTCGGTTAGGATCAAGATTTTATGGGCTTCGAAGTAAGGTCGCAGTTTCCGACTGGCCATCACTAAGGTATATGCGAACTTTTCGATGAGGGGGTAGTTCATTTCTGCGCCGGCTAAGGCGTGACTTACATAATACACTGGTATCTGCTCCCGTGCTCGCTAGGCCACAAGGACCAGGCTGACCGCATGTTCCGACACGGCCAAATATAAAACCAAAGCATCTCCCTCAACGGGACTGGCAATCTGTGGTAGCCGAGCTAAGTACGACTTTAGCGCTTGAAAGGCCTCGTCGGCCTTCTCATCCCATTGGAAATTGTCCCGCTTGCGTAGAACATGGAAGAAAGGCTGGCACTTGTCGGCTGAACGAGACATGAAACGTCCGAGGGCAGCTGTGCAACCTGTCAAGCGCTGAACTTCCCGTATGGTTCTGGGAGGTTGCATGTCTAGGACGGCTTGAATCTTGTCCGGATTTGCTTATATGCCGCGATGACTGATCATGAAGCCAAGAAACTTTCCTGACCGAACCGCAAAGACGCACTTCTTCGGGTTGAGCTTCATATTGAACGCTCGGAGTATCTTGAATGTTTGCCACAAATCGGCTTTGGTGGTCGCTCTGGAGCTTGCTTTTGATGATCATGTCGTCCACATATACTTCCATGGTTCGTCCAATTAGCGGTTCGAACAGCTTGTTGACGAGGCGCTGGTAAGTGGCCCCGGCATTCTTTAGACCGAAAGGCATGACTTTGTAGCAGTAGAGGCCCCGGCTGGTTATGAACGTCGTCTTTTCCTGTTCTTCAGGATAGAGGGGTATTTGGTGGTACCCTGATAAGGCATCCATGAAGCTAAGCAGAACGTGTCCGGCCGTAGCATCCACCAATTTATCGATCTTCGGCAAAGGGTAACTATCCTTCGGGTAGGCCTTGTTCAGGTCCGTGAAATCCACACACATTCTCCAAGCGTCGTTGGGCTTTTTTACCAACACCACATTCGAGACCCATTCTGGGTACTGGCAATCCCGGACAAAGCCGGCCTCCAGCAGTTTCTGGACCTCCGTGTTTGCCCCGGTCACACGCTCGGGGCCCATGTCGTGCTTCTTCTGAACGACCGGGTTATGCCTAGGATTGGCATTCAGGCGGTGCTCTATTACAGTGGCGACTATACCGGGCATCTCATCGGGGCCAAAAGAGAAAATGTCCTTATATTCTTGCAAGAGGGAGACAAGGGGTTGACGTTCCGTGGCTGCAATGTCGCGCCCAAGTTGTACCGTGCGCTCTGGCCGCTCTTCCTCCAGGTGTATGTGTTCCACTATGTCTTCGACTTCTGGCCGAGATTATGGAGGTTTAGGGGAGACGGAGTGGATTACCAATGTTTCGGGACACAGCATGGCGGGACTTTCCTTCGCCTTCTTTACCGTTACGAGCGGCCCTTTGACCTCGCAGTCTCTGGGTCGTTCGATGAGGGGTTTTATGTTGACCAGGTAACATTCTCGTGTCGTCTGTTGATCCCCCCGGAGCGCTGCTATGGCCCCGTCGTCTGTCTCGAACTAGAGCTGAAGAAGATATGGGGCGACTACGGCCTTAACGCTATGGAGCGTGGGCCGTCCGAGGATTACATTGTATGTCGTAGGCACATCGACCACAAGAAAGTCGATTTCCAGATTTCTGAAACGAGTCTTATCTCCAAATCGCACCAGTAGGCGGACCGTTCCAGTAGGAATTACTTCTTGTCCTCCAAACCCCAAAACAGGATTCATTATGGGAACAACCCCGCACCCTAGGTGGGAAAACTTTTGAAGGCATTCCCACGTTATGATGTCCACAGAGCTGCCAGTGTCTACAAGGATTTGGCGCATGATCGCATTTGTGATCTTCATTTCAACCACCAATGGGTCGTTGTGGGGGGAGGCCAGGCGTGGGGTGCCCTTACCCCCAAAGACCATTGTGGGTGCCGCGAGGCTGGACCCCTGTTCCATGGTGAGCACCTGTTGCGCGCCTCGAAGTTGTGCCTTCCATGCCGACCGTGTCAAATCCGCCATGTGGCCGCCCGTGATAGTTGCCACAATCTTCGTTGAGCACTCGTCGTTCCATGGCTGGGATGGCTCGGGGTTCTGTTCCTGCCGAAGGAAGCGTGACCCCCTCTTTAGAAAGCAATCGATCTACCCCTTATCTGCGAGCTCATGGAGAGCTTTCTTCAACTCTCTACATTCGGTCGTGGTGTGGTCGTTCTGTTCGTGGAATTCACAGTATTTTCGAGCGTTCAGTGGCCGGGGGGCGTGGTCATAGGAGGCGGTCGACGCAGCATCGGATGCCCCCGTACCTCCATGAGGATATTCCTGGCGTCAGTGGTGAATCGGGCGTCCAGAGTCTCCGTCGGTTGCCTTCTATCCCGGGGAACAGGGTTCCTTTCACCGCTACTAAAACCCCTATCCCCAGGAGCCTTTGCCTTCTTGGGGGCATCCAAACCTTCGGCGCAGATTTCAGTGGCACGAATGAAGTTCGCAACTTTTCTCAAGGCTTCAGCTAACGTAGTTTCTTTCTGTTCCGCCAAAGAGAACTTAAAACGTTCGCTCTTGAGGCTGTTCAGGAAAGAGGTGTAGGCTACATCATCTTCCAGTTTCGGAATTAGTACTGCCTCCTGATGGAACCGTCTGACGAACTCGGCAAGGGATTTCTGCGGCCCCTGCTGGATTTTTGACAGGTGGATGCTAGTTCGCTGCTACTTGCGACTCGCAATAAACTAACCAACGAATTTATCGGCCAGATTCTGAAAACAGGCTACGTTCCCCTGGGGCAGGCCGTTAAACCAAGGCTGCGGTACTCCCTTCAAGGTGGCAGGGAAGTAGCGGCAATAAGAGGCATCGTCCACATCTTGGACATACATCTGAGCTTTGTAGACCCCCAGATGCTTTTCTGGGTCGCTTGTTCCGTCGTATAGATCAACCATCGGCATCTTCACTTTTCCGCATCTTGGGGCGTTTACGATTTCGGGGCAGAAAGCGGTCAAAAAAGAGGGGACGGCTAAGCGAGCTGCCGTTCCCGATACTTTGATGGGGGTGCCAAGGTGCCGTTCGACCTCCACCACCGAAGGACTCCTCGTGTCCAGGACGGGCCGTAGTCTGCGATGCGGGGACCAGCCTCTCATGCGGAACTCCTGGCCTCATATTTCCCTTACCGGTGGACTCCGCGCCCAGTCTCGGTTAGTGCGATGCTCCGAACTAGGGCGAGGACCGTGTGACTTATCCCGCCTGAGCCGGGAGGTCTGTTCTTGCTCCTCGAGCCAACCGGATCTCCGCGAGTGAGTGGCGTAGGGAGTTGAGGTGGTAATGGAAGCTACGGTGCGTCCACGCTCGGATTGGCAAGCAATATCAAGTGTGGCACGGTCTTTCTGCCGTTCGTCTTGGAGGCGGTTGGTCTTGTACGATCGCACGCCTTCATAGTCGTGGTCATATGAGCGTAAGGATACTGGCTCTTGCTGGCGGGGGAAACCTACTCGGTCATATCCGCGCCCAGGAGGGTTGGAAGGGTTATCCGCGCCGGTCATATCCAGAGCCCTCTTGACCTGCTCGGTGACCTGCTGCGTGATAGTGTCCGCCATGGTGGACATGAGCCCTTTGAGTGCGTCCACTGTAACGTAAGCTTGAGGCTCTTGTTGCAAGGCCCTCTCTGACCGAGGGCTCGCCCTAGAATTCTCGCTGGCATCCTCAACCGTAGGTGGCGCAGAAGTGCCTACGGCTAGTGCGTTGCCTCTACGGGTCTGCACTCGTGTCGCATCGCCAACCACCATCGCTACCGCTCCTTCCCCACAGACAGCGCCAATCTGATTCCGCTTGGAATCTCTTTTGTGGTTGTGTTGATGACGTGGGGCGAAAGAACGGGTTTATTTGACAGCTGGCGACCAACATGACGTCTTTCTCGTCTCTTTATGCTCTGACCTGTAAAAAAGGCCAACCCCGGAATATGGTCTGGGGAACACCTCTCCGACAGTCAAGTCAGTTGTCTGTTTCCAAAAAGCGTAAAAGCTAGAGTCAATTTTTCACCGTTCTCCCCCTTTTCCCAAGAAGGTAG
>JACYFF010031959.1:12524369-12539157 GCA_017589665.1 Selenicereus undatus
CCTTGTGTTTACTGTCTAATCTTCAACAGCCATACATCTCTTTTTTTATGTTACTAGTTTGGCATAGAACTCTCCTATGTCCATATCTCCTTGCTTACAATTTGTGATGTCTGCCTTCAATTGATGGATTTTGGGTGTATTGGCCATACCATAGCGCTTTCTCAAACCGTCCCACATAGCCTTTGCTGTGTCACAGTAGGCGATAGTCATTCTGAGTTTTGGATCAATCACATTAAGAACTCACGAACACAACATAGAATTCGCCATATCCCATGCATGAGATTCGCCAAAATCTTCATCATTTGTGGTCTCGGGTCTCTTGAGGCTGCCAGTTATAAAGCTTAGTTTGTTCTTCGCCTTCAGGGTTGTTGTCATAGCTCGTTCCCACAACTCAAGGTTTTTTCCATCAAAAATCACTGTTGTGAGGATGGCCCCAGGTCCTTCCGAGGGGTGTAAGAAATACGGTGAGTGGGGTTCGACTATGAATCGCTTTTTGCTACTGTCTGCCATTGTAATGGTCACTCACGCATTTTGTGGCTCTGATACCATGAGAAAAGCTTTTTGATAGTACAGAAACTTTGAAGTACAAAACTCTTGTTTTTCCTCTTGTCTTTCACGGTTACAATACATGGCTTATATACACAAAGCAACTACTTTGCTAAAACACAAATACATGAACCGAGAGTAGGCCAAGAGACATGCAATAATGACAAAGAAGGCTACACAACTTGTCAGTTACAATTTGCAATTTATCATAAAGTTATACACTTGTGATCAGGGGTGTAATTGAGTCGAGTCAAACTAACTCAAGTTTAACTTGGTCATATAATATGAACCGCTCGGGCTCATCTCAGAGCTCGACCTCAAAAGTAGCGATTGATGTCCTTGTTTTTTGGGAAGTAATATTAGCTAGGATGTCTACGACGATAGATTTACCATTAAACCTAGCCAGCCATTAATTCATTATATTATGTATTCTTATTATCCTCATAATTCAGCAAAAATTTGAAGGACCACTAGTGCGGTTGAGAAAGAGATCAGTCACGGCTTGATTTGCCTCATAAGTAGGTGAAAGAGAGGGGAGAATTGTGATTGAAGTGATATAGATCGTATTTGGTAACAATATTTTAAATAGTATTTAGTGTTTTGATCAAGTTAATATATTAATAATTCAATTTTTGGTGTTCGTTAACCTAGTATTTGGATTAGTATTGTAAATAGTGTTTACTATTTCAATCAGCATTTTTTAAAAAGATAATAATACTAACTTTTGGCATTCAAAAGTAGTATTTCATTTGACTAAAAATTACCCACTGTACATTTTATTTTTGTTTGAAAGTTATCAATATTATTTTATGTCGATTTACATTAATTAGTTAACCCAACAGCTAAATTTATCAAATATATTTACTTTAACCGCTCATCTAAATAGCTATTTACTAACAGGTAACTGTTATAATTGTGAGCATGATTTTCAGGTTTTGAGTTTGAGAAGCCATTTTGAATTGGCTAATTAGTTAGCTGTGATTGCATGTAATGAAAATTGATTAATCTTTATCTTACAAATGTTAGAATGGGTGGATGCCTAAAAATACTTCCCTCTCTCAATCCAAGCTTCTCATTAATCCAAGCTTTACAACCATTGATCAAAATCTTAGGCAATCTCGGCCCCTGGATTTATCTTGATAACCGCCAATCTCTCCCTTTTTGCTTGGTACATTAGGTCTCAGGTTTGATTCCCCCCTCCTTCATTTTATTGTACTCTTTACTGAACACTGGGTACATTAGGTCTCAGGTTCGATTCCCCCCTCCCTCATTGTGTTGTACTCTTTACTGGACATATTAGGTCTTAAGTTCTATTCGCCTCTCCTTCATTATATTGTATTGCCCTTTGTGGCTCATACGGACAAAAATGTTTTTTATTTCCATCATTATTATTAATATTTATTATTCTTCAATACAAATATAAATTTGAATATGTATTATTAGAGATAATAGAATAATAAATACGATTTTCATGATTATTTTTATTATTACTATTGTTGTTGTTGTCGTCATTGTCGATATCGACAATGTTATCTTTCTTTTTGAATTTGATAACATAGTCAATATTAATTATGGTCATCTAATTATCAAAGAGAGATTAGGAGATTATAATGGATATAAATTTTTTTATTATTTCATTATTATAGAATAAGTTCATATTTTAGGAGTTTTAACTTAAGAAAACTGAATTATAATTACTAAACAAGCCGTAAAACCTTATGTGACACCTTATTATTAACACATAATATAATACACACATGTATGTAGAAATAATAAATATTTTTTATTTCCATGATTATTATTATTATTTTGTCTTTTTTTGATACAAATATACATGGAGCATGTATTACTAGAGATAATGGAAATATAAATATGATTTTCATAATTATTTCCATTATCACTATTGTTGTTGTTGTCGTCATTGTCATTATCGTCGTTGTTATCTTTCTCTTTGAATTTGATAACTTAGTCAATATTAATTATGATCATATATATGTAAGGATTGTGCTAAAAAATTACATATTGTAAGCATAATATAGCATACTGCAAGGGTTGAACGTGAAATATAAAAAAATTAAAAATAAAACACGATCATCATATAGGCCCGTGAAGCTGAATTTCTTTCACATTTAATATAATCTATTTAACATAAGAAAATAAACGAAATATTTTTCTTTTTCTTTTAAAGCATACATATCTTATAATTATATTTAATTCATATAAATCTTAAAAGTATAATTAATGTTTTAACGTTTCAAATAAATTGACCAAAATCTAATCTATTTAACGCATAAGAAAAAATAAAATAAAAATTTCTTTTAAACCATACAAATCCAATAATCAAATTCTCTTCATAAAATACCTAAAATTATAATTAATCTTTTACCGTTTAAAATAAAATGCCCCAAATCGTCATAATACTTCAAACTAAGAAATATCTCAACTCACAAATCTAAACTCAACCCTTCTTTTGCAAGACAATATAAGGGCATTAGAAGTTTATATCAAAACCCATGAAACTATTACGTTGACCTAAAAACCAAATGTACAAACTGCAAATACATAATTATATTAGCACCCCCTCATAAACCACTTTAAATAGCCAAGAAAGTTATATAATAGCATAAATATAATGTTCAAATTATTTTCGTTGAAAGACAAATTTTATTTGTGTTACATGCGAAACTAAAACTAAACCGACTTTAAAATAGTTTCTACCTAACTTCACTATAGAATTAACAACTTCATAAATTTTTACTCACCAACAAGAAGAGGATGTGGACTTTTTGTCGTTAACGTCATAAATTGACTTTCATCACCCTATTTAGCATGCTTTGTAACAAATTCACTATCTATTGTCTCCATCATACTTATATAGACTTTTTTCACAATTATATAGTTTTCAAATATTAATCTCATTAGTTATGCACGAAGTGTTTGTATACTTAACTTTTTCATTGAGTTTTTTCATTATCTCCTCTAAATTATAATATTAATCATGTCTACTATAACTATTCGTTTATTATTTCGATAACATATTTACAAAATGTTTATTTGAACATACTCCGTGCAAAGCATGGGTCCAAACTAGTTTAATAAAGTTGAGGAATGGATTGAACATTTGTACATGTGGATGAGGACTTGGTACTTTACAAATAGGTAGTGAATATTTTTTGATAAGTTGCCTATTTAGTTCGATGATGCCGTGCAAATGCCAATTTCGTTCGTCCACATAATTCGGATTTATCATCATCATTTTTTAAAATTAAAAGAATCTTTTTTTTTTGGTGCAAAAAGAATCTATTATATTCAATATTACAATATTTTCAGGAAAATTGATTAATTTTGATGAATTCTTTTTCAGTTGATATTAGATAACACTATAAATATCAATACTTTATTTAGTGTAGGCATATATAGAAAGTCAAGTTTTATCAATATAATTACGAAGAGCATATATATAGGTCTATACATGCAAAGAGCACAGGTTCATACTAGTAAGTATTATAGGTTGGTCATAACTTGATCGACCACTCTAGTGTATGCATCAACATTCATAAGCCCAGAAACCACATATGGTGGATTGGTGGGTAATTAATCTTAGCGGCGGCGATGGCGACGGTGCATTGATTCAACGGGAAACTAATGAACGCATCAATGGCGGATCTCGCGGCAAGGAATTGTCGATTAGCGACGTTCTCTCTCACGTCGACCCACTGATCACGTACATTTCCGATAAACCCTAGGCATTTTTTCATCACCTCCTTTGTTTTCCTATATGTTTTCGGATCCGCAAGGACTTTTTGGGTGTTCGATTGAAGATGAAGAGTATTGTCATAACTGCAATCGAGCAACGCATTTATCACATTAGTGTCGGTGACCACGCTTTTGGTGGAGAATTTGGTTGTGGTTGTGGCGGAGGTAGTGGTGGCGAGCGGAGGATCGGGGGCGACTTTGACACAGCTGACGCACATGGTCTTGTCTCATCCTAAATCAACCCGTTGTATGATTTAAAATCACCAATTTTCAATTATCATACTTAATTATGGTTTGCGAAACTTAAATATTCGTCAACTATGCCAACAAAGTACTAAATAACATCCTAATCGAATCAACCCTATCTAAGATGACATATGATACATATATTTTAAAAATGTAATAAATTATGAAAAAAAAGATGATTTTACATAACTTATAAGTTGTAATATGCTTTTACAATTTGATTATATTTTTTTTTCAAATTTGAGAACAAGATAATATCATTTTTAAGTTTAATTAAGACACTTAAAAAGTGTCTTGTAGTAAGACATTTATCATTTTGCAAATGTATATTTGTGATCAAATACGTTAAGATTTTTGCACACTTGATGTACAAGATATATATCTTAGCAAACTTACATTGTTTCATTGAATGTTGCAACCGACTAGGATTTGGGGGGGGGGGGGCGATAAAGTGGGACAATACAATTACAATAATATAATAATATATTGTGAGTTGTTAGCTGTTCGTATTAGCTATTTGAGTTAGCTATTTGTATTAGCTGTTTGTTGAAAAACTATTTGGTAAAATTAGTTATTTCTGAAAAAGTTGTAAGACAAAAGCTCATGGAATCAGCTTTTTCAAATTAACTTTTTGGACCCAAAAAGCTCTTCTAAAAAGTTGTTTTACTAAACATCCAAATTAGCTTTTTTACTTGGTCAAAAAGCTAATTTTGTTCAAAAAAATTATTTTTGACCAAAAAGCTCCTCAAAAAGCTATTTACCAAACACTCACATGATCTAATATATCCAGTACCTCAATTTTAACGACAATACCAATGATTCATTGGTTGCAAGCCCTAGGGTGATGGAGGGGTGAGATTTGTCGTTAATGTTGAAATTTATACTATATATGCACTATAAAAATGTTCTTGCATGTTCAAATTATATTTCATTTGTGATAGAATGTATAGTAGTGATTGGTTTCCTTTAGAAGAAATTTCAATTGATATCATGATCATTTATTCTCTTGATGATTTTTAGAAATATAATTGTGCTTTGGGACATCAATAATGTTTCAAATGCACATGTTAGGCTAATTAATTGACACATTTAATAATCTCTTTTTTAAAAAAATAAAAAAATAAAAAATAATCTCATTTTTTTAAGAAATGTTTTGTGCGTGACATTTTAATTTGTATTTGGTGAATGGTCAATTTTGACTGTAGACACCTACAAATTACACCAAACGCGCGGGTCTGCTGCATGCACCCGTCTCTTAGAGCACTAGTAGCCACAGACACGCGAGGCAAAGGGTGGGGCCCACGTGTCTGCTGCATGCTAATTTTGTCTCCTCAACTGCCTTGAAACGCGTGTGACACGTGGAGGAGCACGCCTGTGCATGTCTCCCCGCGGGTCACTATTTAGCTTTTTAAATTCTTTTTTTTTCCTTTTTCTTTTTTTTGAAGTAAACATATAATTTTTAAATGATTTAAAAAATAGGTTGTGTGTTATAAGGTTGGTTCATGACAAATATTTTTAATGAATTATTAAAATTGAGTTCCATAGGTTGGAGAAGTGATGAAATGCAAGTTTCAAAATTGTGAAACTTTTATTGACGTGGCAAGTCAGAGTTCCAAAATTTGAAACTCCCACTAAGAGTGCTCTTATCAAGAAATCAAGAATCCCCCCCTCCCAAAACCCCCTCTATTTTCGCAGCATTAAAGCCACGTCCATTGCACCTGAGGTCACCATATAATTAACTGTTGGTACATATCACATGTCCAAATGAATCCGTAACTTTTATTTAAAAAAGTCGTATGATTATCCAAATAAATTATTATCTATTTCATATTAATTACCAAATTCCATTCAATAGTAAATCTATCTTTGTTTCTTTAATTAGTTGAATCAAATCAAATTATAATGAAAACCAAATGACAAATAAATAAATTGAATACTCCTTCAATTAGAATGACATTTAAATCTTTTGGGATCTTAAAATTGTTGAAACATATACGCCTCCCAAATCCCTTTCCATGCATGCAATTAGTGAAAAAGCTGAAACATTATCATATACCACATACACTGCATTCCTATGTGCTATATATACATGCCTCAAATCCCAACTCTAAGACCATTGTTAATTATCAACATTAACCCACAATTAATCCCTCCATAATTTTTTCCTAATCACAATTAACATAATAATCAACGCCAGCCGGCCAGAAAATATGGCTTCTAATTATTCCCCCCTTCAAAACCTCATAATCCTAACCCTAATCTCAACCACGCTTGTGTTCTACGCAACCGCCACCGGTGATGAGCCGCTCATCGACAAGCTATGCAGCGTTACATTTGCACCAGCGGCTTGTACGTCGTGCGTGAAGAATGGTAAACCCCCAGCCGGACCCAATTGGACCGACGTGGACGTGGTGCAAGGTATGCTAACTTGTGGCGATTACGATTTTCAGGTAAAATTATGTCTGACCTAGAGAAAAGTAGATATATTCTTTTGGATTCAATTTTAACATGAATACGTACACTACTTACCTTATTTTTCTTACCTAAAATGATATAACTGAACGTTACGTTACACCGAAGAAAATATTTATTCAGATTGTATATTGTTTAATTTAAGTTTGATTTGAATCTGAACTTTTACCGCTTCTGTAGGGACTAGAGGAGGCAATAATGAAAGTGATTGATGACTCGGGAACCGATGAGAAAGTACGCAGTGCCATGCAGGACTGTAACAAGCCGATCCAATCCGCCATCTACAACGGTGGCGTGGTGGCCCAGGAGGTTGCGGAGAAGAGGTTCACCGCGGCTAAGTCAGATATTCCGACCCTTATTTTCCAAAAACTGCAGGATTGTGACACAATTATGAAGACTGCCGGAATCACCCCGCCGGGGTCGGTTTTTTCTGGGTTGCTTAGCGTTGAGTCTGATTTTAAAATCGCTCTTCAGATTCTAAATTCGCTTGCGCAGTAATTTGTTCGTCAATTAGGTGGTTAATAAAGAGTTTTAATTTAACGTACGTAAGTGCATATGCATGTAATGGTGTTGGAATAATTAATATGAATGGGCATTGTTATGCATGGTTAATTGTTTACGTTCTTTGCTATTATTATTACTAGTATAGATCCGTGCTTTGCACGGTGCATATTACAGTACAGATATATATAGTCAAAATAATCGAGGAATGTTTATTGTATACAAAGTTAATATTGTAATTTAGAAAATAATACTTAAATTTATTGAAAAATATGAATAGATAGCACTTTTTTGTATAACCATTGAAACTCAATAATTAAAACAACGTATGATTATCAAATACGCGATATAAAGTATGACAAAGATTGTAGGTAGTCAAAATGAAACTAAAAATCATGTTAAATGATATGATAATTCATTAATTTGTGGTGGCAGTGACGAAGAATTCACATTCTCTTCTTCTACCTACATTAAAAATTAAGTTCTTAGTAATAATTTGATTAGCAATGATATAATGAAGATTACAACTATATCTTGTGTACATGGTGTATCTAATGTCAGTGTTTCGTAAGTAATACACCTCCGCGTTCTAACTTACTGTCGCAATAAGAGTGATAGACAATTCTACTTCATGGCATCGTCGATGCTCCATAACAAATACCCATGGTTTATCCATACAATCATTTATAATCGCATATACTGATAGATGACCATACGGTTGTAGAGAATGTTATAATGAGATAGTAATCAAAAAATAAAGCATCCAAAACGTGATTGGCACAACTTCAGTATGGCCTAGATTTGAGTTTTCGGTGTTGGTCGTTCTTTGGATAACTGGATTCTCTATTCGGTTCATATATACGTTCAGATCCGGATTTTCATTCTAGGCCAGAGCTGAAGGGAGTTAGAGGTGAAGATGTTAAGTTTAATTTCTCTCCTATTTGTTAAGTTCTCTGTTTGTATTTTGGTTATTCAAGTTGATTTTGCTTTGCATAATTTGCCCATAATTAAAGTTAATGGTGATGGATATGGTAGTTTCTTCCTGATATTGATCTTCCAGTGTAGCGTACTGAAATAATTGGTTATTAATTAACTAAACATTGACAATTTAATTCAAGCGTATCACATTTAGTTTTTTAGCGATCTAATTTTATAACACTTCCCTAAAGATCAACACTCGTACTTGCTACAACGATCAACCATACACTTGCGAAATTCATAACATAAATATACGAATGAAAATGTATAATCAATAGTACCTAACAATGAATAAATTAGATAATTTTTTTAGACTATCATAATTTTCAAATTATTATAGAGAAATTAAGATATTATAACTGCGATCGAAAATATTTGCTAAACTTATTGTAGTATATTTTGATATATTAGAAATTTTAGTTGATAGTTTCTCACAATTTGCACCTGTCAATAATTGCTTCTTCTTAAAAAGTTATTAATTATTTTATTTAAAAAACTCAAAATATTGTATATGACATGGTTGCTATATGGAATATTGTAATATTTTATAAATAATTATTACCAATAAAAACCTATAATTTTTTTCACTTACTATATGGGTATAGAAATAATTGTTACAAATTAAAAAAATATAAAACTTCATCAACCTCTTAAAAGGAACATTTTTCGACCCTTAATTAATTGTCATTGTGCGAATTTTTGTTTAAAAAAAAATAGTGATTTTATGAACTTTAATTCATGACCAAGAAATATAAGAAGAAAAACACCTTATCCCGCATTAAGAATGTTTGGAAAGAAAATTCTTTTGTCTAGGTCTAGCTCTTCTATTAATTCATATATCTCTTTTATTTAATCTAAAAATAATATGCAAAGTGGCTAATTTCGGATTTACCATTAAAATAAGAAAAGTGAAACTTTAATACTTTATTCCTTCCTTGGATCACTAAAATATTAATACCATCCATAAACATCAGAACACATATTTTCAGTGATTTAGAAAAAGTTATTAAAGTATATTTTGTTTTTAGGTAGTTAATAGATTCCACTATAAAAATGGGTCAAGAAATAATATACTTTTAATTATGATGGTAATTATTTTTATTGAAAATCTGATGGTTGTGATTATATAATCAAATAACCTAATGATATTATGATGATAATTATTTTTATTGATTTAGGAAAGGATATCAAAGTATATTTTGTTTTCAGGTAGTTAAGAGATTCTGTTGCCACAAAAAAAAAGATATTATATATTTTTAATTATGATGGTAATTATTTTATTAAAAATCCGACGGTTGTGATTATATAATCAAATAATCTAATGGTTCAAAATCTCAAATTTATGAGAAAATTCGAAAAAGCCACGTCATCACAACATTGCTTTTATATATAGTATAGATGGCTTAACAATCATGTTTTCATCTCATGCCCCTTCATGTCTTAATTGTATCTGCAGATGTTCCACTCACAATTGGGGTTATTGCTCCAACTCTTATGATCATCTAGATGGCCGCTGGATTAAACTAAATTCTAGTATTGATAGTGTTACTTCTCGCTATGGCGAGAAGCCTACTTTACTAGGGAATTGGCTTGGTTAAACATCTAGTTTTTGGTCATTGAAGAGCCTTCATCATATTAAGACCTCATGTGTCATACTGCAAAGCCTTTTTGCTTTTGGTCATTACATAGCTTTTTCCCATTCCTATGGCTGTTATGTGAATTGTATAAGGAGTAGACATCGTTCTCCACAAGGTCTCTGGTCAACATCGGAAATTTACCCTTATGAGACTCTTCAAGTACTCTCATCCTCTGGAAAAACTCATCCAGTCTGTAACAAGTTTAATTTGTTCAGCGGCAAGTTGGAGGTACAACTTTCTGAACTTAAACCTATCCTTGTGGGTTCGCTATATGCTATTGAATTTGTTATGGGGAGAGAAATGCTCGCTGAGATTTATCTCTCGTAAATTACAAAGACCCTTATTTAGACTGCCTTCGGGCCCATACAATTGTATGTATATATCTTATTGTGTTTCTTACTGGTTATGATCCCTTCTTGTGCAGAGAATTCTGTTTGCCTCTACTATTTTGATAAAGGTGTTGGTGTACTATTTTGATAAAGGTGTTGGTGGGATAATGTCAGAGTATTGGATGATCATTACAGTTGCTCCCTTTCGGGTTGAACAGCATAATGGGTCGCACTCGAGTTACATGATTAATCTACCTTTCATTCTTTGCCAGGAAACATGAAAAGGGCATGAAAGAAAGAATATAGGCGCTGAAAACAGTGCTTCGAGTTCGACTAAAGGCCTGTGTTTCCTTTTTGCGTGTGAAGAGCATTGCTCTTCCAAGGCTAATTATTTGACCGCCTTTGGGCCCAGAAAAATTATGCTTATAAAGTCTTGCATTAATCCTGCTGATGTACATATACACCCAAGCAAGTATACGTTACTAATTGTAGCATTTACCATATTTATCAAATGATAAGCATATGACAATTACAATAGGCTAAGGCCTACTAAACAAAAATTTTTCATGCAAGGTATGAACAACTTTTCAGCACAAATCGTTTAACAATAACAAAAGCAAGAATCACTTCACTAATTCAAGTTGGGTTGATACAACTAAAAGTAGTCGTTGCATTTTATGGCACAATAGCTATTGCACATAGCCTTCCAGATTCATTCAAAGGTTGAAGTCACTCAATTATATTACTCATCTTTATAAAATGTTGTATGGAAAGAATATAGCAAAGATTCTGGGTGTTGACAATAGCCTTGCAGAGAAAATACCGAATGCCATGAGAATAGGAGATCGAATAAACCATAGCAAGAATTAATATGATAATTATTAGTTGGAATACACAAAGTGCTAAAAAACCATAGGCAAGAAGCTACAGGGCGGGCATGATTTTCTTACTCGAAACAATGGTCAATGAAAAAGATTTGCTTAAAATCCTTCCTCAAATGGGATTTGATCACTACGACTATGTGTTAACTCTTAATCATTCTGGTGGAATTACAGTCCTTTGGAACAATGGTAATATACACGCATCTACCCTTCTTAAAGAACAACGAGCTATTCATATGCTTATTTGTGATCCCCAAAAAGGCTAAAATTCCATTGTATCAGCAATTTATGCCCCAGCCCAAGCTAAGGAAAAGGACAAATTCTGGGAACACCTCATACAACTCAATCTTGTATTTGATGTACCTTGGTGTTTAATGGGGAACCTTAATGAACTTGCTAGCCCCAATGAAAAAAAGCGAGACAGGTACTCCCTAATAGTAAATTCCAAAGGCTTAATAACTTCTTTTTTGATATTGATGCGGAATCGATCCAAGTTAAAGGTAATTTATTTACATGGAAAAAGAAAGTGCACACCCATTTAATTTATGAAAGACTAGATAGAGTCATAGCCAAAAAAGATTGGCTAACTATGTATCCTAATACCTTTGTGGAACATGGCAATTTCACATGTTCTGACCACATGCCCATCATTGTTTCTTTTGATATTGCGATAATTAGACAAAAAGTTTTCCCCTTCCGATTTCAGAACTTCTGGTGCAAATACCATCAAGTTGACACCATTATTGCCGAGAATTGGGGAGTCAATTTCACAAGAACGAACATGTTCAAATTAGCAAAGAAACTTAAAATTATCAAGCATGAAGTTAAAGAATGGTTCGAAAAACCACTTTGGACATTTGCATAATAAAATAGCACACAACATGCAAAAATTGATTATGTGGAGGAAAAGCTCCTATCTAATCCGGAGAGTTTTCGTCTTAACGCGTGAATGACATGCCTCCTAAAGTAGAGAGAAAAAAATGATACTTTTTAACCAAAAATATTGGGGAAAGCTCCGATGGAAAGAATGGCTGGTAAACGGAGAACGAAATACTACTTTCTTCCAGCGTAGATCCAACACAAGAAGGGAAAAGAAAATGATTATAAACTTCGAGATGACTGCGGTCTATGGATAGATGATACATAAAGAGATTGCTAACAAATTCACGACGGATTTCTCCAAACGCTTTAAATCAAATCACAATGGTCAGTGCATCCAAACCCACCTTGAGCTCTCTAGTCTAATTTCATATCTTGAAAATAGCAAACTTATTAGACTTCCAAATTTGGAGGAGGTAAAAACCACATTGTTTTGCATTGACCCCAACAAAACTTCAGGACCTGATAGGTTCGGAGCGGGTTTTTTTAAGAACTATTAGAATATCATTAAAAAAGACATATTCAACTGTATCCTAGAATTCTTTATGAATGGAAAGATTTTAAAAGAACTTAACCATACCTTCATAGCACTCATACCCAAAATTGAAAACCCAGTACAGACAAACCAGTTTAGACTAATAAGCCTATGCTTCACCATTTATAAGATTATTGCAAAGATACTCGTCAATCGATTAAGACCACTGCTTAATAAAATAGTCTCACCTTTACAAAGTGCCTTTATTCCTAGTAGGTCTATCCATGATAATATCCTCATCTCTCACGAGATTATGCACAAATTCAAGAACCTCAAGGGCAAAGCATCATGGGTTGCCATTAAACTAGATATGGAAAAAGCATACGACATAATAGAATGGGACTTCATTATGCAATGTTTTCAAGAAATAGGCTTCCATCCAACCTGAAACAAATGGATCAAAGAATGTATATCGTCCAGTTCATACTCTGCTATCGTTAATGATGAACCTAATGGGTTATTTATCTCGACTGGAGGAATTAGACAAGGTGATCCCCTTTCTCCATATATATTTATTATTTGTATGGAAGTCCTAAGTCTATGGCTAACTAAAGAGGCGACTACTAGAAAATCTGGTATAGGGCTCAAAATTTGCCCACGATCCAACACTGTTCCCAGCCTACTCTTTGCAGATGACTGTTTAATTTTTTTTAAAACTACTGCTGCAAGCTGTGCGCAACTAAAGTCCATACTAGATTAATTTTGCGATAATTTAGGACAACTTATTAACTATCAAAAGTCGGTACTCACGTTCTCGCATAATGCCTCCCCACACGAGAAAGAAGTAGTTACGGGTATTTTTAATATTCCTCACAGAGCATCTTTAGGCAAATATTTGGGTTGCCCTCTCTTTCAAGGTCGACCTTCCAAATCTACCTTTAAAGAGATTATCGACAAAGCCGCTACCAAACTTCAAGGTTGGAAAGCAAACTGTTTATCACAAGTAGGAAGAACAATCCTAATCCAATCACGCTTAGAATCACTCACAGCGCATACAATGCAATGCTTCCAGGTTCGAGCAGCTACTAGTCACCACCTAGAGAAACTCAGTCGAGTCTTTTTTTGGGGCCACACAAATGCCGAAAAAGGACTACCGCTTGTTGCATAGAATAAACTCTGCTTACCTAAAAGTAAAGGTGGACTAAGATTACGAAAATCAGAAGCCGTCAATAAGGTGTTCCAATGTAAGCTAATTTTCATGTGTACGCCATATAAATAACATGAACCAAATGTTTCATTTTCATGTCACTATTCGAAGCTTCAGGTTCTTCGATCAGGAATCAAGGAGTGCAAAACTGTAAGGGGATGAATAAACATGGGTTATATGAACTTTTGTTTTTGCATTTTTTCTTTTTCATTTGGCTATTTAACATCTCCAGTGCAAATAAAGTGGTGATTTGGGGTCACAATAAGTTGTAAGCTTATTACTCCCTGCAGCAGAAAAAATGAGGGCTTTAATTTCGCCTTTTTATTACCACCTTTATTTTTGACAAAAAATTTGTAAGAATCCCATGTATTTCCATCCCCTATACTTGACTTAAATTAATTCCATTGTCATATATATGCCAAAATATGAGAATCTTAGTAAGTGACTTTGTATTCACAATCTTCAAATGTCTCAACTACCTTCTTTTTTCTTTTTTAACAAAAGAAAAAAAAAAATCAAAGTCCCAACTACTTCGCAAATTTTAAAAATTTCCACTTAAATTTGTTGAGTTATTGACCTTGTGGCATCAAATTATTAATTTCTTTTTTTCAAAGTAGTAATAAGTTTTTTTTTTTATATAGTA
Organism: Selenicereus undatus; assembly: GCA_017589665.1. Lineage (NCBI taxonomy): Eukaryota > Viridiplantae > Streptophyta > Magnoliopsida > Caryophyllales > Cactaceae > Selenicereus > Selenicereus undatus. The sequence continues at coordinate 12,538,920 of JACYFF010031959.1, forward strand.
TTACTAGTTTTTAATTTTTCATGGATTTCAGATTCAGAGACAACTTTATCAGATCTATTTATGTGTACTCTAGTAAGACACTCACAATCAGAATCGGTTACCATCTGGTCTCCTATGATTAGGTCAGAGTATCAGATAGTAAAAAAGACATGGCCTGAATGGGTTCTGGTTTTTGCTTCTTTGCGCGCAGAACGCCGTACCGTTTTGTAGAGTTGAAGTTCCGAGCAATCCAATAAAA
>JACYFF010031959.1:12554157-12574377 GCA_017589665.1 Selenicereus undatus
TATAACTGGTCAAACCGACTTTGACCAGTGAACAGTTGACTTTGACTCTTTTTTTTTTCTTTTTTTTTTTTTGGAAACAAAGCCTGGGCGTTACAATACACAACCTTTCACCCCACTTACAAATTATGTATATGCATGACTGGTAAAGCCTCACATTAGGGATATGTGGAATCCCTCCCACTCATGTGTTTAAAATATAACAAAGTTAACTCAATTATCTTCTAATCGTACAAACTACCATGGGCCTGTTAAGATTTTCAATTCTCCACCAGTAAAATGCAATGTGCAAAATAATAATCAAGAGAATTTTTCAAGGTTGTAATGGGGCTAAAGGTAGGGCAAGAGAGGGACAAACGATTTGTGAAATGAGAAGCTAAAAGCCCTAACTAATGAGCAACCAACACTCAAACCAATTATAATGAGCACACACTCTCAAAACACACAAAAAGAACACACCCCAATTAAATTGACCATTGGAAATGAGTATACAAGGATACATCCATGCCAAACACTCTTATTCACAACACTTGAATTTTTTTTAATCCTTTTTTTTCCCAATTTTTTCCCTTTTTTTCCAATGGAAACCTTTTCCCATTTTTTTTCTTGCTTTTTCCCCTTTTTTTTTCTTTATCATGAAGGAAAATGAATGATCAGCATATACAAGAATATTACAACTCATTTCCCAAATGATCGCCATGATTCATCCCCTCATATACCAAAATCAACCACCAAAGTCATAAATGCCAAAAGTTACCCCCAAATGATGAAGTGTTGCCCCACTAGCCTTGCACGATGGTATTTCTTAGGGATTCATCATACAAACGCATCCTATTACAAAATACTGTTATATAAGTATTCAGGGTACATTTGGGTCTATTTTTTGTAAAAATGGGTTGATAAATAAGTAAAATTTATAAAGATTGCTCGATATTGAGATTTTTTGAAAATGATTAATTGAAACTAGTAAGAGTTGGTAAATATTGCTAAGTGTTAAAAAGAGTTGGTAAATGCTGACTTACCAACAAATAGAACATGACTTCAATGTTGGTCCGGTCGTTCTCAGTTATTTAATTCTAAATGCAATCATAGCAACATTTATGCATCCAGAATTCTTGTATGGTAGTAATTTATGAGGATTTGGGGGGGGGGGGGGGGGTTAGGAGGGCTTCATCTCACATTTTAGCAGTATGTCAAGAGTTTATAAGCAACTAGGATACTAGGTATAAGAATCACACACGTTGTGCATGGGTAAATTAGAATTCATGTGCGAACAGAAAAGTCGGTAAGGAATATTGATAAAATATTGATTAAGTTAGGATTGTTTTTTCGGTAAAGACTTTGTGAGTGATGCGTGATATTTACATTTATCGCTATAAGACGATCAATGAATGACCTTTATGATATTGATAGAAACCTTAAATCGTGTAATTTGCTTGCCTTACCCTCTTCTTTCATTATCTTATTTTTTTTTAAAAAAAAATGTGATTACTTGAAAATATGCAACTATGAATACACACACACACACACACACACACACACATATATATATGTTATCTATCAAGAACGTGAGGTGTCTACATCTAAAAAAGAAAAAGAAAAAGGTAACTACAAAAAAGTGAAAACCCACACACACACACACACACACACATATATATATATATATATGTTATCTATCAAGAACGTGAGGTGTCTACATCTAAAAAAGAAAAAGAAAAAGGTAACTACAAAAAAGTGAAAACCCACCATCAGCACATTCCCATCCCTCTATACAACTTCTTTGAGACATACACTAACCTAAGCCTAACTAAAAGCACAATCACCCCCAATGGAATTAGAACATGAATTGAAGAACTTCCTAAAAGCATGGGCAACAATAATAGCATCACTTTTTTACTCCTACTTCATCTCCTCAAGGCTCCAAAAGGGCATACCCAGGTTTCTCTCTCTTCTCCCAGTCTTCTCTCTCTTCACCCTCCTCCCTTTCTCTCTCAACAGGCCTCTGTTTTCAGGCTTCTTATCTGCGTTCATCTCTTTTCTTGCCAACTTCAAACTCCTCCATTTCTCCTTCAATCAAGAAACCCCTCTTTCTGCCCACAAATCCCTCTTCCATTTCATGCTTTTTGCTTCTTTGCCCATCAAAATTAAGCAAAATTACCAGCAAAATCAAGCACCCACTAGGGTTTTGCCCCTCAATCTAGGGCTAAAATCCCTAATTTGTGCCCTTTTGCTGTTTGTTTATCAGAAGATCAACAGAAATTTGTTGATTTTCTGTTGTTGGATGTACCTGTTTAATGACGTGGCACTTGGGTTTTGTGCCACGTTGGTGGGGTACATTTTAGGGATGGAGCTAGAACCACCGTCCGATGAGCCTTACATGGCAACATCTCTGCAAGATTTCTGGGGAAAGAGGTGGAACCGCATGATGTCAGATGCACTGGGTCACACTATATACGAGCCGATGAGATCTTTTTGGGCGAAGTATTTGGGTCGTGATTGGGCCCCAGCTCCGGGCCTATTGGCTACCTTTGTAGTATCTGGGCTGATGCATGAGCTGGTGTTTTATCACGTGACACGCGTGAAGCCCACATGGGAGGTCACCTGGTTCTTTGTGTTGCATGGGATGTGTGTTGTTTTGGAGGTTGTGATGAAGAGGGTAATGGGCCGAAGGTTGAGGTTACATTGGGCCCTTTCCGGCCCATTAACTGTTGGGTTTGTTATTCTTACTGGGTGTTGGTTGTTCTTCCCACAGGTCATGAGGAGCGATGTGGATGTTGGAGTTATGGAGGATGTTATAGGGTTAGGCAAATTTTTAAAGGATATGTTGAGGGACAAATGTGAGAGCCTTTTTGTGCTTTAATTTATGTAATTTGATTTGTTTTGTTTGCTTGTGTTCCCAATTCTTGTGTTTTTACATGGAGGTGTAATGTTATGGATCGAGTCGAATTCTGTCAGTGTTGAATCTTTTATGAAATAATTTAGGTTTATTTAAAAGAATTATCTTCATAACAAATGTTGACAATGTGCAGAACTTGATATAAATTTGAATCATGTTGTGTCATACATATTTTTGTCAGCTATTTCTTGGACCGAATTTATTTCACCTTACTATGCCATATTAATTTTTTTGCTCTGGTTTACAACTTTGTGTGTGCACGCGAGTGTGTGTACTAGAAGTTTACCATTCTTTCTAATGGACAATAACCTTCACTTCCTCGAGTAGTGGCACCCATCAAAGAGTAAAATCCTGCCATTTTCATCACCAAGAAGCAAAAACTCACACGCTACAAAAGAAGTGAAAAGAAAAAACTTTTCAAGCACATTGCCAACAATGTCATACTCGAAAGGGCAAAGGCAGAACACTAGTAGAAAGTGCAGAAAAATCAGTTCTAACTGAACTAGGGATAAGAGAATAGATGATGATGAATTTTGTTCACATTGGTTTCACCAAATGTGACAAATGAAAATGGATTTGTACAGCACAAAGAAGTGAGATATTCAGGGGCAATAAGAATAAATCAGGCTTGAAAAACATGATGAAAAGGGCTGTACAACTGCATCTCCTTGAGCAAATTGGGCAATCAATTTACAGATTTTGAAGCTCCTCTTTTCTGCAGCAAAACGCTGCAAAAAGGGAGTCAGGAAGATCTACCTGTTGTCATCACTCTTTTTCAACATTTTCATTCCCACCGGATGACGGCAAGTCTATTGAAGTCTCTGACAGAGAGAGCCTCCTGTTCTTTCCGGGGCCTGAGTTACCAAGCCCTTCTGAGGATTGGGCTAGACCCGCAGATGTCGATGATGAACCCAGGTGACGCCGCACTCCAGAGGGAGCATCAGTGGGTGTTGGAGACAGGTTGTATGCAAAGACACCCATTGGGTGATCGAACTTGCAGTTTGGACCAAATTTGCATATGCCATATCGAGAGTAAAATATGCACAATGGTTCTCCCTGTTCAACAAGATGCTTAATGTGAGACATCGTTTATCAAAGAACAATAGCTTGGTGTTAGCTAGCATGTGCCATATCGAGAGTAAAATGTGCATGCGTGGTGTTTAGTAGCATAGGTCGTAAAGTTTCGAAGGTTAGCGTTATACTCCAAGTTAAAATCCCACCTACATCCGCCCCCCCCCCCCCCCCCCCCCCCCAACAAACCCCCTCCCCCCGCCCCAAAAAGAAGAAATACAAAAAGGAAATACAAAAAACCCAACACATCCCAGAAAAGTCAAACGCCTAGCTGGTAAAGTCCCAAAGGATTGGTGCTAGAGTCCGTATCCAAATCCCACCTACATCAGCCTTTGCCCCTCCTCCCTTAGCACACCCGAAAAATTAACTAAGTCAAAAATTTACAGCATAAGATTCAACCCACCGGACGAAATGGCAAGCCCAAAGGACTCAAGAGGCAGTCTGGAGCCGGAATGAGTCTTTCCCAGGGGTGATGGAACCGACAAACTGCACCAAACTTGCAGTCACCGGTCTTCATATAATACTGGCACTCGGGCTGCCCAGGCCTCTCAGGGAAGACATTGTCTCTCGGTAGTGCATAATATCCCATGGGGATGGAGCCTGAGTGTAAAGCAGAATATGTCCCTTGAGATGCAGAATCACCCTGGCGTGAAGCTCCATATAGTGGACTGCTCTGCAGCTGGGCCTCAGAGGAAACTGACCCCATCTGACCCTGGTGACAAACAAGGGATGAATGCGGTGTAAAGAATTGTTTCAAGATAAAGCAGTTCAAAATAGTCACTATGAGACTTTCTTGAAGCACATAAAAAAAGGAGGGGAAGAGGCTACACAGTACAGGAACTGCAGTTTAGAAAGACAAATAGATCACCAAAAAGGTTGTTTCTGTTTTGATCCTTGGAAAACCAGTAAGGGCCTACCGCTCCACCACAGTACCATACTCAAGATTAGCAATGTAACACGTCAGATTGTTAGATTGTTTCATTTTGTGTCATTGCCGGATTTGATTGTATCTGTGATAATTCAAATGTCTAGAAACTAGCAAATGGTAAAACTGTCAACATTTGGATCTCCCCAGACCATGCTGAAGTGAGACCCACACGGGGTATTGTTGTTCTTGTAATAATTCAAATGTCGATTTTAAAGGCAGCAAATGGGTCTAGCTAAAGCAAGCTTTGGGCAGACCCATTTGTACCTGACCTTACACCTGACAAGTAGAGAGGCTATCTACAAACAAATGAGATTCTTGGAACCTTGACCACATAAAAAGGCCACAGAACATGAATTTTTGAAAATTGCAGGAGCAGAAAGCTCTTTCACCAAAGAGAAGTTTGTTCTGTACCAGTTAAATATCAGATACAAGGCTCTAATTCGGATGCAAAGCAACAAAACCATCCAGGATCAATTTCTTGTCATTTTCCCACGCCAACAATTTATAAGAGAACATTCTAGAGTCCTGATATAATCATTCATCAGCCAGGGGAAAAGGCTAAAAAAAAAAAATCATACCATATATGCGTTCCAGCCGGGAACTGATACCATTCCTTGCGGAAGAATCAAAGGTGTGTAACTTGAAGGTCTTTGCCAACGTGGACTAGGGATAAGCGAAGTGCTCGATAAAGGCCAATTTGTCATTCCTCCTGGATATGACTGCTGACCAGGAGTTGTTGAAGACTGGACAGAAAGATACATAGAAGAACCGTGCAAGGAAGAGGATGGTTGAGGGTGGTGAAACTTACAAGTGCTCCCAAATTTGCATTGTCCTGTTCTTAAATAGTATGCACACTCTGGCTCATTCTGTCGAAACAAAAGACATAGATGAAACAAAAAAACTGATTATTTCAGGAGGGCAGAATTTAGGAGTGCCATGAAACATTGATCCAAGAAATTTACCAGTCGAAGAGGATAGCCTAAAATATTTAATGGAACTCTTCCTGCAATCCCAGCCTTATCTTTAGGATGATGAAACTTGCATGTTGCTCCAAACTTGCAGGTTCCTGTCTTCAAGTAGTACTAAGGAAAAAGTTGAAGCAGGGCTATCAGAAAAGCCTTCTCAATATAGAGTTGAGGCCTACGAAAGCTCAAAATTGACAATAGCATCTGTGCTCAATCAAGAATTAAACTGGCAATATTGGCTCAAGCGATGCACACTATCATGAAAACCAAGATAACCAAAGAGAGAAGTAAAGAATTAGAGACCGTGGGAAGCTGATAGACAAATTAGTAAAATTTTTCAGTTCAACTCTAAAAAACTTCAACAGAAAAAAACCCAACTTGCATATTAATATGTTCCAGTTTCAGAAAACACTGTTATGTTAAATGCCTCACTCTTCCAGAGTAGACAGCATCTCTTCAACTTTTCAAGGCAGATCTGTTTGTGAGGCAAAAATAAGGATATGTCACATAGTTCCTCCCATCTTTCGTGCATTACAATTTAAAGCGGGAAAATCTGAATCAAAGTCACTTAAATCACTGTGCCTGACACGTGTATGCTTCAGACTAGGTTTTTGATAGTAAAACGGCATATATAAGGTGTTTTACTCTCAACAGCCAAGGAAACTACATGGCCTTCTGATAAAGCCAGAACCTGCATAGATTACTAATAATGTCATTTCAAAGTTTCAACAGAGCATGTCAAGTAAATGCGTTTCATTACTCATATGAGGATTTCCCAACAGACAAATGCAACTTCCATACAATCCAGCCACTCACATGGTTCCTTTTTATCTATTCAACTCATAAGGAACTTATCTCATCCATTTTCAATGAGTAAATGTAAAGCATCCCTGTACTTCCCAGCGGCCAAAGAGTTCCTATACAAAGATCACCAATAATGGGAAGCAACAAATCTATTTTTCATGAAGATTCACTCTCGAAGTTGTTTGTCACACAAAGTTAGAACTTATGTCGATTAAATTCCCAAAAAACAAATCTCATAACTGCATGATCTTTTATCGATTGAATAGAATTCTTGCATGACCAAAAAATAATGCTGTACAAGTCCCCTTTTAACGAAATCATACACTACAAAAGCAGCAACTACAAAAGCAGCATTTGCCATTTCCAGAGAAAAACAGACATCATCAGAACTGCATGATCTTCATGCGTAATGTTAGCTTCATTAAGCTTACAATGTATTTTATGAATATGTTTTGATGAAAGACAAAAAGGAGTTGGTAAATTAGTATGTTTATTAAATAACATATTATGTTTATTATAGAAGGTATTATACTATCTTAGAAATATTTTAGTATTCAAATTTGAACATGTGATCTTTATGACATAATTTTGTAATTCAAATTTGACTATGATATTATGAGATAAAATATGTCACTTTATTAGGGAGCCAAAGTTAGCAAATATTTGACCTTTCTTAACAAAGATTCAATAGTTAAATGGTTGATATTTGTCTTGTATATGGAAGGCCTACAAAGCAGCTCAAGAAGATCTTAAGTCAGCAAAACATATGCTAGCCGTTGCAAATCAGCCAATTGGATCAACTAGCCGTTACTAGCTGGATTGTGAAATCTTCAAGGGCACTGAACTGCCATTCAAGGCCTTGAACTGAAGCTGAATTCTGGATATGCATAACGGCTACTTTCCTTCTATTTCTCCAAGCCTTGCCTATAAATATGCAAGATGGTTGAGAGCTGAAGATACCAAGGAAGACAAGCATTCATTGGCATACTCAAACACACTCTCTTAGTGTATTGATTGAGCTTTAATTTGCTATTGTTCTTTGAGTTATTCAAGTAGTGTTTAGGTGGGATTATAGAGTTGAAGGGTTAACTCTACCAAGTCTTGTTGAGCGTGTCAACTTGGGTCATGGAACTTAGAGTAGGTGTACTCTAGAGTTGTAATCATCCCTCCTAATAAAGATTCGGGTTAATCCTAGAGTTAGGAAACTTTAGGCGGGGATTAAGCCTGTCAGAGAATTCAAGGAGAGTGCCCCTAATGCATATAAATCAAGTGATTTTCATCAAAATGTCAAAATAAACAGAAAAATAAATTAATAACAGAGAATAATGGAGGATATATTCATGCCTGGCATTCAGGTTGACCAACCCTTTCTGGAAACTCCCCTTTCATTCTTACAGCAGCAAGAGCCTGTGGTACATTAATATCCATCAAATTCATCAAATAGATATCATCACAGCCAATGAGAGAATGAGCAAGAGGAAGAGAGAGTTGCAACAGATACACTACCGCTTACAAAACCCAAGCAGCATCTTTACTGCCCACCTTGGGATGGGAAAAAAATAACTACCCGCAATCTCATTACAGCACTGTTTTTAATTTAAATTTTTAATTGATTCTAAAATGGCACCTTCTTCTAGAAATTCCCCTCAGAAACCATTTATACCATTTGGAAGAGTGAAACCCGCTTTTAGGACAGTCTGAGATGGAATTTTGGCCTTTTGACTACGAAAAGGAAGGGGTTTGGAGGACTTCTTTTGAGTAGTTTAAATGATGATTGCTACCCCAGTACTTTTCCTAAACACTTCTGCTTAAAGTTCCTAAATTTGAAAGCATCTGCATGAAATTTGAGGACGCGATGATGGTGATGATGAACTAAATCTGGTCTTAGAATAGCGAATCAAAACGTGGTCCCCAATGTTAACCGTCATGATTTTGTCCAAGCAACATACATACACAAATCTTCTTAAAGTGTTCTCCTGTCCTCAACATTTTCAGAAGTGTAGAAGAAGCTTGCCATGAAACATATATAGACCAAAACACTTGAAAGGTTATCCAGTGACATCTAGGATTCATTACACGATCACTGTCAGTACTTACTAGTTTTCTGTTAGGAGGATGATTGAAACGGCATGTTGAACCGAACCTACAAAGCCCTGTTCTGAGGTAAAAAGGACAATCAGGTTCGCCTTCGCGCTCAGGGTAGGGGCCAGATGGATAGAGTGCTGTGTCCATTACTTCTGTTGATCTCAGATTTACTGGCCACATTGAATCTGACACAAAACACCAGCTAATATCAGATATCTTATACAAGGCACTAGTAATGAAGGATTACATTTTCAACTTTTGGACCCTGAAATGCAACCATGATACAATGACAGCTTGCGGGCGGTTCTACCCCACCGAGCACTCCCTCACCAGCTTATCCCCATGAATGCATTGAGCCTAGATTGTCCATCTCACCCCCCCCCCCCCGCGCCCCACAAAACAAAAAAAAAGAAAAATACTGGTACTCACCAAAAGTGTCGGTCTCATTAGAAGCATAGTGACAAATGAATCTGAAGTGTGGATCATGCATTGGAGAAAGACCAGAGGACATCAAATGAAAGGGTTTTGAGGTCCAAGCAGTCAGGCTTTGCTCAGAATTTCTTCAACTTCCAATCAAAACCTCCTAAATCAGGTTTTGTGGCTGCTTATGCATGATCAGTCTGATTTCATTCCCTTTTAATCTGATCTTCTAATGACTACTTACTGAAAACAACTGCTCTATGAAAACACAGCAGAGGAGTAGACGATGGGTTATGATCAAAGGCAAATACATTGCCTTACAACCCACAGAAATCGGTCAAAAATGTTGCCCACATTTGAACTTCACTAAAATGAGTTAGTTTCCGCTGACTCATTTCCCATAAAGTTTATCAAGTGGCGTCAAATCTCCGCAATTTCTTACCCAAAAAAAAAAAAACCAAAAAAAAAAAACCTTTTATGTGAACTGTGTGAAATTGCAGACGATCCCAACTCCACCTAATTTCACAATGGATCAGACCCAAATTGCCACAAATGAACAAATAAAAACAAAACAAAATCTGGGTTCACACTGGAATTACTATTGTAATATGCAGCATTTGGGAAAATCAGAAGGAGGGAAGAAAATGGAGGAATTTTTTTTCTTTTTGGGGGGGGGGGGATGATGAAAATCGACGAACCTTCATTGAGGAGAGAGGACGCAATTACTGATGGTACTACTGCTATTGTTGTTGTCGTTGTTGTTTTAGACGTGGAAATTCCACCATCAACATCAACATCATGAACATCATGATCATCATCATGATGATCATTATTATCATCATCATGGACAACGACATCACGAAACGTCATCGTATTATGATTATTACGAAAAGCCCCATTATTATTATCATTATCTTCATTTTCAACAAGTTAACGCCATTCTGTCTCTTCAATGCCCTTCATCTTCACTCCCAATAGGATACAAATTCACAGAACCCAGAAAATTAAAGTTGAAAAATCAAATCCCCAGAAAGCAAAAAAGGGGAAAAAGAGGCAGGAGGAGAGAGAAAGTTGTTTGGAGAGAAGAGTGAGATGGGGCTTTTATTTTTTTGGGTTTTTTTTGGGGTTCACGTTCTCTCCCCTCCACAAAAGTAGACTGGGATTTGGTAAAGAGGTAGAAGAAATCAAGCAATGAGAGAGAGAGAGAGAGAGACCGGACAAATTTCTGTTATTGTTTTTGCCATTGTTCTTGTGTTATGCATTACCCGCGTTTTTCAAAGAAAGACGGCGTAACCGACTGATTGCGGAAGTGTTTGTAACTTGCCTTTGGTTCATTGTGAGACGCTGCGTTTTTTAAAGAAAGACGGAGCAATTGACTGACTGCGGAAGTGTTTGTAACTCGCCTTTGGTCTTGGTCCATTGTGAGACGCTACTTGCTACGTTTTTTAAAGAAAGATGGAGCAACCGGCTGACTGCAGAAGTGTTTGTAACTCGCCTTTGGTCCTGGTCCATTGTGAAACGCTACTTGCCGCATTTTTTAAAGAAAGACGGAGCAACCGACTAACGGCGGAAGTGTTTGTAACTCTCCTTTGCTCCATTGTGAGACACTACTTGCTAGGCCAGTAGTTATTCGAGTTTGTGTCAATTTTCATTCAAATAAATTAGATATTTGAATGAAATTTATACTTGGATTTTAATTTTTGAAAGTTCAAACTTAAATCTACATGTTTGATGCTCTACGTTAAATATTCGAATTTTTAATATTGAACTTTGAAGGTACAACTAACATTATATTTCTAACAATAATGTTTGGACTGTTTATCTGAATTTTGGATCTGAACTGTTGGGAACTTTCATTTAAAATTATACCTGAATTAAAATTTTCAGCATCTAAATATAGCTATTTGATTATCCAAAATTAAAATGGTCATAAAATTCAATCAACAAGAATTAAAATTGTGTGACATTGAGACCTGACACAACTTAATGTTTACATTTCACCAAAAACAAACCAAAAAAAAAAAAACTAATAAAATGCAACAATTCTCATTCCAACCGTACAACCGCATGTCATGCAAACTCTAAAGTTACTAGATTCATTAAGTGCAGGTGGGAATTTGTTGAACTGATGTCTATTAAACATGTTGACATGGGCACTCTTACGGCCTGTCTAATTGTGTTTTAAACTGACACGTGGAGACAGTCCAGAGCGCGTGTAGACGGCACCCCTCCTAGAGAGTAGGTTAAAAAAATAATAATAATTTAAACCAAAAAAAAATAAAATACAAACAGCTTAAATCGATTACCCAGCTATGCATTGTACTAAAAGTACAAGATTCTTGGTTTTCTGTGTTAAGTGTTGACTTGTCTGCCCTTCTCTTTTTCCTTTTTTTAAATTTGCATTTACCGCGATGCTTTCCCTAAATATGATTACGAATTTTTAAGTGAAACAGTCTTGCATAAAGCTTGGTCGCGAGGGAAAATAGGAAGGCTACGGGGATCGAGTGGCTCGGTAACCCGCAGCGCTGTGCTCACGATTGTGAATTGTGAGCTGATCTTGCTTAATTTTTTTCATATGTTAGTGCATGAAACGACATCGTTTTATGCTTCGACACAACATTATTTTGGACCATTTCATGTTTTTTTTTTAAAATGTTACTGGGTTGGGTCACATAATGGAGCATGGGGCAACAGTAATATGGGCAATGACTATATTGGCCTTTTATTTTTGTGAATTTATTTGTGCTGTATAAATAGGCTCTTCACAAATTCAACGCTAAAAATTCTCAATTTCACTCTCTCCACCAAAATTGTGACAAGATCGATTAATTATTGTGAGTTGTTTCTTCAGCAAAATAAAAAGGGTAGAAATTTAGTCAGTTGGTTAATTATTATGTAAAAATTATTTTTCACAAAAACAATAAAACCAAGCAAAAAAGCAGAATATAAAATTAAACTAACTAAATATCTTTGGTTATGAGATCTATGAGTATTATTTTATTTGATTAGTCAAAGCGGTCAATCTTTTATTAGACAGAGGCAAGACTCGTGAAGCAAAAAGTTAACTTAAAAGTCGACGTGAAGGTAGTAGGTCCATATCAATGAGCTAAATTTTTGACTCATCATTGCAGACACTTTGAGACTTACTAAAATATGATTGACAGTTGTCATATATATATAGTTTGATTCCAATGAAATAGAAAATTTAAGACGTATTTATATATATATATATATATATATATATATATATATATATATATATGATTGGCAGTTACGTTGATATTAATGTCGTGAGTTAGAATGGTTCCAATGGGAAGGACCACATGTTCTTTTAGGGCTTGTACTGTAGCAACATTGAATGCCATTGTTGGCTGGCTTCACTTTGGTTTCATCAAACTCACGTCCTAAATGTTTTTTATTTGATTTGATTTGATGTTAGATAAACATTTGTAGGCCCGGAAATCAAGGTGGATTGAGAAATCAGGACTATATATTTATTTTTATATAATGAATAAAGTTTTAGCTCTAATTTTCGGAATAAATGATACTTTAGTACCTAATGGATACTCTTGAAATGAAAGAGATTATTTTGTTATATTTTAACTCCTGATATTGTAGCAATTTTATATCGTACACTTTAGAATATGCATTCTCATATGACATATAAGTAATTATATATTAAAAAATATAATATATGACACATGCACTCCAAAAGAGAATATAAATTAAATACGGAAGCACGTGTTTCGTAAGTATACGTAATAATTTACTGCATTGTAGTGCTAAGCACCCCACTTTTTAATTATGTTTGCTTCGGTTAACGTGCACGTGTCTGCTTGAAGCTAATTATAATGGTGTGTTGTTTCATTGTAAATTTTTCAATGAAGCACGCAAATAGTTAGATAGGAATGCTGTAAAATTTCCAAAAGTAGATGAAAAATATCTTTATTCAATTATGAAAACAGACTTTAGAATTAGAGTAAAAAATTCCATAATTTTATTGAAAATAAATGAGTATAACAATTAATTGTGATGGTCACATAAATTTCTGTAACATATAAATCTAGAAACTCTTAATATTGCTTTCAAAATTTACACATGTGACAAAACATGAAAAGTTAAGGCATGACGTTTTGCTAATTGCTTGATGATAAGTTAAGTTAGTTATCATTATCTTAATCGATGAAGGGCTTATCAAGTGGTCATTGGTTAAGACCTAGTTTTATGCCTACTATGGTCTTGTTTGGCAAACAGTTGTTAACTGTTAACTGTTTGTATTAGCTGTTAGCTGTTAGCTGTTAGCTATTTGAGTTAGTTATTTGTATTAGCTGTTTGTTGAAAAACTGTTTGGTAAAATTAGCTATTTCTGACAAAGTTGTGAGACAAAAAGTTAATTCTTCAAAAAGTTCTTCCAAAAAACTCATAGAATTAGCCTTTTCAAATTAGCTTTTTAGACCGAAAAAGCTTTTTTAAAAAACTCTTTCACTAAACATCCAAATTAACTTTTTTACTTGGTCAAAAAGCTAATTTTGATCCAAAAAGCTCTTCAAAAAGCTCTTTGCCAAACAGGGTCTATATATACTTGATGTTTTGCTTGATGTCAATAATTCGGCTTGCTATTATCATAGTGCGCCACGCTATTACTTTGGGGGGAAAAAAATACATATATGTCTATGACCTCATGTATAATCTTTCGTCTTTTAAAATTATACCATCAGGTTAACAACTGTGTAATTATTTTTGGCGTATCTTCTACGTCTGTTAAGGATAGAACGATAGGACTGATACTTTTGACGGGTACCAATAGAGATAAGTCTATTCCTCACGAAAAAGCCAAACAAAAACATAGGCGGTCCCATAAAAAGTTAAAAACAATTTATGAAACTGTTTTCATTAAAAATTAATGTTGTACTTAGAATTGATGTGTTTAGCGTAATTAAATTAGTTTGATAGATTGGATGTGTTTGAGATCATTATTCACTTCTCAGGCCCTCAACTTGCAATATGTCATTTCAAGTATCGATCCATTCAGCTAATCAAATTTAATTACTAGTTGATAATATATGATGCACATCACTTTGCCCATTCCTTCCTAATTGACATAAAGGCCTAGCCTGCCATCAGTTCCTTATCCCTGCCTTGTCCTTTTTGTACTAAAAGTCACCAAGTGGGGAAGTTGTATTCAAAGGTCTATTCGTTCTTAAGGCCCGTTCCTTTTCAGGTGAATAAAAAAATAAAATAAATTAAAGTTAATTGAAGTGAATTAAAGTTGATATTTTTTTGAGGTAGATTAAAGTAAGTTGAAGTTCGTATATATATTTTTTTTTTGTGAATTGGAGTGAGTTAAAATAATGAGAATATAATTATGAAGGGGTGGGTTAAAGTTGGTTGAAGTGAGTTAATGTAGATTGAGGTAGGTTGAAGTGGGTTGAGATTGATATATTTTTTTTTCAGGTGAATTGAAGTGGGTTGAAGTGAGTTGAGATTGGTAAATCCAAAGGGCCTACGAAGAGAACATGACCTCAGTATTTTGAAAGAGTAGTTAGTAGATTAGAGCATATTAAAGTAAATTAAAAAAAGTACAAATGAGCAGACTTAAGGCAGTTTTATGATCAAACTGGAATGAAATGGAATAGATTGAATCATATAGAAGTACACGGAGCAAGTTGAAACAGATTGAAACATGTATATATTCAACATGTTAAAGATCATTACGCCGTATGGCCGTATTAAAAATGTTTTTTTTAAAAGATTCTGAAATTAATTTTTTTTCATTGGGCCAAGAAAGATTCTTAAATGAATTAAAGGACAAGAACTTTGACGTACAAAATAGTTTGATGCATGCGTTTACTTTTGCAGGCAATAACATGGTCGTTTGTGAATTCTTAATTAATTGGGGGTGGGGTGGGGGCACAGAAGTCCAAACATGCGCCTACTCTTGTACCATATTTTTCGAATATATATGCATAGAAATTAAATATATAAGTACAAAATCTGATTAAGACTTCTTTTAATTTTAGATGTATTCGAATGCGTGGCTTATAATATTGTAGCATTGGTGGTTTTTCTTTCTTTTTTTTTTTTTGGCTGCACAATGTTGCAGAAATGGTTGGTTAATTTATACGCTTATATCATTATGATAAACTAGTAAAGACTTACACGTTGGGATTAATTATTTGAATAAATATATGTAATTAATGAATAATATTGAATAATTATCTATCACAACAAAGATTTTGTTGTGTTTATACGTTTGCCTACTTGAATTTTGTCAATATAAATAGCTCATTGTTTGTTTTTCAATGAATAATCCTATAAATATTAAACAATAATTATAAGGTGTGATTTGTCTATTGTTACCTATCTCATGAGCGATTTTGATCTAATTTTAAAGGGGTTATATGTTTTATCTTTATTTGTTGAAAAGAACAATTGAGTAATATTGACCTGAAAATTATACCTTATTTCTTCTTACGATGAGTAACTTAAATCGTTTTCAATCATTTCCCCCCTCTTTTTTTAAATTTTTTTTTATGGTGGATATTATTGTACTAATGTATCATATATATTTGAAGGATGAACCTTCGACTTACATGCACAAGATGGTGATTTGTGTCCAAAAGCTATGTGGACCCTTTTGGCCCTCTTGATGTAATAATAATAGACTAAACATATCCCATCTAATATTATCTCACTAAATTCTTTACTTTTTAGCTAAGTCAAAGTGTACTTTTTCATCTCTTATTTTTACTTTTTGTTTAAAGGTGTTTTCTTATCCAAAGTCTTTTCCGTCATGGAAAAAGTCATGACATTGTTCAATAATATAATAATGGGCAAAATATTTGTATGTGCATCATGCAAAGAGTTAGAACCTAATTTAAAAAATTGATGAATTTATTTTCTAAATTGATCTTTTTATTTCTATAAAATAAGACTATCTATATTTAGATTTTTCTCAAATTTTATTAACATAAGATCTGTATTGTTATTGTACGTTTGACAACTTTCTTACCCTTCAATTCTTCATTCATATAGCTTATAAGAACATCATAATATAAATTTTTACTTATAGGAGAATAGATGACATGCATTTTTACTGTTTATTTCAATTCGAATATCGAAATTTTAAGATGGGACTCTAAATTTGATTTAAAAATTTGCCGATATCAAATTTATGCTTCCTTTTTACTTATAACTACGTATTTAGTTTTTGCCTGTTTATTGACAATATCTACAACACGTATACAACTCCCTACGTTAAAGCGACAACAAACAATTAGTCTAATTCTTCAAGACTGCATGACTTTCTCTCAGTCGTATTTTCTTAAATTTAAATAAATTTTAGAAACTGAAATGGTAATCTAACCTTGAAACTATTGAAATAATCATGAAATTAGAACTCATTGTACAATCTTTCTTGTTATCCTGACGCAAAATCTGGAGTGTCTAATATGAAGCACGACTGCTTAAGCCGTTAAGAGGGGGACACCACTCTTGCACATCAAAGCATGTCCTAGCCTAGCCAGTTGACTCTGCCACCCTACATTTTTGCACTTGGTGGTGTTTGAATGCTTTATAATACAAGAAGCCAGGTTTTTAGCCTCTTTGGACCATGGGGAAAAAGAACCTAAAAAAGAAAAACACTCGAATCACACAAAAGAATAGCATGGCCCACGCAATCTTTAATGGGCTTAGGACACAAAAACAGAAACCAAGGCCCAATCCCAATAGACAGTGCCGTACTGTGGGCTCTTCGAAATGTACACTCCTCAATGCGATGGTTCTTGTCTCATGGGCCAGTTTTTGTGGTTAAATGCTAAAGCATGCATGTAAGATGTATGACATAGTTGAATCGAGTAGGAAAGCGTAGCAACAATCGAGCTATAAGGCCTTGGAAAGATGAGGAGAAGAAAACCCACATACACAAAATCAAAGACACATTAAAACAAAAATGAGCTAGAAAAATGTACCTAAACCGTTAGTCGATAGTAGAGGCAGGACATAGGCCAGGCTGTGGCAATCTACCTCGTTGAGTTGCAGGTTGATGAGTCAAATCTTGTATAACCGTGCTACCCCTTTTAGTTGACGAGTTAGGGTAGTTTAGGGTCAGGGCGGACCGGTTACGTGTGGTTACAAGTTGTATGTATTGATAAACCTTATGAACTCACCAAATTCTCTGCTCACCTTGTCCCGTGCAACTTGATGAGCTAGGCCAAGTCAACATATAACCCGCTGAGCACAGCCCCACGTCAAGTTTGATTTGGGGCAAGCCCGGGTGATCATGGGTTGAGTCAGCCTACTTCCTGCATCAAGCGGATAGAAAGCCATTGCCACTCATTGGAGTTGGCAATCGACAAATATTGCCATTATCGACTTCTATTGGATAGTGATACAGAGGAGGACATCGTTATTGTGAAGCATAGAAAAGCTTCTAGTTTGAGATGAGGGAGAGACAAATAATGTCAATCTTATACATTTACACAATACTTCATATGTTACCTCCGTTATTGGTGTCTGATCATGTCATATGACCTGAAAACTTAACAATCTACCCTAATCTTATATATGAATATAATGTAAAGGTGTATTCAGCTATTCAATATTCACAATTAACCCTTTTTTGAGGGGCATTGGTACATTAGAGAGCTCTACGTGGAAACGAAAATGGGAAAGCACTGGTAAGAAAATTCTCACAAACCTTTAGTGAAATTTGAACGTACACTTCTTTATTAAAAAGTGGATCAATCTTCCACTAGGCCACAATTTTGGTGGTTTAAAAGAGAAGTCGTTAATACACTTACTTTATCCTTAAGGATAAAGTAAATTTTTAAGTATACTATAGTGGTTGGCATCGATGAGATCTTAGTCAAGTAGTTAAGATTGAGGTCTTAAATATATTAGGTTTCAGGTTCAATTTTTCCTTTTCTATTAAATTATACTATCTTGGATCATTGGAAAAAAACCAAAAATAGTGGTTGATGGAAATATGCCAAATATTATGATGGCAAAATACCAACCAACTGACCAACCATAAGCAAAGTGAAACGCGCTCAAAGTGAGAGTTGTCTTCTGTCGGCCATGGCCTCATTATGAGCTCTTCTCATCCTCCTCTCTCAGCCACTTTTAAAAAATTATCGTCAAATCCCAACTCCGGATCACATTCCTCAAGAGAGGGAAATGGAGATACTTTGGTTTCTTTAAATTCTGAATCTGATTCTGATGCCCTTTCGATCTTCACGTTCTTCTTCTTCAACCATTTTCCCTTTTCCACTTGTTAAGCCTAAAGAAAGAAAACCCATTTTGATTACTGTTCCAGGGATCTTCCTGTTGATTCTTTCCATTTCAGGATAGATCCCTGAGATCTAATTGGGTGAACATGGGTTGGCGTTTAAACCCTAGAATTGCTTGTTTGATTTTCCGGGGAGTGTTTCTTCCTTTACTTGCTGTGGTTTTTTTGCTTGCTCCTGGAATTCCTGCGCAGGTAATTTGCTAGTTTATCTGCTTGGGTAATTTGGGGTTTTTTTTGGAATTTGTTTAAGAACAATTATTTGACTTGGGTTTCATTTGTTGTAGGAAGCTGGTGCTGATTTTGTGGGTGATGGAGCTACTGGATCAAGCAAGGATCTGGGTCGGCGTAGCAAGGTGAAATTTTTAGCCTAATTTGGATTTCAAAATGTTTGGTACTGATTTAGTTAGAAAGGTAAAGAGACAAAAAAGAAAAATAAATGTTATGGGGAAATTCAAGACTTTTTGGGGTTTTTTTTTGTTTGCATGTGTGGTTTAATTTGGGCTGTGGACGTCAGATTTGGGAGGAAATTTTCAAACTATTATATCCCATGCCCATGGCTTTGGTTTTAGAATTTCCTTTGAATCTTTGTAGGTTGATGCAAAGAATTTGGGATCCATTAATAGTAGGGTACTTTACCTTGTAAGCATTTATTTATGATGTGTTCTTTAAGCTGAAAACCCCGCAGTCTGGCAAAGGGACAAAAAAAATGATGATATGTGCCCTGAATCTTCGGAACTGGAAATAACATTGGAAGACATTGGTGAATGCTGCTTCATGTCAACATTGGTAGTTGGGGTAGTATATTGAATGCTGCATTGTAAGGCCTTTGTGGCCGTTGCAAAGAGAACTGCAAGAGCTTTGACGCTGGATGGCTGGAGGGGTTTGAAGCTTTAGAGCAAGATGTGTGGGGTGTCTCTGTCAGAGTCTTTTAGAGCATAACAACCAAAGAACTGTCATGGGAAGAACGATGGATGAAAAGCTCTATGCTGATATGATGGCAAAAAGAGGGGAGAGCTTGTTATAATTATGTCTTCCTGAAATACTCCGATGGGAGAGCCCACTACATAATCACCTGGTTTCTAGCCCCATCTACATCAAAGATTTTGCTTGTATCGCAATGATCGGCTACACAAGGCCAATACGACAAGAAGCTTTATCTTTGCTCTCTACCATAGGTGTTAAGAAATTTGAAATGGAATGCCTTCCTCTGTGGAGCTTCAAGTAACAGAGTTACGAATTGGGAGGGTATTTTACTTAAGGATAGAAAGTGAAATTTTCAATCCGAAGACTTAGATATCCTCTGCAAGTCTCAGATGATAGTGTCAGTAACCCCGAGATGCCTCAAGTTGTCTGCATCAAGATGACTCTAGCAGTGAGCCAAGAAAGCGAACAATCAAACCTCACTTGAAGCAAATCCTGTTCTGCGAGATATGACACATAGGCTTTCCAGCAGTCTTTATTTGTATCCCACAGCATGACTAGAGATTCGTCTTGGCAACTATTATATCACTGTCATTGGATATCAATCCAACCTAAGGCTTCTGCCTTGTGCCCTTGGGTGATTGAATATGGAAGTGTGTTCTATAGCGCATGGGACAATGGAGTGGCATAGAATTATTTTCTTATCATTCGTTTTTATCATGCAATATATTTTGCTCTAATGATTCCCTTTGTATGTAAAACTTGGATAGTGTGATGGACAGTGGCAAGGAGGAGAGTTATTATTATTATTATTATTATTATTATTATTATTATTATTATTATT
>JACYFF010031959.1:12594538-12649335 GCA_017589665.1 Selenicereus undatus
ATTGTAGGCTGAAGACATTTAGTTTTCCCCATTCCGTACTTCAGTTGGACTCATATTGACTTCTTGTTGTAGTCAATAGAAGTTTTTTCAGTTTATCCAGGTGGCCTGTGTTTACTCCTCCCCTTCTCTCTTACCAGCTATTGTAGAGGAGTTGCACTGTGCCATGAAGAAGACGAAGAGTGCAAACGGAGGACATGTTGAGTAAAGAGTTACCTAGGATTTGGATTCCCCTTCACAACCTTCTGCCCGTACTTGCGCCAGCGATACCCATCATCTAGTATATCAATATCACTCTCTATTTGGATAACAACTCTTGGTTCGCGAACAGCCCTGGAACCTAAAGTTGTTTCATAAAAACAAGACTCCTTTTTCCTGGAGAAAGACAATGTAGAATAAACACAGTGCGGGTCCTGTTTTTCTAGTATTTAATTGTACTGAAAATGAAAGTTGCTGATAGTTTACCTTCTTTTTGAGTCTGATTTATTGTCATCATCATCTGCAAGTAAACAACCCCCTTGGGTGGTAGTATCTTCTTCATCATCCTCATTAATAGCAATTGTAGATGAGAACTCTGGACTTCCTGCTGATTCAAGCATGCATAAGGGTTTTTCTTGATTGGTGGACAGGATATCAGAAACTTCAGTCACAACAGAGGTAGAGGATGCCCTGTCCAAGCCATCAGTCCTCCAGTCAGACCCAGGCATGCCACCTTTACTCCCTGGCTGCATGTTTCTCCAGGTTGATTCACTCTCAGTTTTGACGCAAGAGCTACTACCGTCACATATATCTGATGTCTCACGAAATGGTAATGATGAACTAAATGCTGATTTCCTACAGGGTTGGGGCATTGGATGGTTATGGCCACCCTTGTATATAATCTCTGTAATTTGGCCATCATGAGAACGTTCTACCTTCTTCTTCACTTGACAGGTTGGGTGGGTGCATTTATAGTAACTGCGTGGATATTCACTACCCTTGACTTGTTTCTGTCCATATTTTCTCCAATTGTACCCATCTTCTGTGGTTCTCACTGTCCCTGTTGGAGCATATGTTCCTTTGTGTTCTGAATCCAGGGCATTATAAGTATCAGCATCCTCTTCCAGAGACGGTTCGCCCTTTTCCTGCAATTGATCACATACCAAAGTCGTCGAATGGCATGGTTGCAGAGTGGTGGGGTTGGAGTCTACAGTGATGTCATCCGACAACTGTTCATCATTTGGTGAGCCAATTTCATGACTTTTCATGGCAACTTCATTAGGAAACTGCATTGGAATTTCGAAGTTCACTGGTAGCGGCATTGTGTTAATACTTTGACCATGAACACGAGCAACCAAACTCTGAGCCAAACCACCAGGGGACCCCTAATGAAAGAAGTATCATAAGCCTACTTATCAACAGTACTGCTATCAGATGAGAGAATCACACATCCAATACAAGGCAAAGGAACTAAATTATGATAAAACAATAGTAACCAAATATCAAGCCAACAAAAAGAAACAAGAAAACGCTTCCCAACATATAGTTACACAATCAGGTTGCATTCGTGACTACTGAACTTTGTAAAAAGCTTTCTGGTAAGAGCTCTAAACATGACACTTATTAGGCTACACTGCAAACAAACTAGGATAGGGGTGTACACTAAAATTGGCTCATGGAATTGTAGAGTAGATATCACATTTGTATTTCCCAACTACATTACAGTATTGTTGTAGGTGCTGCTAATCCCCCCCCCCCCCCAAAAAAAGCACACACACACACACAAAGAAAAAGAAAAACTTCAGCCACCCAGATAACTTATCCATGAACCAACAACCAATTCGACAAAGATGCCCAAAAAAAAAAAAAATCTTGGTGCTGACTCTGCTAAAACTAGCATGACAACACCTCATTTTCTACGGCACAGAAACATGTGATAGGAATGGCATCATTGGCCTTAATCATGGTTGTAGTGCCACCATCATTGTGCTTGTCCGTGCCTGCAGAAGATGCTGGAATCTCCATCTGATTGTTTCCACCCTCAGGAGGTGATTCAAAAGTTCCTGTGGTTGGAGAAGGCTACACACCAAAGAGAACAAAAGAAATCAACACAGTTCCAGCTAATCTCATTGATTGTACACAATAGTTTTGGCTGTCAGGTTTAGGATTCAAATGATGTTCTCATATACCCTTAAGACCAGAAGAAGAAGTTTTGAGACAGAAGTATTGGACAAAAAGGTCTGTTACAGGAGGATGGAAAAGGGCGACCCACTAAATAGACCTACACATTGCTGAATCTCAGTCAATGTTTGTTGTCTTTGCTGATTCTCGCAAGCATCACAAAAGAACATTCTCTGGCACAATTAACTCATCCAAAAAAAAGGGGAAGCAAGGAAGATCATTCTACCCCGCTATCCCTCAATCTTGCTTGGAATACATTAACATATGTCGTTATAACCTATTCAAACTAGACACATGACACCAGCTACATTGGACTTAGTTCCTCATATCTGAAAGTCTGAAGGATAATCTATCATATTATGTCTCTTAGTATGAACAACAATCTAGTTTTAAAACCCATTGGTTTAAGCATGGCCTAATAGATACTCCAAGAATATGGAACAACAATACCTGTGAATTTGGCAGCAAAGGTGGAGAGTCAAGCAGTCCAGTAGGGCTAATACTAGCAGGTGCGATAAGATAGGGTGATCGAGAACCTGGGGAGGGCAACGGGCTGCTAGAGCTAAAAGGAGGGGAGCTTGTGTTAGGAGCATTGAACCCCAACTTAGCAGCCCTCGTATCCACTATGCTCCCTCCTGCCATGGGCACATCCAAATCATCCTCGACAATCGAAGAATCCCATCCCTGCTCACAATCCTCCAACTTCTTCCCCGAATCAAACACTGAATTCTCCATTTCTTTGTCATCAGCACCCCCCCAAATCCCCTTCCGATCACTGAAAACATCAGCAATTGATTTTGTAACACAGCGCTCAGGTGAAAAGACTGAGAATAGTCCCTTAGGACTCACCACAAGATCCCTCCACTCATCCAATGCATCTTCACTGTCCCCCATATGTGATCAAACTGATTTGAACTTGCAGCCCTTGAAACAACCTCTTAACATATTCTAGTATCCAACCTAGCCTTGACAATCATGAAAAAGTTCAGAAGGTTTTTTTTTTTTCTCCCCCTGTTCAGAGAGGACATACTAAAGTCAGTACTAGAATTATTAATCCAAGCAATTCCATTCAATAAACACAGTGCATTAATCAACATACATCACAATGATCAAACAGAGAGACTTCCCCAGAAATGAACCATGAATTTGAATTTCTACTGCTAATTTAAATCCAAAACCCTTGTTTCTACTAACCCTTGACAATTTAAATTCAGTGAAGCAAGAACAGTGCGATTTCCCATAAAAATGCGATATCAAATGTGATTCATCTCTATCCTACCCTAAATAATTTGATTTAAGATTGACACTTAAATGAAGTTAATTACGATGGGATTGAGATCAACATCAAGCTAAATATTCCTTCAAAAACAAAATCCACAAACCCTAGGGTGCCCATTGCCCCATTTAATCAGGTTCATCCATTTGATCCCAATTCTGCTTCAAAATTCTAAAAATCTCAGTCGATCGTACCTCACTGGAGCTCTAATTACTGCGATTTCTTCCCAGAATTCCTCTTCTTTCGTCGAATTAGAGAGATAAAGTGTGTGAAATTCGAACAACTTCACTCAACAAATGCAGTCAATGGAATCAAGTTTTAGAGAGAGAGAGAGATCACAGCGTCGTAGAGAGAGACTGTTCCAGTTCATGATTCTGGTAGGCCGTTGAGAAAATTTCCTTTTTTTATTTGCTCAAAGAAATACAAAAACTTCATCAATATATATATAGGCCAATAAATAAATAAATATTAGATAAAAAAGCGAGAAATTTAAAAAAAATTTAAAAATTTGGAACCCTTTTTTCAATTTCTTTCTTCTTTCTTGGTCAGTCTTTTCTTTCTGCTTTGTTTCAATAAATCTTTTTTTAGTATTACTTGGATATTTATTTTTTCAGTTAAAAAAAAAAAATCTAAGAAAAGGCTGCCAGAGATTTGAGATCTCAACTGATACAATGTAGTTTTGCTAATGTTAGGATACTTTAAGCGTGTTTTTCTTAGCAATTTTTTAGCTAACCGCGAGAGATAAAAACGAGTATTACTCGCGTTAATAGGTTTTCTTTTACGGATGGTAATTTTTCGAAGCATTATATTATGTACGATCGAAAATAAAGCAGTTTAGAGTTATCACAAAAAATAGCACCGTAGCTAAAAAGTAGGATATTGCTCAATTCACAACACGACGACTAACGTAACACTGGTGGTCTCATTCATCTTATAAGGGTAAAGATATTTTCCTTTATTTAAACATCCTTAGATGTACACTAAGAGTCCAACAAGTACAAGAAAACAATGAAAAAGTCTAAACTCTTCAACCTCCCGTATATTTCATACGAAGGAAAATAGATATGTAAATTTCTTGTGTTACACATTTCAACGTATTATACTTGTTATGTTATTCGTTAGAAACATATAATAACCTACACTTTTGGGTTGTTAAGCAATAATAATCTCGATTTTTTATACCAACACTGAGTTTGAAAGTGTCCCCCCTCCCCATTGATAGAAAAAGAAAGTTCATTGATGAAAGGTCATAGAAGACTTAGGGCCTGTTCTTTTCGTAGGTCGATCAATTCTGTACTTGCAGCATCATTCCAGCCACAAACTACGTCCTTCGACTTCAATCCGTCTTTCTTGAACATCAAGAGCTATAGTATAACTTCATAAAACATGCATATGTGTGATATAATAGATCCAACTTGGGAAAAAAAAAACATATCATTGTGAAATTTATGCGTTATGCAGAGTCAAAGCACTTTAGAATCGATACTGATATAAAATGCTCAAATATGCTCAAAGTAACTAACCGCTGGTATATATCAAACATTAAAGTTGATATTATTACCTTGCAACTCCTCCAAAGTATCATCATATCATATATCATATCATATTCATATATATAATGTAAAACTGAATAGATTGATATAAGATTTACGAGTGTCACATCAATATTGACTTTATTTTTCTTGATTCCAATTATTAATTGTAGTTATAAATTAAAATAAAAATAGTAATAAGCATTTAATGTGCGCTTTTACTCAAACAAGTCTTAAAAGTAAAAAATATTTTACAACTAAATTTTATTTGTGAATTGTTATAATTGTAGATTTATATACTTCATTATTTATAGGGTTTGAGTAGTCAAAAATGGCTTTGCTACGTAATAAAATAGGAATGAAAGTATTAATATTTTATGCAATTATTTGGGTGCTTGCAAACATTTCATAAAGATAATAATATTCACCAAATCAATGTAAATTATTATAATTGTAACAATGAAAATAATGTAGCCAAGCACACTAAAACAGCATAAATGTACAACAAATTAACAACAAGAAGTAATGTACAATTACGTATACGCACGAAAATCCAAACCATGTGTGAAAAATAAAATGTTTTATAATATTATAATTAGAATACGAAAGCCCTAAAAAGACAACAACGTTACAAAAATTCAACACATGTCCGTGAGAAATATGGGATGTACACTAGTAGATCATTATTATCCACTGTCTCCTGTTAAGCTATGGCACTTATCTCCTCATATTTGATCTAACCGTCATTTCTTCATGAATGAATCTGCTGCAGGCTTTCAGCCATAGTTCGCCTCGGGACGCAAAGATCGATGTGGGCGGGATTTTGATTCCAAAGTCTTTTATACCAAAACCTCAAATTTCAGCAGTCAACTCAAATCCACAACAGAAGGCTAATTCCAACTGTGGTAAGGGAGCAATTCTCCCTTGATCATGAAACATTCCAAATGCACATCATTTTCTGATGAGAGGCCTACTGCACATCAATTTTATGATACATTAGATAAATCAATCCCTGCATGCTCCAAAAATGGTACAACATGGCCTGTGAACAGATCCAAAAGAGCACTCGGAAACAGACTCACAAACAACATGTCTCACATTGCCTTTGTGAAACAATGACATTTCAAACAGACAACAGGGTTTTAGATACCAGAATACCATCAGTATCAGTGTAAAGCCACTCACCATCACAGATTCTAGTCCCAACGATGGTCACCGGAATATATGCTTCTCTACGACCCCTTTCTTGTTGGCCTTAATAGGATGAGAAGCCAGCGCTCTAATGCCTGTATCACAGCCGTTGATATCATCAGCATCTCTTATGCCTTCTGTCCTGGATTACTCCCCAAAATCGCACATCTCATGCTTTCTCCTCCATCAACCACAATAACCCTCCCATTGCCTCTCTCCTTGAGGATCTCCCGCATTAGAACGTTGTCTTCAAAGACCTTGAAGGTCACTACCGGCCCTGGGAAAACTTGTTGTCTGCCATATATTTGAAAGATGGGCTGCAGGACACACAGTTCGCCACTCTGAATCAGCTGTAGGTGCGCATCAGAAACTTCTGCAGTTGCCACCAAAGCCATAATATTGAAGGACCTGTAGAGAAAAGGAAACTAATTGAGACAACATTAGTAGTAATATAATAACTAGTAAGTGATACAAAGAAACAAGCCAATACTCAGGAGTCTTACTCACCAATAGCGTAGGAGGTCAGACGTAGCAGACTTAACCCCAAATCCCTAAGATGCAGGTTCGATTACACCCTAGATTTATAGACCATTCATTGCCTACTATGCTACTTCAAATCAGAACTATTAGTGGACAAAGGCCCCTTAAGGAATAAGTATTGCACAAGAAAACTCATTATCCAAGGATTCTTTCCTTCAAGCTTTGTTTTTGCTAGGGTTGTCAAACAGATCAAGTCGGGTTGAGTTCGTGTTCATGTCGAACTTAAACGGGTTGAGAAATCTTCAACCTGAACCTAACCAGTTTATTACAGGGGTCAAAAACCTTGACCTATACCCATTTATTTTTCAACGGATTGACCTAAAATTTACCCATTAACCCATTTAATATAATCAGATTATGTTCAGGTTATCTGGCTACCTGTTTACCCACTTATTATTTTGACTAGAATATAATTATCGAGTGTTATAAATCAATCTCTTGATTTCTACATATTATCATAATACAATAATTGTCCATGATCCATAAGAATTGCAATAATAAAACAAAAATCGACTTGATTAATTAAACTCCATGTTTTCACAATTTCCCCAAAAAATAGATGGTAAAATTGGGTAAACAAGTTAACTTCTTTACCCCATTTAATTAAACGGGTTAAATAGGTATTTTTTGTGTCAAAATTCTCAATCTGAACCTAATCCAATTAATCAAACGGGTTAAACGTGTCAACCCATTTAATTAAACGAGTTGAAAATCTTTACCAAAATCCACTTAATTTCTTGTTTGGCTTGGATCGGTAATCGTGTCGGGTCAACTTTTGACATTCCTAGATTTTGCTACCTGTGAGCTTTACCCATTTCCTTGTCATAGAATCCCCTTGCTTCAATGTGCAATGTGCACATTCTTTTACAGAACATAGTAGCTGAGAATTGTACATATTGTCCACATCAAGAATCCACGATCAAAGATTTGAAGAATCTCACATAGGAAGACAACAAACTCAAACTCAATTCAATCATCTCAGTCATTCAAGCAAGCTTAAGTTACTGGGTGTATGTGGGGTGTAAAATTTATCCTTGGATTTTTCGTCCCTATTTTTCAAATACTTTACCTATTAAATGAACAGACAATCACACAATCTAGATCAATTTTAGCACCATTATCCCCATAAATTATAGAAATGGTACATTTCATGGACTATCAAACACGTCTAACACTAAGAGGCCCACAAACACATACATCTTAGATTGAAAATTAGACAACCTAACAAAATGCCCAAATCCCAATTGAGCATATACGATCACATATGAACATCACTCAGATAACTCAGTCCTAGAAACCAAGATCCCATCAGTATCAGCATAAAGCCACT
This sequence comes from Selenicereus undatus, assembly GCA_017589665.1. Classification (NCBI taxonomy): domain Eukaryota; kingdom Viridiplantae; phylum Streptophyta; class Magnoliopsida; order Caryophyllales; family Cactaceae; genus Selenicereus; species Selenicereus undatus. The sequence goes on from JACYFF010031959.1 coordinate 12,602,565, forward strand.
CCCCATCACATATCCTAGCACCACCAAAGCTTACTGGCACATTCTTCTCCCCATTTCCTTTCTTCTTAGCCTTCATGGGGTGCGAACCTAGAGCTCTGACACCAATGTCACAACCATTGATCTCATCGACATCTCGAATACAACCGTGCACAACTATCCCAGCCCACCCATTGTTCTGTGCCTGTTGCACTGGATTGCCTCCTAGGATCGCGCACCTCATGCTCCCCCCTCCATCGACTACTAGGACTCTGCCATTGCCTTTCTGCTCAAGAAACTCGCGGATTAGACCATTGTCCTCGAAGAGTTTGAGGGTGACCACAGGCCCTGAGAAGATGGTCCGCCTGCCGTATATCTGGAAGATGGGGTGTAGGGCTCGTAGATCACCTGACTCGATTAGGGTGGTGTTGGCATCACATAGCTCTGCTGTTGTCACCATTGCCATGTTAGATATGCAATGTTGTCACACCTACATGAGAAAGAAAAGTTAGGTTTTAAAAATTAGACATGTCAAATAGGTCATTCGATTAGAAGTTGGGGTCAAGTCATATCTGGTGTGAGCGAAGTTTGTCTAGTCAAATTGGCACAATAAATTTCTCCTAGAAATAAAAGACATATTTTTTTTTTTTAGCAAGTTTGGGTTAGATAAGTTTGGATTAGGTTGATGAAACTTCAAAACAATTGAGGCATCCAACCTTTAAGTCAAGTCAATTCTACATAGTAGTTGGAGTCAAATTAGTAAATGTAAGTGAATTTTGTCAAACTAAAAACACGTGAAAGGACAAGATTTTTATCGAATTCCACCTTTAGTCGTTCCAAATTTCTAACCCCTTCTCGACTATAATGCCCCATGAGTAATGGATCTTCCAACCAGCTATTTCACCCAAAGCCAAACAAGAAGAAGAAAATAAAATAAAATAAAAACTAATTTTTAGATTTTATATATCTCCCAAAATGCTTGTAGAAACAGTAAATAATAAGATGTGGAGAGATAGAACACAACGACGCTTTGGCCGAGTGGTTAAGGCGTGTGCCTGCTAAGTACATGGGGTTTCCCCGCGAGAGTTCGAATCTCTCAGGCGTCGTATACTTCTATTGGCTTTTCTTTTTTCTAAAAATTTGTATTCACTTTTTAGGTAATGAACTCCTGTCAGTTTTCAACCAAATCCCTCACTAAACAACCCCTGATTTCCCAAACTAATATCGGCTTTGTTTCAGCAACAAAAACTCACTAATTAAACTAATAGCAAAATAGCAGACACAAACCTAATTTTATTAAATAAACATGATTAATATAAAGGGAAAATACCCGATAAGACTACTAATCTAAAATCATACCTATTTATACATAATTTTAAAAGGAGTAGGATTTGAATTTCACTACTAGAAAGGAAAAAATTGCTCGAGAAAGTTTCGAGCTATATATATCTGCCTTTTGGCTTTTGTGGATTTAACTATTTTATTATGGGGGGAAAAAATACAGCTTAAAATACCTTACGCAGTCCTTTGGGCAAGCCCAATAACTAGATAGCATTTGTTTCACAAACAAATTAAAACTTGGAAGGAAAAAAAAAAAAGGAACAAGCTTGGGTTCAAGATTACCTCCTGAGGTGAAATCCCAAGCTGCCTACTTCCTTACTTGCTGTGAAATACAAGAGAAGGGAGAGACTGGATGCAAAAGTGAAGGGAACAAGACAAGGCTGCAATGTAAGATGTGAGATGATACAACCACTTTATAGGAAAATGAAGAGAGAAAGAGAGAGGAAGTCTACTTTTGGCACAAAACAGCATGGAAGGTGGGTTGCAAGGAAGCCTGGTTTCAGCTTTATTCACGGGGCCAACCCAGACCTTGTTCTTCTTGTCTCCTTTATTTATTAGCTTTTTAATTAATAATATCTTTTTTTTACGCGATATTTTTGGGGCATAAAATCTGATCCAATATGATAATACGATCTAAATGATACTCAAAATTAGTATGAAACCAAGAAGTTTTGTGGCATAATATTAGGCCCAATGGACTCAAAATATTAATTAATTGTGTGACTGAGACTTCTTCAATAAAATAAAACGGCTATATCATTTCATATAATTTTTCTTTTGGATAAGAGTCGGGATGATATTGGATGTTGATATTCATCATATTCAAGCACATTAAAATAAGTTAAAGTGACAAATGAAAGCGTACAATATCTTGACTTAGGCCCTGTTCTGTTTAACTTATTTTGTCTGAATTTATTCTCAACTTATTATTAAGGTCTTAAGCTGACGAGTCATTGGGGTTGTAAAGTATGGTTTTAGTTTGATTCGAATTGCTAATCTCAAGTATTGGCCGTTATTTGCTTTGATTTTGCTCTAAGTAACTTTAATCTCAAATTCAATTTCTCAAAGGTCATTATCATAACCACTCAAAATCACATTATTTAGGTCCAAATTTCAAATTTGCTGACAAGACAGATACGTAGAAGTCAATTTTGTTACATTTAATGGTCAATTTACTCTCTCACCGAACAAAAATGGTCAATTTGCTTATCTGACAAGAATTGAATGATCCCACAACCCACAAGACGTGCTGGGATCCAACCAGCAAACTATTCTAGAAAAACCCAAAGATGACTGACCTGTCTAAAACCCAAGAATCACATTACATCCAGATTACATTTCAAGAAAATTGAAGGCAAAATTTGTCAGAACTGTAAACCCAGTAGAAAAGAAGAACTTCCTACATTAACGCATGCAAGTATGAAACAAACAAACTGAGGCAAAAGCAGAATGAGTCTTAAGCTCCTAGCAATTCCTTCTAAAGCTTGTGAATTTTTTCCATATCAGCAGCTCCCTTCAGAGTGCCCTTCTCAACGTGGTCCCACCATCGGTACAAGAAGTTGTCCACAACCAACCTGAACCAGGGAGACAGCTTTACACCCTCCTCTTCCGCATCGGCTTTCCCGCATATCTCCTTAAGCTCCACCTGGTTTACGTACTTGACGTTGGCGACTTCATCTGGGTTTGGGTTCATCGAGACATCTCTTATGATGAACAGCAGGTAATCAACTGCAGCATGACACAAATCAGATTTGGTATGGGATATCCTTTTATTCCAAACAAAACCACAGCAGATTAGTACCATGGATTCTCGCTTAGACAGGGCGTATAGGATCAAATGTACACAACCTTACTTCTACGTTGGAGACAGCTTGAAAGAGGGGAAGGTTGCTACATTTAACGTCACCCACACCCCTTCCTAGACGATACTCCAAGATCTGAATGAGGTAAGGTTGCTAAATTTAACCCACACCTCTGCCTAGATGGGAGTCCCAACATATCAATTTAGATTTAGGATTGTTGCTTTTGTTGCACCCTAGATTTCAAAGACCCTCCATCAACACTCTCCACAACAAAGCAGGTGACATCACTGCAATGAGACATTTTCCCTTAGTCAATTATTCTGGGCTGTTCAGGAGATTGGGATGAGAACTAACTCTTCATTCTAATTCTAAAAGCCAGCCTTTTTCTTTTCCTTCTTCTTACTCTTCTTGTTTTTTTAAAACAAATAATAGAGGGGGGTGCTGGGAATTACGTTCATGCTCTCCCCATTTTCCATCTGAGGGTGCCTTGTACAGCATTCGTCCAAGTGGGATAAATTGATCAACAGGGACATCTTCAGCGGGAATCCCCAGCTCATCCAGAAGCTTCCTCTGTGCAGCATTCCTCACACCTAGTGATCAAAAAAGGTTGATTAGCCGAGTCTAAGGAGAATGACACGGGATAATTTTTCAACTGCATAAATTAGGATACAATTGAGGTACCAAGAATGTCCTCTTCAATCAGCTCTGATTCACGATAGAGGGGATGACTACAGCAGGTATTGGTCCACACCAGAGGAAAAGTTACTTTTGTCGCAGAGCGTTGCTGTATAGAGAATGGAGAAACCATGCCTTGGAAACACTCTTTAACACTTTCAAAATATCCACCCATCAGAAAATTGACTGCACATCATCTCTAGATTTAAGCCCCAGCCACCCAGATGTATAGTGAAGACAAATCTATAGCTTTTATCAAGGACTATGCTGATAAAGCAGGTCAATCAAACATACCATCAGTTGGTTATCGCATGGACACAGACTGACTATGAATTCCGGTCTATGTTACCTGGACGGGGCACTAATGTCAGAAAGTATATGTCTAAGTAATTGACATGCCACTTCTGAGATTTTTGTGTTTTATGGTCTAGACTGAAGAGTCGGTTGTGCATTGCCGATGCCCCTGTCTGGCTTTCCCAAAGTGTGGAAAATGAGTCATGAGTTGAGACAAGTACCATAGATTCCAGTTACATTACTATGCATACAAACAACCATTTTCAATTTCCAAGGCTGAAGTAGATGACACACCTGAAGCAGCAATTCATACTTTGAATTAAACAGAAATACACTAAATGCTCTGTGAAGGACCTTCCCTGCTTCAATGTTCTCCATCAAGTGACCTGCACAAAGTGTACATACACTAAAAGAAGCTAAGAGGCAAAAACAACTGCAAAGAAATAATCTGATGCCAGTGGGATACTGTCATCAAATGACAGCATAACAGAATCTCATGTGTACACAAGTGACCATCTAAAGTCAAAGGTCTGTGTCATCTCAGAAAGGAAGTTATGAGGTGCAAAAAGTCACGAACTTAAAAGACAGCATAAACATGGCAAGTCCATTCTCTACTTTAGGGCTTCACGCATAGCTGAACAACAAACATCACCTGATACTAGTCCAGCCTACGGCAAGGTGTGCGGAGTCAAAAGTAAGCAACCTTTCTCCTAAAATTGAACTCTAGAGATCAGAGATGTTGTTTCTATTAGACCTTGGATTGGCCGACTACAGTCCATGACAGAAGACAGAGGAGAACAGTTTGGTAAGACGTGCTCCAGGTCACAACAACACAAAATGTTCAATAATGAATTTTTGAGCTACTTGGAAAGTGGATTGAATAAATGCATAGAGAAAAACAAGGGCTATAACATATGAGGAAATATTAAGACAGACAGGATTTGAAGGCTCAAATACTCTTCTTTCTCCTAAAATGAACTAAATAAGGTTTATCATACGTTTTAACTTGATACTTCAATGAAGAAAAACTGTGTGATGCTTCAGATATGTGCCATGGACTTATTAATTTAACGATAGTATCCACCAAGTGATTGTTAATTTCCTTTGCTATGTTGAAAACTATCCATATGTACCACACATGGAAACATCAATTTATTAAGAAACTGATAACAAGTGGGCATAGAGCCCGAACAAGCCACTCAATATGCCAATGAATGTGTCAATTGCCATGCGAACAATGAGAAGTAGCATCAATTGTGCAGGAAACACCTACAGTAACACAAGGATTTCATACGCCAGCTTGTACATGATGACATATCAAGGAAAAAATAGTTGCATTATATCAGCAGACAGTATTTATAACTATGCTTTATTGTAGACAAACTCACAGTTGTATTTGGTATCGTGACCAATGACATTATCACTCTCATCTACCAAGATGCATCTGGAAAACAATGAAGAACAATTAAAATATAAAAATTACAGTAGAATTCAATGGCATAGTCCCTTTTAGAGATGTCTCCAAACAAAAAGACGATCCAGCTATGGGAATCCTTATGCAAGAGCTTAAAACGGTGAAGAACAAACATCATAAATGCAAACAGATAACTATATCTTTTAAGGAACCATTAAGGAATGTGGCCATCATGCAGTAGTCCTAAAAACCACAGCTGAAATACACCTCCTAGAAACCAAAGTTGATGGGCTACATTCCTATTTCTGAAGAGAAAGCTTCGACATATATCATTGATATCATACTTAAAGAATTTCAAAACATTTATGCACTTGTTACATCCATAAATTCATCCCAGGAAATCGACGTGCATCAGAAATACCACCTCAATAGGCTACCAGACCACTCAAAATTAGAAAAACAATCATATTATCTTTTATTTTGATTAACACGACTCCTAGAATCAAATCATCCAAATTGAGGCTATAAGTCTCACACATTTAGAACAATAACTTCATTTTCCGGCAAGCAAAATCTCCATTAAGCAGTATCTGATGAGCAAAGAAAGTGGCAACAACAGAAAGCAGCTCCAATACGATGCCACGTTTTTCAGCTTACCCATCAAATGCATTACAATTGTTCATCATGACAAGCCAACAGTGATCCACAATTAGCAAAAAAGTTTCAATGACCCACTCATCACAAAAGCACGAACCAGCAAAATGAAGCAATAAACTACCAATTCAAAGAGAAAACGCAAAATTTAGTCCAATTCAGTTAATTTTAAGCAAAGTTAGAAGAATCCTATCAACAATGACCATTCATTTGAACCAGTAACTCACCAAGCAAAATTCACATTAATTTGCAAATTGACCAAAACCCAGATGAATCAGAATTGGCATTCAGCATCTACTGATTAAACCCATCAATTTAAACTATGAAATTGAAATGGGCAAACACCAAAATTCCAAATAAGATAGAACACTCACTCATCCTCGAGCATAAGCCGCCTCTGGACAGCATCAACGGGTGCACCGCTCATGGCTCCGGTAGCATAGGACCGGGCAACGGAAGACGAACAAGATGGGGGAGAGAAAGAGAGAGATTTGGGTTTTACAGAGAGTGAAAAGGAGGGTTTCAGGAGGGGAGAAAATGGAGAACTGGGTCCGAATTTAGAGGCGATGGTGACGATGAATTTGAGACGACATGCCATCATCGCCATTACTGGCATCGAAGAAAGACGTTTTTTAGCACTTGGATTTGTTGATGCTGGATCAGTCAAATACTCAAACAATCAAATTGCATATACCCATCTATGCTATTGAGGAATTTCCCAACCCTGTTCGTCCGATCCATAGTCATGTCCGCAACGAATTCAACCGCCATAAATTTCCCAACCCCACGTTTTGGCATTATAAATTTATTTATAGTTGACCGATGAGGTCATTGGATATGAATCAAATGGGTTAATTTTCCATCAAGTTAGACATTAATTGAGTTTTTGGCACTATTTGCAGTCACTGAAGTGAGTTCTAATGGGATCTTCTCAAATTTTATTCACAAGTTTTTTTTGTTGTTGTCGTCAATTTGTTTCATGAAGTGGTATTAGGAATGTGATAGAAGTCCTCCATACATTTCACTTCTTTCTTTATTTTATTTTATTTTTGCTTGAAAATCAATTTTTTCTTTTTTTTGGTACTCAGAAAAAATATATACATGCTTTATAAAGTGACTCTATAATAAATATTTTATATAGTAATTCAAATTGGAGTTTCATGGGTTGAAGAAGTGAAGTAATGCAAGTTCCAAAAAATAAAATTTTTGCTAATATGGCAAGGTGGAGTTATAAAATTTAGAATGTGAGTTGGGAATGCCTAGATGGTTCATTTAATTCGGGTTAATCCGAAGGCTGTTGAAGGATCACTTTATAAATTTGTTTTTGCTTTTTTTTTGGTGGGAAATACTGATTTTACAAATAGAATATTGAAAGAAGCTTATAATTTTTTGTTTTTGGGTTTGTAGGGTCAGGATAATATAATGGAGGTGTTTGGCAAATAGTTTTTTGAAGAGCTTTTTGTCTAAAAAGATTTTTTTTATCAAAATTAGCTATTTGACTATGTGAAAAAACTAATCTAGATGTTTGGTATAAGAGTTTTTTGGGTCCAAAAAATTAATTTGAAAAATCTAATTTCATGAGCTTTTTGTCTCACAACTTTATCAGAAACAACCAATTTTACCAAACAGTTTTCAACAAACAGTTAATTCAAACAGTTAATTCAAACAGTTAACTCAAACAACTAACAGCTAACCGCTAATATAAACTGCTAATAATTTTTTACCAAACAGGGCCAGTAACAACGAAAACAGGAGATGCCTATAAACTAATCAACATGTAAACCAGCATCGTCTAACCAACATTGGATGACCTAACTATAATGATGATCAAGTTCACAACCTGATTTTCCTCCCAGTTGACACCCTATTTTCTTTCTAATGAATAATGTTCAGCCTCCAAATTCAACACGTCAGACTTGGTCTTTTTCGCACACTGGGTCTAATGAAAATCACTTGACTTCACTTGAGCGCTGTTGCTATGGATCCAATGGTTAAACCACTGTCCTTGGCCGCAATTTCCCTAACGCAAACAACATCCATGAACCACCTTCGGTTTTGTTGGAGAAAAATATAAAGTGGGTAAGAGTCCCACATTGAGAGATTGAGAGGCCTTGAACATGCTTATAAGTTTGGGAGTTACTCCACCCATTGCCAATTGGTTTTGGGATGGAATCTCTCATGACTTGTATGTACTGCTCGGTGAATTAAGGTTCGATTTATGATAAAAAAAATTTAACATGGTATCAGAGCGAGGTTGCTCGAGAAGTTGCCACCACCCTCCATTGGATCATGCCACGTGTTGGGCCGAAAGAAAAGCCTATACGTGAGGGGGTGTGTTGGAGAAAAATATAAAGTGGGTAAGAGTCCCACATTGAAAGATTGAGAGGCCTTGAGCATGCTTATAAGTTTGGGAGTTACTCCACCCATTGCCAATTGGTTTTGGGATGGAATCTCTCATGACTTGTATGTACTGCTCGGTGAATTAAGGTCCGATTTATGATAAAAAAAATTTAACAGGTTTGTCCTCCGTATGACGTCAGCAGCAACCGAAAACGTCGAGATGGTCCGGTGCCTTCAATGGCGAACAACTCCAGACTGACACCGAAGTTAATTTCGCTGATAAGGCCATTTCAGTCGGGACCAAAAACCTAATTTTGACTTAATTATGCGAAATTTAATTGATATCAAGCAAGATATGATCCAGCGACCGTAGAGGAGCCGACCTCCCGGCGTCGACGCCGTCCACCATCAAGAGATGGGAGCAATGCGGGATACTTTGCCAAGGCGGTGCTGTTCCTCTCGATCCTTCTTGGTGTTTAGCCTTTGAAAATGTTCTAAGCTTATAGTTGAGAATAGTAATGAACAAATTTAAAGCTAAAATATATTAGTATAAAATTTAACATAGAAATAAGTAATACAAGGTTTACTGATGTATAGCTTTGGAATCATATTAAAGGCTTCTTCGTAATGAGGATATTAAACCTGCTACCTGGTCTAATTTGCTCAAATTTGGTAAATGTTAGTGAAACTTGCGTCAACCTGCTCAAACATGTTCTAATCTGCCCCAATCCACTCATAAATCTACTTTTTGAATTGTTCTAATTTACCAACTGCTAGCCAAACCTACTCCAACATGCTCAAATATACTCCACTTTGCTTAAACCTACACAAATCTAATTTTTGCAGGTCAAATCCACTCAAACTTGCTCTAATATGAGCTCACTAACCGTTCATCCAATATGTTCATAACAAACACACCCTCGGTTACTAAACTATACTGTGAAATTGCGGGAAAGAGATATTGAGAAGAGGTTTATGAGTAACATTTTGATTTATGAGAAACTTATTGATTTTATGTGAGAAAGATCAACTACATGAGTAATATATCCTACTAGATGACTTACAAAATTTTACCGAGATAGAAAAACTGATGTACATATGATGTGTATAGATCTCAAGAAATGAATTACATCATCAATAAATAACAACTGACAAAACTTAAAACACTTTGCATCCAACACTTGAATCTAAAAGTAGTCTATCATTTGTTGGTCACATTCACACCCCTATCCATCCTAGGGCCTGTTCTTTTCATGGGTCAATTTCAAAATATCAATCTCATTCTACTTCAACCTACTTCAACTCACTTTAATTCACTTCAACAGATTTCAACCCACTTCTACTATTTTAACCAAGTTCAATTTATTACATAAAAAAATTTCACTCACTTCAATCCATTTCAACCTACCTCAATCTACTTTAATTCACTTTATTCTTTTATTCTCCTCAATTTTTCCACGAAAAGAACATGCCCTTAGTCCAAGAGTTTAACATTACAGGCTCACAGCAGCCCATTTTCAATTCTGCATTTACACGTCAGTGTACCTACAAGAATCAACAGACCTTTCCAAGTTGCAGGACTTGACGAGGGAGAAAATGTGGAAGGACAAACCGACCGGCGTCAAGATCCTCTGGATATGGACCATCGGAACAGCCGCCGGTCTCTCTCTCTCTCTCTCTCTACATACATCCCTTTCTATGTTTTGCATTGTCTGCTTCGATTTTCCCTCCCCCAATGAGCTTGCTTTGATTGCAGTTCTACTGACGAGTGTGTCAAGGACCCGGCTACGAGACATGGAGAAGCTCATGGAGCAGCAGCAGCAACAGCAAGAACAAGCCTCTTTGTCTCACTCAAATATGGTAGAAAATTCATTACCTTCTGACGAGATCATTCGGGAGGAGAAATCATAATCTGGGTTTCATCTTGTTTGTTTGTTGGGTTTTGAGTGTCGCACTGACTGTTCAAGTTTTGGGGTTTGATTTTTGGGGTTTTATGAGCTAAATTTATGATAGTGGAACGGAAATTATTGGTATCTTGATACCCATTTTGGCATTGTGAATTACCTAGGTGGGTTTGTGATCCTCTGTTATGCATGCCAAGTGTTTGACATTATGTCTGAATGAAAGTGCCCTTTTTTGTATGGTATTCTTGCTTAAATCTTGCTGAGGTTCAATACTAGTACTGCAACTCTGGTGGGGGGTTAAAGTAAAGTGGGCTATGTGCAAGGGAATTGAATTTGCCAGAGATGAATTCAAAGGATACATCCAAGCCCTGAATGGGCTTAAACTTAGATTGCAGTCGTTAATGGTCCCTCATTTGTCCTTGTGTCGAGAATGGACCTTGAACTTGAGATTGTTACGAATAATGACGCCACTCGGCAGAATTTGGGGTATATGGAGTTAGCTTTATAACCTTGCTTCATTATTTGGAAAGTGGGAGTTGAGAAGGTTTGCTGTATTCTTTCGGAGAGAACAGGGTGATGGACCATAGGGTTGGTGGTGGCTGGATGAAGGAGGTGCTATCAGATATGGGTTGTATGTTGTAATGGACCTAAAGCATTTTTGTGTATCTTTGTTTGATCATTGTAAGACCGTAGTGACCAGGATCATGGATTGCTTGAAACCGAATTGCAGTATGAGGTTGCAGCTTGTGTAATGCATATAATATGCAGAGAGTGAGGCATGAAATATTGGGAGTGATTTAATGATAATGTGGACAAGTGGAATCCTGGAGACGTTATAGTCATGCTTCGATGGGATGTTCTGGTACAATTGTGCAATAAGTTGCGTTGTTGGATATAACTATGACGCAATCATCTTATTGTAACTTTTCAGTCATTATCCTGTATGCTGCACATCAGCATGTGTGTCTCACTGGGCGCTTAGGGGTATTGCTAACCAATTGATGAAGTATGGTTTGTTACGGCTAAAATATGGAGTCCTTTTTATTACTTAAGAGCACCAGGGGTCTAAGTTGTGCAGTTCATGCTACAAACCCTAGGAAGAGGAGAAAAAAGAAGGGGGGGGGGTTCATGGCAATTAAAATTTCTGAGATCCTGCCTTAATTCGAGGGAAAATTGCTGCATGCTCCATCCATATATCAATCTTTGTTATCTTCATCTTTTGAGAAGAATCCCCCGACTTATTTTGTTTTGTACACAGGTAGAACTCTAGCTGCATCCAACTGTGTTACTATTTATGTGATTGTCAGTTATACTTGCTAATTGATGGTGGGGGTTCTCTTTTACGCTTAAACCCACAGACAACAACCAAAACCAACTCAACGAACCAAACCCTGTAGTGTGGGGGTTCTCTTTTACGCTTAAACCCACAGACAACAACCAAAACCAACTCAACGAACCAAACTCTGTAGTATCACTGAGCTCCAGTGACATTATGTGCATTTCTACAGTTCCAAGGTTTATATGGAAACCTTGCCTCCAAATTCATTCATAGAGAATCAACCCTCGTGCTTTTCATCTTCCAAACCGGCTGCTAATGCATTGTTTTTGCCATTGTTTTTCAGTTCAAACTTGGCACATGGCACCTATAATTTCCTCGCTTTGCTCCTTTACAACTGACCCTGACTGGTGTCTCTCGCGGTGCTGGATTGTCTCTGTTGGAGCAATAGACAAGTACTAGTACTTCAACTAAAAGGGGGGCAGGGTTGGGACTAAGCCAGGCCACTCGATCAGGGTTGACCCATGAACTAAACTAGACTATCTCACTTTTCTTTCAAAAACACAAAAAGAAAAGGAGAAGATACCTGGCCAGATACCAACCAGACTATTTTGGCGGTGCCTGGTTGGCTTACAAAATAACTGGCTGACTCGAGCCATTGTTGAGAACAATCGTGATTCAGCTTTGACGTGGGGCGAGTGCCGGTTTGAGCTCACTAGGTTTGCTTATTTGGCCGGCCGAGGGACCAAGGTGAAAAGCCAACGACCCCTTAATACTACTTTGTTGCTGTCTGTTCTAAGTTCTAACTCCAATAAATTACAGAATCGGAGAATCCTAGCTGTGAGGGAAATTATATTGTGGTTCTTAGACCATTAGCATAGTAATTCAGGGAATCTCATTATAGAGAAGAAAATTTACCTAGTCAGTTGTATTTGACCATTGATTGTGATTAGTCTTTTTGAGATGGTATGTGCCAAAAAAAAAAAAAAAAAAAAACAGCGAAACCAAAAACCAACCCGAAAAATTGGAAAAATCAAATTGAAAAACCGATTAACCGAACAAATTTTTCCAAAAAGTCTGGTTCAGTTTAGGGCTGGCAAAAATTCGGGTCAGGGTCAATTCGAGTCCGGACAAATCGGACATTCGGACAAAAACTTCATACTCGTACCTTGTTCGGATTATAAATCAGACACTTTTTTCAGACCCGGACTCGAACCCGAATGTTCGTTGTCCGGACCCGGTTGTCCGAATTTGTGATATGATTTTAGGACATTCTGACCAAAACTTTGTGTGACCGAACCCGAACCCGATTTTTTAATGTCTGAACCCGGTTGTCCGAATTTGTTTTTATAAAATTTTCTAAAGAATTTGAACTAAAATTACATATAAACATAGTTGTCCGATGTTCGAACCCGGTTGTCCAATTGTCCGAACCCAAAATGGTTCAAAAATCCAGACAACAGGAACCCGAATGTCCAAACCCGAACCCGACCCGGATTTAAATTCAGACATGACCGGCTCTTCGAATTTTCAATTCGGACATAAATTTGGTGACTGCACCCGGTTTTTTTCGGGTCGGACAAATTCAGGTAATCGGGTCGGACAGATTTTTGTCAACCCTAGTTCAGTTACAATTTGGGTTTTGAACGAACTGACGTTGTCCAACAAAAAGGGTTCGGCTAAGGTTCGTGCTATGACCGAACTGAAATTTTCGGTTAACCAAAAATCAGTCAACTGAACTTTTCGATTCAGTTTCGGTTTGGAATTTCCTTGAACCTAAAATCGGTTAACTAAAACTCCAGTTAACAGGTTTGCACACCCTAGCCAAGTAGCCATATGGTGGTTCCCAAATCAAAGTGTAAGAACTGGAAAAATGATGTTCATCCCTTTCTTTCTGTCTTTTTCTTTTAATTGGACTAAACATCAAGGTATGGGGGAAGAGCATACCTAACTCAAAAGTAGGAAGGTCTTCAAGTTCATTTTGAACTGCCTAACTTCATGAGTCCATGTTTTGCCTTTCAAAAAGTTATCATATGAACCAACCAATTGATGCAATTCTATCAACTTTCTATTCGTTATTTTGATTTGATTAGATGGAGAGAAATGTTTGAGCCAACACACTTGTACTAAAGTGGGATTTCCCTGTTTAATTACATTATTATTTGGATGAATGACACACATGTATGATCAAGAAATGTCAATTTTGTAGTGATAATTGCTTTCCAAATTACTTTTGTAGTGATAATTGCTTTCCATATTGTTTAATTGAGAGTCTGTTCGAAACAGTCTTTAGAAAGGTATTTGGTAAGCGTTAACTGCTCTTGACCGCTACCAAATGTAGCTGACTACTAATTGCTTATCCTAGTCGTTGGTATCTATTAACTGGTAACTGTTATTTCGAAATTGTTAAATTTTATATATAACTCGGGCCTCAAACAAATGAGTTATATGTACGGCTGGCAAAAATTCGGGTCCGGACAAATCGGACATTCGGATAAAAACTTCATACCCGGACCCTGTTCGAATTACAAATCAAACACTTTGACCTGACCCGGACCCGGACCCGAATGTCCAATGTCCGAACCCGAATGTCCGAAATTGTAATATGATTTTATGACATTCTGACCAAAATTTTGTGTGACCGAACCTGAGCCCCGATTTTTTAATATCCGAACCCGATTGTCCGAATTTGTTTTTAGAAAATTTTCTAAAGAGTTTGGACTAAAATTACATTTAAACATAGTTGTCCGATGTTCGAACCCGATTGTCCAATTGTTCGAATTTGTCCGAACCCAAAATGGTTCAAAAATCCGGACAACCCGAACTCGAATGTCCAAACCCGAACCCGACCTGGTTTAAATTCGGACATGACCGGTTGTCCAAATTTTAAATTCGGACATAAATTTGGTGATCGTACCTGATTTTTTCTGGATCAGACAAATTCGCGTAATTGGGTCAGACATATTTTGTTCAGCCCTAGTTATATGTAAAAGCTCAAATGAGTTTCCAAAATAGCTCACAATCTTATATACACGCTCAAACCTTTTAATTTCATCAACGTAGGACAAATCTCTAATTTCACATTTCAACATCAACGCTGAAACAAACAGGCTGTTAAATGTTGATATATTCATACTGAATATTTTTTTAAAAAATATATTATTAATATTGTTGTCATATTGTCATGGCATACCAGCAAATGGCAGTGCTAACCATCATAAATTCATAATCATACTACATCCGTCTTATATTCCCCATCTTGTGATAAATATGTTTATGCCTTGACAACTTATTTTTATATGTCTCTTTGGAGATAATCCAATAAAATTAAATAATACTAGCATTATTATTGGAATTGGCCCAAAACCAAGCTCAACTGGTTTTGCAATCTTTTTGCATTTCACAGAATGATAGTTGATAATAAGCACTTGAACAATAACCTAATCTTTATGTGCTTATAAAATAATAATTCTTAGCCTTTAAAAGTGGTGCTTTATAATTTTTCATTAAAAATACCCTTTATTAAATTTTTGTAAACTATTCATATATTTTCATATAAATTTACATCAATCGACTAATTCGCTAATAAACATATCTTCTTTAACTGCTTATTTAACAATTGACAACGAAATTGATGAAGTCTTTGAAAGATATTATCTAAAATTTGAATTCAATTCCATCTGATATTTATATTTTTCCTTAAAAAATTAAACTAAAATGGCTATCTAAACTATCAATTCTACCAAATTTAGGCGTTAATTTTGTTAGTAACTATTTTGCACTAAACATCTAAGACCATGTCTAGCGGCAGGCTCATGAGAGAAATTGGAATAGAGAGAAAGGGGGTGAGGGAGGAGCAGCTTTCCAGTGGACAGCTCGGCACAAGATGCTTGTGAAGAGGCTTGTGCAGGTAAGGCAGCTCATGGGCTTTTCCTTGTTTTTTTAATGTTTTTAATTGGTTTTTTTTTAATTCTAAAAATAAAGTTGTGCATTATAGAATTTGTCTATAAGTATTATTTTATTTAGTGAGTCAAAGTGGTAAGTATTTTATTAAAAATATGGAGAATTATAAGTTAAAAATATAATTCACAAATTAATGTGACAGAAGTAGGCCCACAAATGAGCCCAAAAATTAGCTCAATACTAAGAATGCTCTAAAAGCATGTGCAACAAAATTGAGGAGAGAGAAGGAGAGTGAGGGAGGGAAGCAACTCCATCAATTGCCTCAAGGGCCATGCCTCATGAGAAGGCTCCCCGGCCTCCGCCTATTTTGTTTTTTTCTTTTTAATGTATTTAATTAGTTTTTTATTTTTTTAAAAATTTTAAAAATAAAATTGTGTGTTGTAGAGTAGATTTATATGTATTATTTTATTTGATAAAGTAAAGTGATAAATCTTTCACCGAAGAGGGTGAGAATTATTAAGTAAAAAATTAGAGAAAAAATTAATGTGACAATAGTATGTCACACCGATAAGCCAAACAATTGACTCACGAGTGAGAAAAATTTGGGGAATAAAAAGAGCAGTGGGATCCCAAGCTGCTGCTCTACACACTCTCTGCTCTCTCTCTCTCTCTCTGCCCACAGACAGCTTTGCGAAACAGAGAAACGCTCACTCGTTTCGATCCCTCTCCGCCTTGTTTATGAGGTACTTCTCTTCCCTCTAATTTCATACCCTCATATTCCCCTTTATGCTTTAGCAACTTTCCTGCATCTTTCTTTCCCATTCTTCTTTTTTCAGATCTGTTTTCTTCGTTTTTCATGGTGGAAATTTACTATTTTTTGAATATATTTTTCCTTCAACTTTTCCAAAACCCTTCTCTTCCAAAGATCCAATATGGGCTGGTAAATTTGTGATGGTTTGCGTCTTCTTTTTTCTTTATCATTGTAACATTTCTGGGTTTGAATTTGGGGGGGGGGGGGTTATGTTTTTGGTTTCTTTGATTTGGGCTTCTAATTGAGTTGTGAATTCTTGGATTTGGGGGTTTGAACTATCTGCATCAATTTCTGAAATATGGGTCGGTTTCATTTTTCCCCCTCCATTTGTCTGGTGTTTTTTTGGGGGGGGGGGGGTAAAACCCCAAAAAAAAAACAAACCTTGATTTAGTTGACGATGTTCTTTTTGTTTTTGCAGCTCGAAGGAGAGACCCACTCTCGGGTAACGTCTGTTTTCTGTGCTATTAATTTTGATTGTCCATTTGGTTGCTGATTGTTTACTTTTTCCTAATTTCCTTCTTTTTTTGGGTTATTTTGGATTTATTTTTTTTTTTTACGAAGCTGGTATTTAGCTAGGGAGCTGCCCCCTGCTTCTTTGGTTATTTTCCTCTCAGTGCTTTCAGCATCTGGTACATGCCTGAAAGATGAATTCTTTGACTGATCATTTGTTAATACATGAAATCTAGTTGGTTTTTAGGTTTTTTTTATAAGGAAAAAGAATATTATCATAAATGGGTATTAAAATGTTTGATGCACAGCTAGCATCTTACAAAAGACTATATACATCCAAAATACAATTGGTTTGTAATTATCCCACTATTACATGATAAAAATGTCGGATGCCTAACTTTGCAGAAAGCCATGACTTGTTTTTCCCCACCCATCAGATATTGTGGGCTATCTAACTGCAAATATGTGCTGTATAAAATCAATCGTATTAAGCTATTTATGATTATATGTTTAAACTGAGTTTGGATTGTTTGTTTGTGAAAGACGACATGGTTCAATTCCTTATGAATAAACGTAGTTCTTATTTCTGCAAAGTGCAATATGCTTCGATTGTTTTTATCAGTTGACTTTGAAGGGAAGTATATGAAGTATTGTATGCTTTGCTATGGTCTTTGCTGATTGCCTAGGAGGCTAGGAGTTATTTGTTTTGTTGGTGGTTGACATCTGTGTGAATGAATATTCTTACTGCTTATGAAAAATAAGAAAGTGCTTATGACTTTCTTGCCTTAGTTGACCATTGAGGGCATTATCCATGGCTTGATGATACGAAATCTGCAAGTTACAAAATGCTGTGTTTTTGTTAGTAAGGGTGAAAGCTCATTCTGATATGGAAAATTCTTATGTTACAGTGGTACGCGGATTAAGACCCGCAAACGGAATATTGCAGCTCCTCTCGACCCTTCAGCATTTTCAGATGCAGTGGTCCAGATTTACTTGGATAATGCTGGTGATCTGGTAAATCTCTCTTTACCAGATAAACATCTTCTCTTAGTCTGTTTCCAATCAATGATAGCAAGTCCTCCGATCCTTTTTCTTCTGTTAGAATATTTATTGGATCTTATGTGGTATTTACATTCTGTAGGAACTTGTCGCAAAGAATATTGAATCTTCAGAACTCAACTTCACGAGATACGGTGATACTTTCTTTGAGGCAAGCATCTTATACCTGTTTTTGTCTTATGCAGTCTCGATTTGTGATGAATTTTTGGTGTCTATTTACTCGTGATTCTTTTATACCTGTTGGAATTGTACACAGCAGCATTGTCACCTCACTTTTCAAAATGATTGTTGGAATTGTGTATTTTGTTGTTTTCATGCAGGTAGTATTCACTGGGGGTCGCACACAACCTGGGACAACAAAATCTGATGAGGGGGAGTGTCACTCTTACTCTATAATAGATTGTCAAGCAAAACGGGAAGCTATATTGCCATCTGTAGTTTACATACAGAAAATTTTACGCCGAAGGCCTTTCCTTATAAAGAATCTTGAAAATGTTATGCGGAGGTTCCTACAGTCCCTGGAGTTGTTCGAAGAAAATGAAACGAAGAAATTGGCCATTTTCACCGCACTTGCCTTCTCTCAGAAACTGTCAGGGCTGCCACCAGAGACGGTGTTCCAGCCGCTGCTCAAGGATAATCTTGTGGCAAAAGGGCTAGTTCTTTCATTTATAACAGACTTCTTCAAGGAGTATCTTGTTGAGAACAGCCTGGATGACTTGATTGCACTTCTCAAACGTGGTAAAGTAGAGGACAATCTTCTTGACTTCTTCCCATCTTCTAAGAGGTCTGCTGAGGCTTTCTCTGAGCATTTCACGTGAGTTATCCCTTTTTTCTATTTATATCGTTGCGACAGCAGATTTCTATTTAAAAACAGTAGATGATGTGTATCATGTGTTTTAAAGCTTGTTCTATTTATGAGACTCTGGTTTGGCTGCATCTATAACCCATGTTGACACAACGGTAGAACTTATTTCAACCAAGTGAATCATTCAGTTGTTTACTGTCCTTTTAACTAGATCCTCATGATTGTACGAGCCACTTTGTTTAGAAATGTTTGAGCATCATAGGCTGAAACTCCTTTTCATTTGTTAGAAATATTTGCATATTCTAATCTAACTAAATTGGTTGTCTCGCAGCAAGGAAGGTCTTCTACAATTGGTCCAGTACAACGAGAAAAAGATGTTTGAGGTGAAGTTGACAGAAATGAAATCTGCATTGACAACCCAAATATCAGAGCAGGCTGATGTATCTGAAGTGATTGAAACAGTGAGACATCACATGAAAGATGCCAAGCTTCCCGATGTTGATGTTGTGCGTCTTTTATGGGATGTCATCATGGATGCTGTACAGTGGTCGGGGAAAAACCAGCAGCAAAATGCAAATTCTGCATTACGCCAGGTGTGGACTATATGTGTGCCCGTTGCTTTAAGAAATGCATATATGACTTTCCTGTTTTGTGCTTATAGTAAAGTAACTTTTTTAAAGTTTTGTTGGATTGCCTGGAAAACTGCTGTTTTTCATGTGTTGTGCTGAACAATTGGGCTACTGTACTGAATAGACCTTGCTACCCCCTGGTTGTCTTTTGTAGTTATGCCCCTTATTTGTCCCTCAATGTTGTGGATCTCGTCCTTATAAGAAGCCTTTATGCATTTTGCAAGCTTCATGACCTTGTGCTGCAGCTGTAAAATTTGAAAGGAGTTGGATGTGTCATTGGCTTCAAAATTTTCAACCTCAGATATCCAGGGTGTTAGAAACATTCTATCGTTTCTGCTTAAGTTTCATGATTTTTAATGTCAGCATGAGACCATTCTCGCTCTTGGCATTGCTAATATGTTGACTTGGTAAATTTGGCTGATGGTCTGGCCTTTTTTCTCGTCCAACAGGTAAAAACCTGGGCAAAGCTCTTACATACCTTCTGCACTAGTGGGAAGGTTGAGTTGGAACTCATGTATAAAATTCAGATCCAATGTTATGAGGATGCCAAGTTGATGAAGCTCTTTCCTGATATTGTAAGGTCTCTCTATGAACTAGATGTGCTCGCAGAAGATACCATTCTGTACTGGTTTCGCAAGGGATCAAATCCCAAGGGCAGGTATATATTTGACAGCATATAGATACAATTTTCTGAGTTGTTTTTGACGTCTGGAGTTATCACGCCCTCTGTTCTTTTGTATTTGCCTCTCTTTATTGTGATCCATCTGGGAATCTTAGCCATTATAGGATGGCCTGGGAAGAAGAACCAACTTCCACACGCAAGAGGGTGGTTTAATTTCCAAATTGGCCCCCCCCCCCCCCCCCCCCCCCCCTTCAAAAAAAAACCCCCATGGCTACAAATTATATGATACTTCCGGGTCTGTAGACCTGAATTGCCATATTCGATGTATTCTAAAATTTTTTTAAAAACCGCATCCTATTTTCATGGTCCCCTTTCTAAAATATCTAGCTTTCTTGAAATAAATTGCGTGTGTCTATAGGCCTAGATTTACAATATAAGTGATGTCCGGGGGAGCGTACGCCCTATTTTCTTTCACCTTTCTCCATGTAGGGTGTTGCCATGTGCAAATGGGGTCCCTAGATTGTACAATTCCCTTGTGTATATTGTTGAGTTATCGATTATATTGTATTTAATCGGTGAGCGTTTGTTGACATTGTTTTTGACATTTTGAAATATCCAGACAAACTTTTGTAAAGTCTCTTGAGCCCTTTGTGAAATGGCTGGAAGAGGCAGAGGAGGAGGAATAAATCGAGGAGTTCTGCTGTTGCTGTTGTCCTACTGCTAGCTGCCTCTTCATGTACGCTGTTCTCTGAAGGTCAGGCTCGCAATGAAGCCCGAAAGTAGTTGTTGGGTTGCCAGTGTGGCTTGAGCCGAGGATACTATATGCATACTCACAATAATGTTTCATTTACATCTTGATGGAGTTCGTTTACTTGATAGATGAATTGATCTGTTCTGCACCATCAAATGGTTTAGAAGACTCTTGTGTTTTTAAAATTCGAGTGTTTATGTTATACCCTTTACAGGAGTCCTGATAATGTGTGTTGAATTCTGTCCCTTCCTGTAACTCGTGAGAGATGTGACAATAGGTTGAATGATTTGAGCGTCTTGTGCTGCTGAGGCTGTGGCATGTTTTGCTTATGTTTTCATACTTATTTATTAAATGTTTTTGGGTTGGCCGTTAGTGTTTTGTTAGCGCTAGTCAAGTTACTGTTTATCTAGATCTCATAGACCTGTATGTTTTTCCATTCACAATGGTCAAATTCGAGATCTTTTGCTTGGGTGGAATACGTGCCGAATTATGCGAGCTAACTTTTGGGTTGCCATGATAGAACATCTTAGTTGTCATGGTGGCTATAGCCGCGATGGGTTTGTTAGAGTGTTTGCCTTTGGGTCTTAAAAGGGGGTCCAGTTATTGTCTCATTAAAATGTATAATTTTTAACCTTATGTTGTAAATAAAAAAAAAAAGAAATGTTTCACAAGGGGAAAAAGGAAAACTCTGCACGACATTTCATACTCCCAAGAAAGATGCACCAATGTTCAATGTGACTCAACCCAAACAATTAACAATCTCCATCGTCCAAGAAAGTTGGGCGAGTTTAGGGCAAGGTAACATGATGGATTGGCCCATGTTATTTGGTTGTTTCAAAAGGCCATTCAAAATGCATGTGTGCTATAAAGTGGCTTAATGGTAAATATTTTATTGGGTAATTCAAATTGGAGTTTCGTGAGTTGGATAAATGACGAAATGCAAGTTCCAAACAATTCAAACTTTTGCTGATATGACGAGTTTGAATTCCAAGAAATGAAACTATGATTAAAAATGCTTCTTGAGACATGTAAAACATAATGTTGTTGAAAACCATCATTGTTGCATGCTCAAAGTGAAAGGGTCGGTTCTATTTCGCGATAAGATATAGTTGTAAGCTGTGAGAAAATTTAAGGAGCTGTAAGGAGCTGCAAGAATATTTAAGAAACTGTAGAAAGATGTAAGAAGTTGTTGAATTATTGAAGAGCTGTATAATATAATTTATGACAATATGATATATTAGTCATATTTATGACTAAAATTTGATACCATCAGTAAACAAAATATTTCTTAATATAATTGAAATGAAATATATCTGTTTTACAAAGAACGTTTTGGATGACAAATAATAATATTAAAGTAATAAACTTATTGAAAATTAACTATTAACTAAGTTAGTTACATAACAATAAAATATATTAAACCCCATAAATTTCGTTAAGAAAATTCCGTACATTTTGAGGTGATTTTTATATTTACATTAGTTTGATCAAATGAGCAAAGTATAACAAAAAAAAAATGACAAAATTGAATACAACTCTTAAAATAAAATCCTATTTTAAGAAAAAAAATTTAAATGTAAATGTATGGTCAATATTATTACCAAAAAATTTTATAAATAAACCCTTAAAATATTATTCATCAATGCCTAAGATACAAAAGAAATTAAATATTACCCTCCAAAATAAATAAATAAAAAATAAAAACAAAAGATGAGAACTTAAACAGGCAGGCAGGAGGCCGTATAAATTTTAATGTCCAGCACTACTTTTGCCTAACTACTTTTCTTAAAGAAACTAACCCACCTTTATATTAGTTGAGATGCTTTCGTCGCATACAATTTGACAGTTTTTATATATACTTCAAACTTAAACATGAACAAAAGCTTTGTATTATAATTTTAAAAGTATGGTCACTTATTCTATCTATAATAACATATACTAGTCATGTTGTAACTCAAATATAATTTACATTGTTATGTTGTGTTTTTATATTTATGTAAATGTTGTGTTCATAAGATATTTACAAATTTTATATATTGGTAGTATAATTAAAAAAATACATATTTCTATAATTAAAATAAATGAATGTTATAGAAAATCTATATGGGAAGTAAGAAGATGTAAAAAGATATAGGGAGATATAAAAAGATGTAAGGATTATGTTAATGATGTAAAGAATTGTAAAGAGATCTAAGGAGCTGTAATGGGATATAAACTCTTAGTTACATCCTCAAAAATGCGAAATAGAACAAGGCTAAACTCTCTTACACAGAAAGTGAGCAACACATATGAATGAAAGATAATTGAAAAGAAAATAATGAAATGGCTATTGAGGAGAAAATATTGAAATTACTAGCATGTTGTTTCACAAAATCCTCAAGTTCGGCTCAGTCAAAGATCAACTCGAGTTTGAGTCAAGCTGAGCTCAAGCTGGTTCGAAAGCATACTTAGCCGGGCTTGAGCCCTTAAAGGTTCAACTCTGTTTGGTTCGATTTAGCTCTATTGGTTTATCTTTTTTCTTATGCTTCTGCGTGAAAAGTGTGAAATTACTTTTAGTATTAACAAATTTTTATTCCAACCCCTATCTGTTAAATCAAATGCAAAAATCTGGACTTTAGTTTAGATTGTACCTTTAAATTCGAAAACTATTTAAACAAAAACAAACAAGCAAAAAGAATATCAAGCCGAGGTTAGCCAAGCAATGTGCATTCAAACCAAGCCCAAGCTAGAATTTACATGCTCTAAGAGCTTCAAGGCGGATTTTTATTTGCTTGGACTCGGCTCGACTCAATTACACCCTTAGTGAAAACTATTGTTATCTAGACAACTTAACAAACAAAACAGGAGAGACAGCGTGAGAAATAGTGACAGATAGGGGAAAAAGGCTTCCAACTCCGAAAGTAGCTTTTTAAAAAAAAAATTAAAGTAATAAAATACTACAAGTGTGATGAATTTGAATTATAAAATATTGAGAAACAATTTGTGTTGTTATAATTAATAACACTGAAAAGTAATTGGAGCAACTTTCATGCTCTGACAGCATTTGAGGCTACTCACTTGAGTCTCTACCATCGAGGATATCCTAAAGAGTTTTTTGTCAAAAAAAAAAAACTATTTTTCATAGGATTATTTGTTTCATCATGCCACGATAACTACTTTGATTTGGGATAAAATAGCCCTTTGAGTAAGCCTTTTTTGGCATTGCTTTTGTATCTCACTTTTTTTTCCCCCCAAAAATAGTTAATTTATCAAACACATTGATGAAAATACTTAATCCAAACAACTAATATAGTATTAAAAATTATACAAACAATTCATAGCAAA
Organism: Selenicereus undatus; assembly: GCA_017589665.1. Classification (NCBI taxonomy): domain Eukaryota; kingdom Viridiplantae; phylum Streptophyta; class Magnoliopsida; order Caryophyllales; family Cactaceae; genus Selenicereus; species Selenicereus undatus. The sequence goes on from JACYFF010031959.1 coordinate 12,626,595, forward strand.
CAACTAATGACTAACAAGTGTTTATCAAACATCTTCAAGGTCTTCGTGTTTGTTAAGATTACCATCTTCCCCCCAAACCAAAATTATATTATTTAAAACATTTTTTTTCTTGGTGCAAGACTATTTTAAATTTTTTTAATTATAATATTTTTATTAACAAAAAATTTTAATGAAACTATTCATTACAATTTTTTCTACAATAAAGCATAACTAACATAATCAACTCAATGAATAACTTGGTCAAGAAAACAACAATAATATCTCACAAACTCAAAATTATACCACAATTCTATTTTTGAAAATCCCACCTAGCAACTTTTTGTAAATTGATAATGATTATTGAAAATTTTAACAAAAAAAAAAGAAAAAATAAAATACTCTCACTTATTAAACCTATAATACTGCGACTATATATCATAATTTATAGAGAAAAAATTAGGTCAATCGAACCCAACCACACTACATAAAAATTAAAGTTTTAGACCAATAGTCAATAGAGCATTAAAGAGCTCAAATTTTTGCATTTCTCCAAAAAATTTCAAACTCCCCTCCATCCTCCTCTCTTTTTCATCCGTTTGACTTTCCCTCCAAATTTTTAAAAATACCCCTCTAATCTCAATTTTTTGCAATTTCCCTCTCAAATTCAAACTTTCAAAAAAAAAAAAAAAAAAAACTCCCAGAAAAAAAGCATAGCTTGCATCGCACACCTTCTCTCTTCCCCCCCCTCAATCAATTTCTATTTATTCAAACTCATAATCTTCCCCCCTCTCCATCTAAGATTCATCATCCCCACTTTCTCTCCCCCAATCCCTAAATCCCTAATTCATTTGGATTTTGCCCATGTCGCAACTTTCCCTCACCGCCATCAATGGCAGCTCTGGAGTTGTGTCCAACAATGGCGGAGTTGGCGAGATCCATGTAATTTTAGGCCCCATGTTTGCTGGCAAAACCACTGAGCTTCTTCGCCGAATCAAATCTGAGAAAAGCATCGGCAGGTATAAATTTAATTGCTTGCCTTCTCATCTTCATCATGAACTGTTCCCCCCCCCCCCCAAATTTTCGATCTGGGTTTAGTTTATTTACGAGGGTATTCAGTCATTTGACCTAAAATTTTCTATTTATATGTGTTGTAGAAATGTGGCGATGATAAAATCGAGCAAGGATACGAGATATGCTGTTGATTCGGTTGTATCGCATGATGGGGTCAAATTCCCATGTTGGGCTTTGCCAGATCTAGCTTGCTTTAGAAAGAAATTTGGGGTTGATGCTTATGACCAGGTACTTAGAATTTCATTGATTAAATTCTGTTTATATGGTTGTAATTTGTTCTGTATGCATTTGTGGTGTTCGTTGTGAGGCTAAGCAAGAACAAGAAACACATATATTTAGTTGAAATTTGGGGGAAAATGGAAGTGCAGGTCAAATTGAAACGATTTTTTTTGGGAAATTGGGAACAATGGATTATGGGTATGTCTAAATCTGTTTAAATGACTTCAAACTTGGTTTTTAATAAACAGTTGGATGTAATTGGCATCGATGAGGCACAATTCTTTGATGATCTATACGAATTTTGCTGCAATGCCGCTGACAATGACGGGAAAACGGTCATCTTAGCAGGTTTAGATGGTGATTACTTGAGGTACTATTATCAGTCCCAGTTTCTACCCCATTGAATTCTCCCAATTTTGTTCCGATATATTGAGTGCATCATAGGCAAAAACCCAATTTTTTAATTGGCAGGCGGAGTTTTGGATCAGTGCTGGATGTGGTGCCTCTTGCAGACACTGTAACCAAGTTAACAGCTCGTTGCGAGTTCTGTGGGAAGCGAGCCTTCTTCACCCTAAGGAAGACGGAGGACACCCGAACCGAGTTGATTGGAGGTGCTGAGGCGTATATGCCGGTTTGCCGCCAACACTATGTGAAGGGCCACACTGGCATTGGTGTTGCTAAAACGTTGCTGGAGGGTAGCAAAGATTATCAGGAAATTTCTTCGGTTGAGGCCAAGGCATAGGTGTTGCTAGTGAACTTGTTTGACTGTTTCTGATAGAAAATATAGTTTTGTTTTTCGGGTGGTCTTAGCTGCTAACATAGTTTCCCTCAATAGTGGTTATGGTATGGTATTTTTACTTTGAATGTACATAGAAATAAAGGTTGTGGTTCTCCTTGTGTTGTCTTGTTTGGAGTAGTTGATGAATCCTGCTACGGGTTACTTTGGATAGTTTGGATGTAGTGTCTATATCTTTTATGTTGGCTTAATGAAGTCTCATTTGTTTGGCAAATGGGCAAGCTTTTCACTGACCACCCAAATATCAAAGCAAGCTGATGTATGCTCATTGCTTGAAAAGATGCATATATCACTTTCGACTTTTCCTCTCTGCTTCTAGTATAGTAACATTTGTAATTGTGGCTTCTTGGATTGCTCGGAAAACTGCTGTTCATGCTTCGTGTTGAACTCTTTGGGGTTCTTGATGCATGCAAGTCTAGCTGGAACAAGTACCTTTTTAGTAGAAACTAGGCCTGTTTGCTGTTCCAGTTGTCTTTTACATTGAGGGCTCTCGATGATATGTGTCCCACTGTCAATCACATGCTTCTGGACTGTCTCATGTATTCTACAATCCTGACAACGTTGTACGTACCTTTGTTAATTAAGGAGTATGAAGCGCCTTCAGCTTCGAACAGGCCCAATCTCCAGCCCTCTAGCTGTCAGTTGTGCATTATATAGCCGGTACTTTGGAGACTTTTTGAAGTCATTTCTGCTCGAACTTCTCTATATTTTTCGCTAGCATGATTGCATGAGTGCAAAAGGCTCTTCTAGCTCTTAAGCAGGCTAATGAGTCATGGTAATTTGGCTAATGTTATCGCCTTGTTTCGTATCTGATCGATTAATGCCTGGAAAAGCTCTAACAAACTTTTTGCACTAGTGGGAAACCTGGCTCTTACAAACCTCTTTCATCTTGATGGTGCCCTTTTTATCTAATAGGTGATTTGTTCTATTTCTATATAGGGGTAGGTAATGGATTGGGTTGGGTTGGGTTAGGGTCGACCTGGTTGCAAAATGGGCCGGGTTGGTTATGGTTGGCCCATTAACTATTTGGGCCGGGCCGGGTGTTTTTATGTAAATGAATTAGTTGGGTTGAGTCGATCTATTGATGATCTGCTTTTGGCCCATTTAAAAATGAATCAAACTTGTACAAAAAATATATACATAATAATTATTCTTATTTATAGGGCATTGGTAATAAGCGTAAATAATTGTAGCATGTAAATCAGGTTAGCAAGTAGGTTGAAAAAGTAGCGGGTTATTAAACGGGGTGTTAATGGGTCGATCCGGCGCAACCAGTTAATATGCTTTAATGGACCGACCCATTATTAGCCTGACCCATTATTAGCCTATTTTGAACGACCCGCCCTGCTTAGCCCAATGAGTACTCCGCCGGTTGCCCACCCCTAGTTCTATATCATCATGAAATTCAGGTGTTTCCGCTCAATTTTGGAGCCTTGGTAAATGGTAATTGAGTGTCTGAATCATACGCCTTGTTTTCCATTGCTCTGTGACAATATCACAACGCTCTTGAGCTATTATGAAGGAATTGAGCAAGTCTTGTTGCGAGGTTAGGCATGATGTGCTTGTTCATATGAGACCACTAGTTATCTCATTAAAGAGTGATACAGAGTTCCAGTGAGTTTGTGTAGGAATCCAGTCAAATAATTCGTGTTCAAAGGGCAGGTTTTGGATGAGGATATCAGGATAACATGGTGGTTTTGCTTGTGAGGATGAAGTCTAGATGCTTTGTGACCACAAGATTTGGCTAAAAAGGTTGGGCTCAGTTTGGTTGATTGAATGTTCGCCTTGGATTAGTCTAGATTTGTTATTGCTATATATTCAGTAAGTTCACGGTGGAGATAATAGTTGACCATATTACATAAGAGTTGGTCCATCATCTTAAAAATTAAGTTGCCCTTTATTTTGGTGCTTATAATATTGTCTAAACTTTAAGTCTAGTGTGCTATTGAACTTACATTATTGACTTGTTTTTTAACATTTTTTTTTCCTAATTTCTTAGGTATGTATTCTGGCAAAAAAAAAAGGGTTATATATATTGGCCCCTACCACCTATTTTTCATATCCCAAAGATAGTCAAACTATTATATGAATAAAACTTGTGAAATTATAATTTATTATTTTTCCTTCAAAAAAAGTATCATTTTTAAAATGTAAATTTTGTTGTTATTTTATTATAGCAAAGGATATTAAGTATATAATTAATTTACAAATACTATTCAATACAAGCACTGAAACAAAAATAATATGTATTGATCTAAGTAGTTTGATACTGGTTCGACTTAAAATAAGATATTGAATTCAAGTTCTATAAATAAATACACACACACACATATACACACGCGCGCACACACTCACACTCACACACACACACACACACACACATATGTGTGTGTGTGTGTGTGTGTGTGTGTGTGTGTGTGTGTGTGTGTGTGTGTGTGTGTGTGTGTGTGTGTGTGTGTGTGTGTGTGTGTGTGTGTGTGTGTGTGTGTGTGTGTGTGTGATTATAGAGTTTACATTTATCGCTCCTAATTAATTGTAACTCAACCCTAGCAAGAGAAAAGATCAAACAAAAAAAAGAAAAGTAAAGAAAGAAAGACAGAAAGCAATCAAGGGCATGTTCGACAACAACGTTTTGGATAGTGTTTGGTGTTTTGACTAAGTCAGTACGCTCATCAGTTAATTTTTAGTGTTCAGTAACATAAAATTTTGACTAACATTTTAAATAGTATTTAACATTTTAAGCAGCGTTTTTGAAAAGTTAATAGTATTAACGTTTTGCATTTAAAAGTAGCGTTTTATAATTTGTTTGCCAAAAAATATCATCTGAAAATTTTATCTTTGGAAATTATCGATGTACTTTTATGTCAATTTACATTAATAAGTTCACCAAACAACTAAATTTACTGCACACATTTACTTTAACTGTTTATCTAAATAGCTATCCACTAATAGCTAAATTAGAAATGATATTCACTACCTGAACAGTTGTCCGCTACTTGAACTGTTATCCGCAACTTGAACTGCTAATTTTGCTAAACAGGGCCCAAAGCATAAAGACGAAGAATGAGATATTCAATGAGATAATTTCATTATTGTTATATCAAAGCTTACATTACACTCTAAAAAGTATAAATTTTTATAAGTCACATTAATATTATATATTAACTAGTATGGACCCGTGCTTTACACGGTGCATATTATAGTACATATATATATATAGTTAAAATAATCGATGAATGTTCATTGTATACAAACTTAATATTGTAATTTAGAAAATGATACTTAAATTTATTGAAAAATATGAATAGATAGCACTTTTATGTATAACCATTGAAACTTAATAATTAAAACAACGTATGATTATCAAATATGCGATTTAAAGTATGACAGAGATTGTAGGTAGTCAAAATGAAACTAAAAATCATGTTAAATGATATGATAATTCGTTAATTTGTGGTGGCAATGATGACGAATTCACATTCTCTTCTTCTACCTACATTAAAAATTAAGTTCTTAGTAATGATTTGATTAGCAATGATATAATGAAGATTACAATTATATCTTGTGTACCTGGTGTACCTAACATAAGTGTTTCGTAAGTAATACACATTCTCCTTCCAACTTACTGACGCAATAAGAGTGATAGACAATTCTACTTTATGGCATCGTCGATGCTCCATAACAAATACCCATGGTTTATCTATACAATCATTTATAATCACATATACTGATAGATGACCATACGGCTGTAGAGAATGTTATAATGAGATAGTAAGCAAAAAATAAAGTGTCCAAAACGTGATTGGCACAGCTTCAATCTGGCCTAGATTCGAGTTTTCGGTGTTGGTCGTTCTTTGGATAACTGGATTCTCTATTCGGTTCATATATGCGTTTAGATCCAGATTTTCATTCTAGGCGAGAGCTGAAGGGAGTTGGAGCCTTGGAGGTGAAGAGGTTGAGCTTAATTTCTCTCATATTTGTTAGGTTCTCTGTTTGTATTTTGGTTATTCAAGTTTGATTTTGCTTTGCATAATTTGGTCATAATTAAAGTTAATGGTGATGGATAGGGTAAGCTTCTTCCTGATATTAATCTTCCAGTGTAGCGTGCTGAAATAATTGGTCATTAATTAACTAAACCTTGACAATTTAATTCAATCGCATCACATTTAGTTTTATAGCGATCTAATTTCATAACACATCCCTAAAGATCGACACCCGTACTTGCTACAGCGATCAACCATACACTTGCGAAATTCATAACATAAATATGCAACTGAAAATGTATAATCAATAGTACCTAACAATGAATAAATTAGATAATTTTTTTAGACTACCATAATTTTAAAATTATTATAGAGAAATTAATATATTATAACTGCGATCGAAAATATTTGCTAAACTTATTGTAGTATATTTCGATATATTAGAAATTTTAGTTGATAGTTTCTCATAATTTGCTCTTGTCAATAATTACTTCTTCTTAAAAAGTTATTAATTATTTTATTTAAAAAAACTCAAAATATTGTATATGACATGGTTGCTATATGGAATATTGTAATATTTTATAAATAATTATTACCAATAAAAACCTATAATTTTTTTCACTTACTATATGGGTATAGAAATACTTGTTACAAATTAAAAAAAAATAAAAAACTTCATCAACCTCTTAAAAGGAACATTTTTCGACCCTTAACTAATTGTCACTGTGCGAATTTTTGTTCATAAAAAAAATAGTGATTTTATGAACTTTATTTATGAATAAGAAATATAAGAAGAAAAACACCTTATCCCGCATTAAGAACGTTTGGAAAGAAAATTCTTTCGTCTAGATCCAGCTCTTCTATTAATTTATATTTCTTTTATTTAATCTAATAATAATATGCAAAGTGGCTAATTTCGGGTTTACCATTAAAATAAGAAAAGTGAAACTTTAATATTTTATTCCTTCCTTGGATCACTAAAATATTAATACCATCCATAAACTTTAGTACATATATATTTTCAGTGATTTAGAAAAAGTTATTAAAGTATACTTTGTTTTTAGGTAGTTAATAGATTCCACTCAAAAAAAAAGTCAAGAAATAATATAATTTTAATTATGATGGTAATTATTTTTATTGAAAATCTGATGGTTGTGATTATATAATCAAACAACCTAATGATATTATGATGATAATTATTTTTATTGATTTAGGAAAGGATATCAAAGTATATTTTTAATTAAGAGATTCTGTTGCAAAAAAAAAAAATCAAGATATTATATATTTTTAATTATGACGGTAATTATTTTATTGAAAATCCGACGGTTGTGATTATATAATCAAATAATCTAACGGTTCAAAATCTCAAATTTATGAGAAAATTTTAAAAAATCATATCATCACAACATTGCTTTTATATATAGTATAGATAATTATCTATATAATAAATACGTACTAAAAAATACATATACATGATAAATAAGTAGACGCTTCTAAACGTACAATATACATTGGCCGGTGACTTGTCATATCCGCTTAACCTCTTTTTCTTCCATTCCATTCTCTTGCCTTCTCTTCTTGCGTGGCATCTTCAAAACCCAAACAAAGAGGCTGTACTTCTGACGAGAATACACTGACACTGACACTACACCATACCATTTCCGACACAGTGAGAGAGAGAGAGAGAGAGATGGCGGCATCAATGGCGACGACCTGCATGCTTCCAATGATGCAAGGTTGTGACCCTCGCTCCCACTCCCACGCGGTGGACGCGTCGTTTATCAAACGCGCCGCTGAATTGGCCGACAAGTCTGCCGGTTTCACCTCGCCTCATCCTAACTTTGGCTGCGTAATTGCCGCCGGAAAAGTCGTCGGCGAGGGGTATCTGTACGCTCAGGGTACCACTCCGGCGGAGGTCCAGGCCGTCGAGGCCGCCGGCGCTTGTTGTCGCGACGCCACCGCTTATCTCAATATGGAGCCTGGGGATTGCCATGGTGAACGTACTGCGGTTTCAGCTCTTGTTAAGGTCTGCAACTTTTTAATTTCGATAATTAATAATGTCCTTCATGCTTTTGGAATTCTAAATTGTTGTTGCAAATTTGGGGATTTGCGAATGTTTTTTGCTATTATTTAATGGCACATTGATCCCTTTGTGGGAGGAGGGGGATACAAGAGGGGTTTCTTAGTGGGTTTTTTTTTTTTTTTGGTTTTTGGATGGGTAGATTTTCACATGTATGAGGATCGAATCCTGTTATTTCTTTCGGAAATCAGTCATTCTACTACTAGGCAAGGCTGCATTTTTTTTTTGGTATTTTTCCAGTGTTGATAGGAATATTTTATGTTAGGAATTGAGTCCCTTGAAATAGACAAGGTAGGGTGAAAGGTTGGTTGATTATGCACCCTTAAAATACTTGTCAATGTTCTGTGTTCTTGCTCGATAAAGGAGGAGTTTGGTGAAGAGCTTTCTTGTCGTAAAAGTGTTCATTTGAGGTATATCAGCTGTTTGGATGGATCAAATGAATAGTTTTGTGGAAAGTGTTGTTTGGATTGAACAACTTAACAAGTACTAATAACCTACAAAAAAGCTCTTTTGAGTAGCTTTTGAAAATAGTTGATTGAGATGGATAAGTTAAAAATACTTTGCACAATAGTTGTAAAGTATCACGACCTATGCCCTTGAATAATCTTTATTGTCTATGCTTGCATTAAAGAATTCTTCTTTTCTGGTTCAAGAAAGTAAGCTAACATACCAAAATGAACGACGTCTAATTTCAGACAAAATTTGTGAGGCATCATAGCCTTCTCCATTGCAGAAAGATTAATACTGTGCAGATAGACATTGGAAAAGAGATATGGGTATAAACTTAATTTTACCAAATGGTATTTTTATCATAATTTGGAAACTTGTTTTACTAAACCCTTTATTCAGTAACGCCTAATACAATCAGCTACTGCAACTCTGTGATTGGCTTATAGGTAATACAATTAAAAAAAAAGAAAAGAAGAAAGCTAATTTCAAGTGCCAACCCCAAGCCAGACAAGCTATTGAAGAAGGTGGAGGATGGAGAGAAAGGATTTTTCTTTTTTTTGGGGGGGGGGGGGTAATGTAGAGCAATTGAGTGAATAAATTCCATCTATTGAGCTATTTTATGGGGAGACCTTACAGTTGTAGCAAATGATATTGATGCTAAATGGCTTTCCTAATTCACATGTAAGAGTCAATGTAGAGTTTGAAAGGCAATAGGCTTCTGGTTGTTAAAGGAGATTATGGCACTTGCCAGAGTGGTGAAAACTAAATTGCGTTAACTCAGTTGTCAACTGTATTGCTGGGGAATTTCATGCCTTCTCTCATTGCAAGAGGATATAGAGCAGTTTACTGTGTATTGCCTAATATTTGTCACTTGTTTTAGTTCAGGAACTGCAGCTGTTAATTTTAATCGAACGATGTAAAACCTCTTCTTTAGAGACAAAAGTATCCCCCAGTTGGCTGCTTTTGCTAGGACAGTGGAATACAAGTCCATGGGATGGAAGCCGTCCACCCCCCCTTCTTTTATTACTGATTCCATGTGCTCTCCATCATGCTTGCGATGTCTTTCTTTTCAGAGTCAAGGATGTTTGCTGGGAGTGAGCCTTTTTTTCTTTTTTCTTTTTGTTTTTTTGGGGGAGGGGGGTGTTGAATTGACCTTCATCTTGCTCGTCTACATACTAACTTCTGTTCTCATTTATGATGTTGCTGTTGTGATTTCTTACGATGTTGTTCTATCCATGTAATAACAAAATTCCCCAGTTTATCTCCTACTAGTCAGGGATTAAGAGAGTGGTTATTGGAATTAGACATCCTTTGAACCATCTTCGTGGTAGTGCAATTCAAGCTCTGAGAAGTGAAGGAGTGCAAGTTGATGTCCTTGGAGAAGATCTGCAAAGCGATATTGTTGAGGTAGTATCATATATCTTTTTTTTAGAAAAAAATGTTTAAGTATTTAGATTTTGTTTACCTTTTGTTCAGGATCCGCCCTCCCCTTTTTGGGTGTGTCCATATAGTTGTCTTTGAAGTTTCTTATTTAGTGCATCTTGATTGGAACTATTACTGTTGTAACTTAGAGAACTCTCCAATGACCTTTATTACTCGTTTATCTTTATAGTTGCAGGCTAACAGGATGAAGTATTGGTTAAAACCCAAGTCTCACCTGGGCTGATATGGTTGCCTATTGGGCTATTGCCTTCACACATTTTAAAAGATTTATAGGAAACTGAGAGCACTGAGCAGGAGACTAGGAGCACTGAGCACTTAGTCACTTGACTCGCATTTGACATATTATTTGTTGGAAGTTCTTCAATAATAGTCTCGATATCCAGAGTCCTAAGATACTTTTGCCACTCTACCACCATAACTGCGTAGGAAGTCCTACGTATTTCTTTAAACAATTACGAGTATAATGGCTTCATTGGCGGCATTTGTAAACTTTGAATCACAATTCCAGCAAATAATGGGCATTGTGGCAGCTTACAATAACTTTTAAAACTCTTCACAATAATTATTATAAGTTATTGGCTTATTACAGAACATGCTGAAAGGGTCAGTAGGAGCATATATTGACTATCTAACAAATTTTCAGATTTTTTTCAAAGAAAATCATGAAAACCATATATAACAACCTTCATTTTTGAGTTCCTTTATATCTATACCTATGGAACTACTTGCGACATTTTAAATATCCCTCTAAACATATCAATGAGCCTAGTCACTATTCAGAATGGTAGATATTGCATTCAAAGATTACTAGAATTGTCTTGAAAATACTCTAGGCGTTATCCCCATGTGGCATATGGGGCACAAATTTGAGAAAATATTGGGTTCAACCATTGCAGTCGCTCATAGGATATGCGTGCTTAACTGTCAATGGTGGTCCTAGAGCACCATAAAGCAATTTATGGGCCAAAAGCAGACAGTTGCTATTTGGAAACTCCTGCAATCCCCTGTCCCCACCAAAAAAAAATAAATGTGAAAACGGCGTAGGTTCTAAGAGACTCTAACCATTGTAGCTCCTAAATGTCTAAAAAGGTTTGAATATTTCATGGAAAACTGAAATTTCAATGAGCATGATGCTGTAGTAGTCACCATTTTGGAGATTTTGAAGTGAGAGTTTTAGGGCCTATTGTTTTCTGCGATAGGATGCAATTGTAAGCTGCAAAAGAATATAAGAAGTTAGAAGGAGATGTAAGAAGTTATAAGATGTAAGAAGTTGTATGGATAGATGTAAGCAGTTATTAAATTGTTAAAAAGTTGTACAAATATAATTTTTAGATATGTATGCATAATTATTGGTCTGTATTATATAATTTGCAAAATAAATTATTTCATGAAAGTAAATTACGCATAATATGTAGTGATATGTATGAAATTAATTTTATATCATCGCTAAGCAAATTATTTTTCTAACATCATACAAACAAATTTTTTTCTACAATTATCATTTTGAATGAGAACAAATAATATTGAAATAAATAATTAATGAAAATAAACCTTTAAACTAGTCAATTAGAAGCAATAAAATAAATTCAAGCCCATAATTTATAGAATCAAATATGTCCTACACTTGAGGTGTTTTTTTATAAATTAACACTAATTTCACTTCCCTATAGACATTAAAAAAATAACAATTTTATTATTCTGCATAAAAAGGCTGCCAATCTTAGCAATAAACCAAATGTGGATGGACTATCCAATGCTCAATCATACGATGATAGCAACCAAATTGTCATTAATAAATTTAAGAATGAAATAGCTGAAATGCTTTCGTCACATACGGTTTAACTATTTTTATATATGATTTATGTCAAAACTCAAATATGCGTGAATGTAATTTTTGCATTGTAATTTTAAAAGCATGTAACTTGTTTTTTTCTATAATGGCGTATATCATCCATGCCGAAATTCAAATATAATTTATGTCGTTAAAGTTTGCTTGTACGTTTACAGAAATATTATGTTCATATAAATATATACAAATTTTTCATATTGGTAGTATAAAAAAAAAATAGTTACATCTTTCTATAAATATGAGGAAAAAAAAATAAATGACAAGTTGAACGTTATAAAAAATATATAAGGGGATATAAAAAAATGTAAGATGATGTAAGAAGATGTAAGGAGATGTAAAAAGATGTAAGAAATTTGTTAGATGTAAGGAGCTATAAGAAGTTGTAAGAAGATGCAAACTGTAACCTAAATGCTCAATATCGCGAAAAAGAGCAGGGCCTAATAGGCCAAAAAGTCAGCATTATTGTCAAGTGCTTCATTGCTACTTAGCTGGTTGAGGGCTATGATGAACATTATGGCTTTGAATTGTTTGAGGGCGCCATGCTTGTTCAAGATGGTAATAAGTCAAGCTTGTAGCGATCCTCTCGTTTTCTTTTCTTTTTAATTTTTTATTCCCTTCCTCCCATGCATTTGAGTTCTTAATGAAAAGGTCGCTAATATGTTCGTTGTGTTGCAGGAAGCTCGTAAATTTTGCCTTCTTGTAAATGGTCCTTTGATTATTAGGGCTGCTTCTAAAGTCCCATACTCTAGTCTCAAATATGCCATGACCCTCGATGGTAAGTTTCAACACTCACTCACTCTGGAATCTATGATTTCTGAATTAAGTGTGAGAGGTGACACTACTGGGATATGTATATGTTGACAGTCTTTTGTGCTATTAGGTAAGATTGCTACTACCAGTGGGCACGCTTCATGGATAAGCAGCAAGTTGTCAAGGTGCCGGGTCTTTGAACTAAGGGGTCGAAGTGATGCTGTAATTGTTGGAGGAAACACTGTACGGAAGGATAGTATGGTTCTCAGCTGTTTGTTTCATTAAAGGTGCTCAAGGTGTTATCACTTGTCGCAAGTCCTTCTAATTATCTTTTCTTTTCCTATTTCTTTTTGTCCTTTCCAATGTGTGAAATTTAGATCCTCGATTAACGGCAAGACATGGTGGTGGGCATTTGCCTGTGCGGGTTGTGATGTCGCAGTCTCTAAATTTACCTGAAGAAGCACATCTTTGGGACACTTCTGAAGTACGTACCATAGTAGCAACTCAGAGGGGTGCTAGAAAGAGCTTTCAGAAGTTCCTGGCTTCTAAAGGTGTTGAAGTGGTTGAATTTGATTTTCTAAATCCTACAGTGGTGGTCGAACATTTTTATGATTGTGGCTACCTTTCAATTCTCTGGGAGTGTGGTGGAACGCTGGCTGCATCAGCCATCGCTTCTGGTGTTGTACACAAGGTATGGATGCCTTTCTCCCCTCAGCAGCTTCTTACTTTGTTTTTTTTGGGGCGGGGGGAAAGCTCCCATCTGCAGCTTTAATAGCATTAATGACGCTATGACAGAATTGTTGTGCGTGCTACATATTTTGCCATGGTCATAGTTCCTGCAAAGGTATTTGTGTATGCATTTTTTTTGACAAGGAAAAAGAGTAAAATATAATAAACTGAAAAATGTACAAAGGGATGGATGCAAGCGAGCATCCTCCAAAAGGATTATGTACACCCTAGATGAAGCCTATCCACAAAATCAATTACATCAAAAGAAGAATCACAAAAGTTCCCACTATCCCAGAAAAAAAGAGTCTTGATAAGAATATCTTTGATTCGTTGAAGGGGCGTCTCATCTCCTTCAAAGACTCTTTTGTTTCTCTCTCGCCAAATAGCCCAAAAAATCACATGTGGGATCAATAAGACGCTTCTCTCTTTAACTTTCCTACCAAAGGCCCCCTCCCAAGCCAAAAGATGATTCCTCACAGAATCCGAGACAACCCAGGAGACTCCCAAGCAACTAAAGGATAACTCCGTATTTGTGTATGCATTTTATAATATAAAGACGGATGGCATGGGGATCTTTTGGTTTCGTGTTAAGCTTGCCTCTATTTTCGACACCCCCCCCCCCAAAAAAAAGTGGGACTCCTTGTTGTCATAAACAATTTACTATTTGGCTCAAGAGAGTTTCAGTGTTATTCTAAAACTATCTTCCAAAGTGCCTTATTTCTAGGACAAAAGTACCTTTAATTTTCTACAGATAAACCAGCTAGTATCATCCAAATATTTGCTACTAACCACCAAGTAATCTAAGTGCATTTGGATGGCAAAAATAAACCCTCATATGAAGTGCAGTTGGCTGCTTATTTCAATTCGTTTCAGGTTCATGTAATGACAATGTTTTTAAGCGCACTTAATGGTTATGATGTATGATTAGATTAAGAAAAGAAATTGTGAATTGTTTCTTCAGAATGACATTTTCAATGGTGCTTCTTTCCATTACTGTTGACATTGTTGTGATTGTTATAACTATTATTTGATCCTGATGCTCATTTTGAAAGCAAGCAGATTGATTTGTTCGTGTTCTTTTCTTTTCCTCTTCATTTTAGGTGTATGCTTTTGTTGCTCCAAAAATTATTGGCGGAAGAGGCGCGCCATCCCCTGTCGGTGAACTTGGCATGGTTGAGATGACTCAGGCTCTTAGCTTACATGATGTTAGTTATGAACAGGTAGGTGTGATGCTTATTTGAGTAATCTCTGCTGTCTATGATCCTTGGTGCAAATGGTACTATGGTGGAGTGGGTATGCCTATTTGGAATAGGGTTTTGAATATGCTTTCTATTGTCTTGCAGTCTGACTTATCTTAGAGTCCTGTTACTCCTGGGCTGTTTATTTTTGCTGTTTTTTTTTTGGAAACTTTAGAGTTCTGGGGAAGCTAAACTTAATCCACTTGTGGATGGCTGAAAGGAGTCACTTGTTGACCCTTTTTTCAACTTGGATTATAGTGGACTATAATAAAATGCCTCATGACACTGCCCGTCCTTTTTGTGAAGTAATATGCAGTCAAAAGCTTCAGCAGCATAACCTCTCTGTTTTTCAGGTGTAAAGGCTGCTAAATATCCTCCCCTCCACAACTCTTCCCACGACATACTCTCTTTTCTGTGCATTAGGTCATTAACATTTAGTTAATCAAGGGGCTTGATGCAAATAGTGTTGCTGCAGTTCTTCTGTAGAGGCTGCAACTGCATACATCAACTCTGACCCCCCCTCTCCCTGCCTGGGGGGGGGGGGGTGGCGGCTAGGCAGGAGTCCTGGATACAAGTTTGGTTAGACTTTTAGTTTATAATTTTTAGTCAAATTTAAGTAGTTAAAAGGCTATAGTTGGGTTGTTGTCTTCAATTGAGAGTGCAAGTCCATATGGTGTTACTGCTTTCCAGATAATATTGTGGTTGTGGCCTGATAGGACATTAAAGCCATGGAAGAGGAAAAGACACTCGTAGGAAAAGGACAGCCTTTTATTCAGTTATGCTGTTTATCCCTAAGCAGAATTCATAAGTATTCTGCTAGTAATGTCATGATTGTGATAATTTATTTCCTGTGTGGATGGAAGAATCAAGACTTACGAACTGAGCAAATGTGTGTCTAGGAAAACCATTTCATTGTATGTGCCACCTTTTAGTAATACACTGTATGGTATCCTTCCTTTTGGATGCCACAGAAATAGGAAGTTGGTTTGCAGGGCCATTGACACAGCTAGCCTTTGACATGGTTGGCTCACTTGATCTGAAATTGAAAAATGTACTTCTCCTGGGAAATTCTCCCAAGCTTGTTTCCTAATGTTGAGCTGTCACTTATATTTTGACAACAGGTTGGACCAGACATGCTTATTAGTGGATTTCTTGAGCCCATTCCTGATTTGAGACCCACAGTTCCATCCCTCTCTGAAACGACTAAAATTGATCCTGCACTCAACCCATATGAATCAGGCATCATATCCTTTTACAAGACTTGGGATCCTTATGGTTCTTTCTCAAACTTTTCACCTCATCCTATTCAGATGCCGGATGAGGGTGGTGACTACTTTACCTGGTCAAGTGTTGAGCACTACTACCAGGTGATGCATCATACAGATGTCTTCCCTCACACCCCCCCCCCCCCCAAAAGAAAAAAGAAAGAAAACAAAGAGAAACCATTTCATTGTTCATGGTCATTTTCACTATGCATGCATCTCTTTGCATCACCATTTCTATAAGGCCTATGTTTGACTTGGGATTTTTGCTTTTTGGAGAGGGGGGGGGGGATTCGGGGGGAAGAGATCTTTTTGCATGTAGGAGAAGATTCAACGTATAACCACCATTAAGTTCTTATACCTCAATTTTTCCACTCATTTTTCTTTTGATCAATTTTTTTTAGGTTTCTTTCCAGTCAAACAGTATCTTGAAGAGCATTAATTACATGTCTTAAGAGTCGGTAGCATTTTTTCACCCTATTTTTGGGTTCAGAAAGCCACCTTTAAAATTGATTTTTGTTTAAGTTCAGAACTTTGTGTACAATCTTCCATCATTAATCTTCTTTTCCAGTCCCTACTTCTATTATGCGGAAAAGTGGAGCTTGCGTTCTCTTTTCTAATAATTTGTAAAACAAGGAAACTAAGGAGAAAAGCTGACACAACAGTTGGAAGGCAAGATTGCTTTCTGACACAATCTGCCCTATTTTCCGATTGACGAACCTTTATTTACTCGGTTTAAGTTGGAACTTGGAAAGCATATCATTTGGACTAGAAATCTTTGCTTCCTTGGAAGAATTCTGGAAAGCTAGGATTATTTTCTTTGCTTAAGGGTACTTTCAAGATTCTGATCCCCGTGAGTTTTTACAGGCAAAGCACAATTTCAAATAGGCAAAATGGAAAAATTTAAGTGCATGGTTAGGTGACAATGAGATATAACTGAAGTGTCTTGTTTATTTCCATAACATTCATATTAATTGTTTATTGTTTTATCTTTAACCCTGTTACAATTTACAGGCACATAAGTTTTATGGTGTGCACGATCCTGTTGCACAAGATTGTGTACTAGCTATTAAATCTGCAAAAAGTCCAGAAGAAGCAGCCAGGATAGGAAGGAAAATGCAGAGGCAACAACTTGGCCTGGTACTTGTGCTTCTATTGGTCTTGCAATCATGAACTAATCTTACTACCTGCCTATCTTTGTAAGCTTTATGTCTTTGTCCATTGTGGGGGTTTCAATTTTCAAATTGATCCTGTTCGAAAGCCTTCTATGTGGTTAATATGGGGGAAGCCGACAGCCAGCTTCAATCATAGGAACCAGCCCTGGAATAGTCTGCGGTGTGTGTGGGGCATTTACCAATCCCTGCTTCCTTTAGTGAACATAAATGAGCTAGCTGGTCTTCTGGCTTTGTGTGGATGTGTGCTTATGCCGTGAACAACTCAGCCCCCAACCCCAAACTAGGCTGCCCTCAGTGGACTAGGTTCTGGGTCCTCCGGTCCAGGTGTAGCAGCAGGGGCAAAGGATCGATGCTTAGCCAAATCCCAACACGTGTCCCTCCTTATGAAGGGAATGTGTCCTCCAAGACCTGGGACCTGCTAGTTAGGTGATGTGTCAATTGAAAAGCCTCTGTTGCTATACTTAAGCTGCATGATGCCAGCAAAACTTTCTGGGAGGGGAATGTGTCCCCCAAGACCTGGGACCTGCTAGTTGGGTGACGCACATGCTGTCAATTCAAAAGCCTGTGTTGCTATACTTAAGCCGCATGAAGCCAGCAAAACTCTGCATTGCAGTGACATCTTAAGTTACACTAGTAGGAAGAAGATTATTGGACTGAAACACTGGAACTGAGAAATTCCTACAAGTCATATTTTCATAAATAAACTATTTTATTAAAACATTATCTACTGCCTTTGCTGCATATTTCGATAGACAATGTCTTCCAAATCTGGAGTCCAATGAAATTGTATCTATTTATTAAAAATTTGCGAAAGCCTGATCTCCTTATGCCCTGTGCTGCATGGGATTCCGGAGTATTGGTCATGGCTCCTTTTTTCATAAATGATGGTATAGTTGAACATCTCCTCAGGCTGTGCGCCTCAATGAGATGATGCATAAATGGTGGTGATGGTTGTTATTGTTGTTGAATCGTACAGTTGAACTGTGACATATCACACACATCACTTGCTCTCTGTTGCACATTCATTCTAATGTCCTGCATAGTGTTGGAAAACACTTGTTGGGATGTAATATTGCAAAACCATAAGAGCCTTGAATGCGACCTATTCTTCAAATCCTTGCTGATATCTTCTCCTGACTCTGTTTCTTTGTCAGGTGAGATCTGACTGGGAAACTGCCAAAATCGATGTAATGTACAGAGCATTGAAATGTAAGTTTTCAATCTATCCCCACTTGAACTCCATGCTTCTCTCGACAGTTGGGTCGGTTCTAGTTGAAGGTTCGCCCCACGACCTCTTTTGGGGTGGCGGCCGTGAGGGGGAAGGCCTTAATCATCTGGGTAGGTTGCTGATGCAGTTGAGATCAGAGTTTCTCGGAGAATCCTCTTCTGCCAGTGAGAAATCCCTGCCTCAGCTTCATAATTTGTGAGCGAAGAAACTGAGGATCTTGCCCATCTTCCTGTACTTATAGAGGGTTATACTTGTATAATTGTATTATAATACATTGGTTCCAACAACAACAACAGAATGGGAGTCGTGTTATACTGTGGTCTGCCGATTGTTCATTGATTTCGGTATGAATTCCTTTGCTGGGACCAGAACTAGATGTCCTAAGGGACACATTTGTACAAGTGTATTTGTATTGTATGTGATAAGTGATAACCATTCTATGTATGTGATAAGTGATAACCATTCTATTTATAAGGGGTATAGTTATACCTCCAACTCCCCTCAATATAGGTTATGTTTTCACAAGATTTGGAGATATTCATATATAGACAGTCTTATCTCTACCGATATCTATACCGACAGCAGATGAAGTTAACATATAGTAATTTGACTTTTCTTCATAGTCTAGAATGGAGTCGATATATAGTGGAAATGTAAGATTTTCTTATTATTGTATTTGAACTTGGTGTCGTAGTTTTAAAGAAATTATCATTCAAACCTTTATGTACTAATTGTTTTGTGTTAGACTGTTTCTTCAATATTAAATTAGGTTGCATGATTTTGAAGGGAAGGTTTATATAAAAGACTATGTTGAACAATATGAATTTTTTTAATTATTATTTTTCGAGAAGCTTTAAGTCAAAGATCAAAGGCAGTCACATCATCTAGACCCTTGGGTCTATATTTGGACAAAAGATATCAGTACTAGATTGTACTATAATATTTCTTTCATCAATTTACTTTTAATTCTCAATCTAACTCGTGAGGTTTACGTGATAATGACATGCCAAGCTGTCTAATTTAACTATTTTGAATAATCATCAATGATTAAGTGTGAGATTACGTATGATGGTTAATATGTAAGAGATTCCTTGGACTTAATATTCATTATTAAAATTCTACCTATGCCTTATTTTGGGGGTTAATCTTCATCGGTGTATAATATATGTGTTAGACTAAATAGTGTACAAGTATAGTCTTTTATCAAGGAAATTTGGATCTTTTTTTCTTTTCCTAATTATTAGTACGTTAAAGTTTTCTTCGTCTCCAGCTTTTGCCTTTTGGTACTCGCAGTGTTTGTTTAGCTTAAATTGAGCAGATATTTGCCCAAATTCCATGTATCTATTATTTTTATGATTTTAGTATGCTTCTGTAGTTTTTTTTTTTTTCCTTTCTAAAATATGATACGGTATCTTATGCTTAATGATAAGATTTAGATTATGTATGTATCAAGATGGTCATCTATCTTGTGTTTGTGTAGGGTCAAGATCCATTAAAATCAATTATAGAGATTTTCATGATTCAAGTTTAAAATGAGTTATTCTTAAATTTGAGTCATATTTGTCCTTTTCATGTTTGTTCAATAAATTTGACAATAAACACAATCAACATTTTTTAGCAAAATTTCTTTTCCTTTTTAATCATATCAAAATCTAGTCATCTTTTTTTTAATTATATATATATATATATATATATATATATATATATATATATGAATTTGATCATTTTTGTTGATTAATATCATCATGCAATTACATTTGTATTAATTTGGCCGTACATTGTAATGCCACTATTATAACTACCAATACATCCACAAATCTAACCCTAGGGTTAGAGTAGGCACAATTAAATGACAAACCCGTCATGATCTTAACTGCTTTAAAAGACTTTAAAAAAGCTCAAAGTGGCAAATTAGGCTTAGTGGCCGTTTGATCTTTAATTACTTTATGCTTAGGCAATGAACTTTTTGTTACCCTAAAAAACATACAATATTATTACTAACCAGTGGAAAACTATGGAAAAGGGGAGTGAAAAGAGGCTGCCTACCATCTACAAAAAGATTGGTTGTAATGCCTTTAAGCACCTTTACAGCTTCGTAGAGGACTAGAGACCACTTTTGGATGTTAGCTTTTAAGGTAACCTAAATAAATTTGAGTACAAGTTGATGTAAGTGGTAAGAAATCAGCTACCATTAGTAGAAATTCGTAATAAGTCTTGTAATTATTAACCGAGTCGTAAAGTACACAATTATTCTAAGATGATGAGTAGCATCCAACATACCTATATTGACTTACAATACAAAACAAAATACTTTAAATAGACAGTTTTGGTATTTTCCACAATTTCTTGGTAAACGGAAGACGTGAAAGACCTAGAAATAGAGAATACTACAGATCTTAGCTTTTCCGAATCATAGGTGACAAAAATTGAGATTTACGCTTTGATTTGACTTTAAAAATTGGACAATATAAAAAACTGATAAAAACATTTTTTTGTTCATACTATTTTTGCTGAATCCTATAAATCGATAAATTCTATAAATAAAATTGCCCATCACGTAACGAGATTGGAATTGAAGGTGTGAACATCATGTGTGTCCTTGTTGAAATGCCACCGTCCACATTATTCTTAACTAGTCAATTTACTATGATGATATATGCACTACTAGAAGCCTCAACACTTATCTAATTAAACTACTTATACCCTACAAATTATTCTTAATTAATCACACGAGATTCACAATCTCTCAATCTGTGGCTGAAATTTCATTGTCAATGCATGGAATATTAACCTACTTTACCCTACAAATTATATACAGTGTTTGGCTTCCTTCACCCCATCTTTTTTACTTTGTGTTCATGATTCTTTCTTAGCTTTCCCATTCATTGATGTTTCCTACATGATCACATGTAGTTATTTCATCCACAAGTTTATCTGTTTCTCTGAACATCATCATCGCCTTAAATTTAGGGTTATTTAATTTGGTACTCCTGTACGTATTTTTAAGGGTTTCTATTGTTACAAAGTATGGAAATGAAATATATCTATAAATCTACATTGATGATGATTATTATTATTATTCAAACTTTTGGTAGATGATACTTGGTACTCCTGCAAGTCTTTTTAAGGGTTTCTGTTGGTACTCATGTATTATTAATGTACTACAATATGGTATAGTGATGTAGTGCAAACATGCGGAGGATATTGTCCAAAAACGATGGGCAAGGCAATTTAGTTGATATATCGGGAGTGATCTGATGAGATCTCTAGTGCATTAGTGCTGATATGATCACACCCAATATTGAAGGTGATTGGAGAACAGAAGATATGAAATTGAGCTAGAAAAGAATCCCCCCTCCAAAAAAAAGCCACAATATTGGGGGTGGGGCTATAATTAAGGGGCCCCAATTCATTAGAGAAAAAGATGTGTAAATTAAAAGATTGAAGCTTTACATATTCCACCAAAATCACATGTTCTTTGTTTTGGGACACAAAAAGGAAGGTCAAGTTGTTGGCCCAACTTTTCACCTGTCCTAAACTATAAGTGATGCTACAATTAAAAACAAAAGGTCATGATTCATGAGGAATAGGGTACCCCTTCACCTTTTTATAAGGGATGAAAGAAATTCTATTATTTGGAAATGAAAATTATTTTATTAAAAGTCAAAGATGAAGTAAAAGAAAAGTTTAATAAAGATGGATTTGAATGTTGATTTTTATAGAGTTTATTTATTGTTTATGTAATTTGACAATAATTTTGAAATCTATAAGCAATTTTCATTTAAAGTCTACATTGACGTTCGAAAACAAATAAGTTTCTATGAATTCTTTATTAATTATTATATTCTTCATGGAAAATTATTATCATTTTCTAGAAAATCATTTAGACTATAAATTGAAACTAATAAATAAAGTAGATCATATATTTTGAATTCTCTTTATGCACAAGCTAGATGTTGAATTGGTTAAACAGATAGAAATTTCATAAATTGAAAGGTCTTACTTATGACCATTATCAACTAGTAATCCCTCCCTGGAGCTAATCCCAAGAGAGATTAACATGAATTAATAATCCCTGAATTCCAATGTAAATTTTAGGTAATCTAGCAATTATTAGCACGGTTGATATGTGCAATTATCAAGTATTAATTTACTAATTGACGTTTAAGTTGCCAGATATGATTGTGACAAAGTTTGTTGATGTCAATTCGTATTGTGTGTATATTAATTATTTTTGGGTCGCCCATACATACAACAAAAGACACTACAGCAATACAATAGAAAATGGAAAAATCCGACCTGGAACGTAATATACTCAGAACCTGAGTCTACACTACTAGACTACCAGATATGATATCATGAAGTTTTTAATCAAGCCTGGCGGCTACATTCCAGAGAAAACAAACCTTCTATAGTTCTATCTATACTATATATAAAAGCAGTGTTGTGATGACGTGGCTTTTTCGAATTTTCTCATAAATTTGAGATT
>JACYFF010031959.1:12664335-12780416 GCA_017589665.1 Selenicereus undatus
CCTAAACCCTAAACCCTAAACCCTTAACCCTAAACCCTAAACCCTAACCCCTAACCCCTAACCCTAAACCCTAAACCCTAAACCCTAAACCCTAAACCCTAACCCCAAACCCTAAACCCTAAACCCTAAACCCTAACCCTAAACCCTAAACCCTAAACCCTTAACCCTAAACCCTAAACGCTCAACCCTAACCCTTACAACCCTAAATCCTAAACCCTAAACCCTAAACCCTAAACCCTACAAACCCTAAACCCTAACCCTAAACCCTAAACCCTAAACCCTAAACCCTACACCCTACACCCTACACCCTAAACCCTAAACCCTAATCCCTAAACCCTAAACCCTACAAACCCTAAACCCTAACCCTGAACCCTAAACCCTGAACCCTAAACCCTAAACCCTAAACGCTCAACCCTAACCCTTAGAACCCTAACCCTTACAACCCTAAATCCTAAACCCTAAACCCTAAACCCTAAACCCTAACCCTAAACCCTAAACCCTAAACCCTAAACCCTAAACTCTAAACCCTAAACCCTAAACCCTACAAACCCTAAACCCTAACCCTGAACCCTAAACCCTAAACCCTAAACCCTAAACCGTAAACCCTTAACCCTAAACCTTGAACGCTCAACCCTAACCCTTAGAACCCTAACCCTTAGAACCCTAAATCCTAAACCCTAAACCCTAAACCCTTAACCCTAAACCCTAAACCCTGGACCCTAACCCCTAAACCCTAAACCCTAAACCCTAACCCCAAACCCTAAACCCTAAATCCCAAACCCTAAACCGTAACGCCTAACTGTAAACACTGAACTGGTAATGTTGAAATTCATGTGTACATCTTTATAAATTGCGTGTTATGTCCGAACGTAATAGCAGGAAGTGTCATGAATAATTATGTATATGATGTAATGCTGTGTATTAGCATGTCTTCTTTCATTTGTACTAATCCTTTGTGCGGGTTGACTTTAGATTTTAGGATGGGGAAAAAAAGAAAATTCAATATGGATGCAACTAACTCTCGCAGATGTTGCTGTAAGTGTCACGACGTAGGTGTCAATGAAGTACCACTTTTTTCCTTGTGCGCAGTTGCTGTTATGTGAAATGACTATGTGAATTGCATAACTTTGGTGAAGACATGCTTAGTGTTTATGTAGTACCACTCATTTTGACAGGAATTTTGACGGCCTCAACCCCGTCAAAGTAGACTTCTGACGGTTTTTTTGACGGGCACGTTTGACCGTGAGCATGCTAATTTGACTGGAATAAGTCCGTCAAAAAAACCGTCAAAACTCTACTTTGACAGGGTTCAGCCCGTCAAAGCTCCTGTCAAAATAACACTGACGGGATTTCAGTCCGTCAAGAAGTTCGGTCAGTTACATTTTGACGAATTTCAGGCCCGTCAAAGTTGGCCGTCAAAAATTTTTGACAGACCCGTCACATAGTTCATTTCGACGAAGCTTTTTTCGACGGACATTATTTCCGTCTAAATTGCCGTCAAAACCCTGATTTTCCGTCAAAAAGTACAATTTTTTCCGTCAAAATACCTGTCAAAATACTTAGCTTACCTAAAAAATTATATTATCATACTATAATTTGGATTGTGACAATTCTCTACTATCAACATCGTCTTTAATGCATGAACACAAAACACAACCTGGAAAAATACGTATCGTGCATGAGTAGTAGTAAATCAAGCCACGTGGCAAAATTCTAGTGAAACAAAAGTGTTTTATTTGCAATTAATAATATTAGCCCCTATATGTTAACAACAATCAAGGGAATTTGAACAAAACTTATATCATACACTTAAGTGTATGTACTTTTATATGACACATAAGCAATTGTATATTAAAAGATAAAATATATGACAAATACATCCAAGAAAAAAAATATAATAGATATGGGAGTACGTGCTCACAGATGTATATAATAATTTGCCGAATTTAAAATCGTTTTTTACCTGGTGATATTGATAGCTCATTAATGAAGGATAACTACAGCAAACCCAAAACAAAATAAAAAAATTATTTTACCTTTTGTGTTCACTAGCTACTTGATTAGATGTTAATCTTGTTTTGTAAACAGTTATTATTTGTTTGTATTAGATGTTAACTATTACCTATTTAAATTAATTATTTTTAGAAAAAGTGTTTTGTAAAACTAACTGTGTTCTAAAATAAGTTGGTGAAATTTCACTTATGCCCTTGTCTATGAATTACTTTTTAATGACATGTAGTTAGTGTTTGGTTGGAAGGAAAATGGTTTTCCCGGAAAATCATTTTATGTGGAAAATGTTTTTCCAAGGAAAGTTGATTTTCATATCATATTTTCCGTTGTTTGGTACAAGACAAATCATTTTTCATGAAAAAGATGAAAACGTTAACTGAATTGTTTAAATGGAATGGTCGTAGTTGATATAAATATTGACCAAATAAAGGAGTTTGGAGCTCAAAATTCACATTTGAGTTCTTTCAATACTTCCTCTCGGATAATGAAGTTTCGATCTAAACCGTTGAAATTATTTTAGTTACGAAAGATATCAACTAAATCGTTTAAGTAATAAAAAATATTGATTGAATTGTCGTGATGGAGAAAATATTGACCAAATGAAAGAATGTCGTGCTCAAAATCTGGATTGTAGCCTACTTTGCTATTTCTATTTGATGAACAAATTTCAATCCAAACTATTGAAATTGTTCTAGTGGTGAAATGCACTGTTTAAGGTGCAAAGAATATCAATTGAATTGTTGTTTTGGAAAAAATGATGAGTAAATGAAATATTATCAAGCTCAAAATCTGAATTTGAACCTGTTTTAATATTTTCTATTTGATGATCAAGTTTCGATCTAAACCGTTGAAATTGTTTTATGAGCGAGTCGACTGAATTGTTTTAATGACAAAAAATGTCGATTAAGTTGTCGTAATGGAGATAATTATTAGTGTTACCCTAGTATTACTAGTATTATTGTTGTTGTTATTGTGGTGGTTGGTGTTTGTATTTTAGGGTAATTTCTTTCTCACGAGATCTTTATTGGGTCTATTATTATTGTTGTTGGTGTTATTGTTGTTGGTAGTATTAGTAGTATTAGTAGTATTCCTAGTAGTCGTCTACGTCCGTGGCTTTCTTGGTGTTGTTTAAGTTTGTAGTGTTAATAGCTTGTCTGTAGTTGGTTTAAGTCCGCTATAACTTTTGTTATAGTTGTAGTTGTCCTTTGCTGGTTGTAGTTTGTTTTAATTTGGTAAAATTTTGGTATAGTTGGTAGTTGTCGTTGGCGGGCTGTAGTTTTTAGTCCTTAGTTGTAGTTAGTTGTTTGCGGTTGGTCGTGGCTTTCTCGGGTGTCTTGTTAGTTTGTAGATCTTTAGGGTGTTCGTTGGCCTCGTAGGCGTCTGCGTCTGTGGCAGGCCATGTAGCTGTTTCAGCCTGTCCTCCGGGGGGTTTTGGGGCTAGGAAGGGGTTAGGGCTGCGGAAGGTATGCCTAGCATCCTGGAATATTGGGTCCCTCACGGGTAAGTCGATAGAATTAGTTAAGTCTCTGCGTAGGCGTAAGATTAGCATAGCGTGTGTCTAGGAGACGAAGTGGGTTGGAGCGAAAGCTAGAGAGATTGATGGGTACAAGCTTTGGTACTCGGGGTCATCTAAGGCGAAGAATGGAGTGGACATCCTGGTTGTGAAGGATCTGGCGGACCAGGTGGTCGAAGTGAGGCGTAAGAGCGACCGGATTATGGCCATTAAGGTTTTGGTGAGTTCAGTTTTAGTGAACATGGTGAGCGTGTATGCGCCCCAGGTATGCCTGCCGGAGGAAACTAAAAAGCTATTCTGGGACGAGCTAGATGAGGTCACCCAGGAGGTACCTCAGAGCGAGACACTGTTCATAGGAGGGGACTTTAACGGCCATATCGGCGCAGAGGTAGCAGGATATGATGGGGTCCACGGGGGCTTCGGTTTCGGGGAGAGAAATGCGGGAGGGGTCTCTGTGTTGGACTTTGCGGTGACCTTTGATTTGTTGGTGGCCAACTCCTTCTTCAAGAAGAAGGAGGACCACCTAGTGACCTTCAAGAGTAGCTCTTGCAAGACCCAGATTGACTACCTCCTAACGAGGAAGGAAAATCAGAGATCGTGTAAGGACTGCAAAGTGATTCCCAGCGAATTGTTGGGAACTCAACACAGGTTGCTGGTTTTAGATGCAGAGTTCAAGTATCCTAAGAGGTCGAAGAGGAGAGTCGGAGAACCTAGAATTAAGTGGTGGACTCTCACAAAGGAGAAGGCGGGGTTAATAGCAGAACGATTAGCCGAGGAGAGAGTTTGGAGGAGGGCAGAAGACGTCGATTCGATGTGCGATGCTGTGGCGGTTTGCATCCGATGGTCGGCTACGGAAACCTTAGGTCTTTCCAGGGGAGGCGGCAACAGGATGGAGGGCGCCTGGTGGTGGAACGAAGAGGTAAAGGAGAAAGTCAAGGCAAAAAAAAAGGCTTATGCGGAGTTCATAAGCAGTAGTTCGGAGGACGAGAGGGAGCATAAGAAGATTGGATACAAGGCGGCCAAGAAGGTAGGCAGAAGGGCGGTGACAGTAGCAAAGAGCCAGGCGTTCGATAGACTGTACCATAGATTGGGGACGAAAGAAGGGGAGAAGGAGGTTTTTAAACTGGCTAGGGCGAGGGAAAGAAAGACTAGGGATTTGGGAGTGGTAAGGTGTATCAAGGACGAAGAGGGTAAGGTGTTGACTGAGGATGCTGAAATTAAGATGAGATGGCAATGGCTCTTTGCTAAACTCCTCAATGGGGAAGGAGGGGGAGACGACTGTAGTAGGGGTGGAGGGTGTAGCGATCAGCGTGCGAGCGACTTGATAACAAAGGAGGAGATTCGGGAGGCCTTAAAGAAGATGGCGCATGGGAAGGCAGTGGGCCCGGACCAAATACCAGTGGAAGTTTGGAAGTTTATGGGGGAAGTGGGTCTAGAATGGCTCACGGAGCTTTTCAATGTTATTTTCAGAACCGCCAAGATGCCCATAGAGTGGAGGGCTAGCACAGTCATCCCACTGTACAAAAACAAAGGGGATATCCAAGATTGTAATAACTATAGAGGCATCAAGCTGCTCAGCCACACTATGAAGATGTGGGAGAGGGTGATTGAGAGAAGGCTGCGAGAGGAAGTAGAGATTTCAGATAACCAATTTGGTTTTATGCCAGGCAGGTCGACTATTGAGGCGATCTACCTCCTCAGAGGGCTCATGGGCCTGTTCAGGGACAGAAAAGTGGATCTCCATATGGTGTTCATTGACCTGGAGAAAGCGTATGATAGAGTTCCAAGGGAGGTATTGTGGAGGTATTTGGAAGATAAAACGGTGTCGTCCGGGTACATTCGTGTAATCAAGGATATGTACGAGGGAGGACGGACGAATGTTAGGACGCCGGGAGGGGTCTCTAAAGACTTTGTTGTTAGTTTGAGCCTACATCAGGGCTCCGCCTTGAGCCCGTTTCTTTTCACATTAGTTTTGGATGAACTCACTAGAGGAATCCAAGACGAGGTGCTTTGGTGCATGTTATTTGCAGATGACATCGTTCTTATCGATGTGACCAGGCAGGGGGTGAATGACCGGTTGGAGAGTTGGAGGCATACGCTGGAGGCTAGATGCTTTCGGTTGAGTAGATCGAAAACGGAATACCTCCACTGTTGTTTCAGCGGAAGGATAGAAGAGGGGGGAGAAATCGTACTGGATGGGAGAGCAATACTGAGAGTCGCTAAATTTAAGTATCTGGGCTCGATCATCCAGCAGAATGGGGACATTGACGAGGATATTAGCAAGTGGATTAGAGTGGGCTGGCAAAAGTGGAAGTCAGCATCAGGGGTGTTGTGTGACAAGAGAGTGCACATGGGATTGAAAGGCAAAGTCTATCGGATGGTAGTTAGACCGGCTGTTCTCTATGGATTAGAGTGTTGGCCTCTAAAAAAGATGCAGGCCCAAAGGTTGATGGTAGCTGAGATGAGAATGGTCAGGTGGATGTGTGGGTTTACGAGATTAGACAGAATTAGGAATGGAGTAATCAGTGGCTTAGCTGAAGTGGCCCCCATAGAGGAGAAGATGAGAGAATCGAGGCTCACATGGTTCGGCCACGTGAAGAGGAGAAGTGTGGTCGCCCCAGTGCGAAGGTGTGAAATGATCACCCCCCCGGTGGTAAGAGAGGGAGAGGTAGACCGAAGAAGAATCTAGAAGAAGTGGTTAGAGAGGACTTGAGAGTTGTCGGTTTGACGGAGGACATGGCTCAGGATAGGAGGCGGTGGCGGGAAAGGATTTTTGTATTTGATTGTAGGGGCCCGGCTCCGTAGGTGGCAGTAGCTTAGGCGGTGTGGGGTGGGTAGGGTTTTTGGTGTGCTTGTCTGCAGGTCGTGATTTTCTGGGTTGTGACGACACCAAGCGCCCCCTGATTTGTTGAGGTATGTCTCTGATGCCTCTTTATTTGCTATCCGGAACATTTCCTCTTCCTCTTTCTCTTACTCGGTAAATGGTTTCGCAATCGTTTTCTCTATAAACCTTTTTCACAAAACTGTTTTTGTGGGTCTTATGGAATCAACCTCTCTATAGGTAGGAATACCGGTAGAGGTAAGGTTGCCTACAGTTGGATCTCCCCAAACCCCGCGAAAGCGGGACCCACACTGGGAGTTTGTTGTTGTTGTTGTTGTAATGGAGATAAATGTCAATCAAATGAAAGAAATTTGAGTTGAAAATTTAGATTTGAATTTATTTTAATCTTTTCCAT
Organism: Selenicereus undatus; assembly: GCA_017589665.1. Classification (NCBI taxonomy): domain Eukaryota; kingdom Viridiplantae; phylum Streptophyta; class Magnoliopsida; order Caryophyllales; family Cactaceae; genus Selenicereus; species Selenicereus undatus. The sequence continues at coordinate 12,671,095 of JACYFF010031959.1, forward strand.
CGGATAGTCAAGTTCCGATCCAAACTGTTGAAATCAAACTTTTCACCTAAGTTCAGTTGATTACATCATCAAAGAGTTAAAAGAGGAAAATCAACTTCCTATCTTCTCAAAAAAGAAATCATTTTTCTCAATTGGGGGAAAAATTATTTTCCTATGAAAATAATTTTCCAACCTTTATTGTGCCAAACAACGGAAATAAAAAAATTATTTTCTGAAAAAATCATTTCTCCCCCAACCAAACACTATTGTAGTGTAAATTTTTCAAACTTATAGACAACTATGTCATTTTCACAAAAAATTCTTCCCACAAGGCTAAAGGGAATAGCTTTTTGGAACCAAATAACTATTACAAACATCTATTTATCAAACATTATTTGACTATTTGACTTGATCAAAATAATAAAAAATTTTCAAAATAATTATTTTTGCCTAAACAGCTGTTGGTACCAAACACCTCCATTATATGTAATATCATTGCAGAGAGTTTAATATAACCTCTTCTTTTTAATAATTTTACAATTGTTCACATCTATCTTTACAGCTTCTTATAATTTGTTACATCTTCTTACAGTTTTTTACATTTTCATAGAACTCTTTACAATTCCTTATAAATTCTTACAATTTACATTTTACTGTTGTATCTTATTGTGAAAAAGAATATGTCCTAAACGCGCATACAAAGTATGCAAGTATTACAACATTATATGGTACTTGTTCAAATTAATATACTAAATGCTCATATAAAAATTGTAAATATTGCAAAATTAGATTCAAGAGTTCTTTACCTGCACTTGCCTGTATATATGTTGATTCGTACTTATCGCCATATGTACGTACAACATATAACGGAAACTAGAGTACACCAATGCATGGGTTTGAATGCTGTCAATAATTTGATTTTACCTGTACCTTTTTTAAATTAACATTTTACTTTAAACATTCATGATCTTCAAGGTCATGACTAACAGTCTCAAGAAGCTCCTTCCTAATTAAGCTCGTTGATATCAAGTAATTTGCTTTTGTTCCGGGTCGATTAATCTTTGATAATTTTGTGGTGGCTTTTGAAGTCTTTTATGTCATGAAGAAAAAGTAGGTCGGGAGGAAGAGTTGGATGGCAGCCAAAATCGATATGAGTAAACCCTATGATCGCGTGACTGTGAAGTGGGTTTGTTGGAGCTCACGATGAGGCATATGAGTTTCCCAGAGGCATGGATTAGTCTTGTTATGACATGCGTGAGCTGAGGCATCTTCTTTTTTTGGTCAATGGCAAGACGATGAGCTTGGTTAAATCGAGTAGAGGAATCAGGCAAGGTGACCCACTGACACCTTACTTATTTTTTCTGGTTTTCGAAGGCCTTTTAGCACTTATTAATTAAGCTTGCTGAGAAAAAAAATCCTTCATGGTGTAAGTATTTTTCGTGGAGCCCTTATTAAAATAAAATTTGAACATGTTCAGATAAAATTTTTGAAAAATCTTGATAAATTTTGCTAAAATTGGCTTGTAATTTGATTTTTGAATTTTAGAAATTTTAATTTTAGTTCTTAATAAAAATATATTTTTGTTGATTCAAAATTAAGAAGCAAAAATTTAAATTTAGACACATGTAAACCACTTCAGGAAATCCGAATAATGCTTTCAAAATTGGATAAATGTGGATAAGTTTAGCTCTTAAATTTGGATAAAATACAAAATTTGGATAAAATACAAAATTTGGATGGGAGTGTAATTAATTATTACTAATCCCGAAATTAAATGTGGATTAACATTATCTGTGTAAAAAAAGTAACCACATGTCGCCGTCTTCCTCTCTCTGTCTTCTTTTATATACCCTCCGAAGATCTTCCATTTTGCTATTTTAATGGTGGAGCGTTGTTTAGAGAGAGAAACTCTCCATCCTTCTCTCTGTATCTCTCGCTCTCTATCCGCCATTGCTGCTTGCTGAAATTGCGCTTTCTGGGCATCACTCATTTCACTGTGTTTGTGTGGTTCGCTTTCTCTCTCTAGATTGAAATTGAAGTTGTCATCTGCAATTTCCCCAGATTTTCGTTCAATCCTCTCTTTTCTCTTTCCTTCCCACCTCTTTCGCTGTCTTGGGAATGCGTATTTTTGTCGTCTCTGAAACCCTGCTTTCCTTGTCACTCCCGTGAGTCTACTTCCTCACTTTCTCTCTCTTTCTCTTTCTCTCTGTATTTCCCGTTAAAGTACAAATTGGATCTCGATCCAGTTCGGTGGTGTTTGATTGATTTGATTCTTGTTTTTGCTGGTGATTCGGGAATTTAGGGTTCTTAAAATTTGATCCAATTCAGAGGTGGGAGAATTGTTCCTTTCTGTCGAAATGGGCAAACTTCTTTTTTTTTTGAAGTTCGAATAAATGGTGGAGGTTCGCATAAAGTGGGTGCTTCATTGGAACTTTTGGTGAGATATTCTCCCCTTCCTTTGTAAGTCCCTTTAGATCTCTCGCTTTATGCATTTTTGGTGACTTGTCGAGGGAAAAAAAAACAAAAAAGTGCTTGGGGGTTGCTGAAATTCTTGTCTTTAATCTTCTCTTTTTGAGCAAATTTGTGCCTTTTTAATTATGGGGTATTCAAGCATAAATTCCCAGTTATGCGTTTGGTGGTTTGATTTCACATATATAATCTGTTAGTTGGACATATTAAGGGTACCTTGTTTGTGGGTCCAAGTTTATGCCCTCCTTGTTGAAGATTCAAGCACATATTTGAGTGACTGCACTGTTTGATTTGGTTGCATATATATTGATGGTTTCAAGAGATTGAAGGCTTAAGCTTGGTTTGATTATCAACAAACAAGGGGATTTTGTTTGTTAAGCTGGGGTTCTGTGAAGCAGTTGTGACGGATCCATCAAGGGAAAACAGGGGGTGTGATTGTATAGCTGGTCTGGAGTGCATAGTTAATATAATCAGGGCCCTGAGAATGGGGTCCTGCTTATCAGCGGAAAGCAGGAGCCCTCTCCCTGGTTCTCCTTCGGCTGGGTTAGGGTTCAGGAAGAGGAAGAAGCGATTCGGGTCTAGGAGTTCCTCTGACCTTCACAAGATCCCTGGTAGGTTCTTTGCCAATGGTTCAACTGAGTTTGCATCCTTGTTTACCCAGCAGGGCAGAAAGGGAACCAATCAGGATGCCATGATTGTTTGGGAGGTAAGCCTTTGAAAGCAATTTATTTTAATATGTTAGTTCATTTTCGTTTGGTGTTCATGTGATTTAAAAACTGGGCACGTTTGATATTAAAAGTTTGATAGTAACGGTTTCTGATTGAGTGTGATGTTGAATGCAGACGTTATTGAATGTGTCTGATTAGATTTGCGTTCCTGGCGTTTTGGTCGGTCATTATGCTCTGAATACGATACTAATTGTTTATAAAAGTCTATTTAGGTGTCTCAAAAGAATCTCTTTTGCCTCCCTTTTGTTTTGCTTTTGATGGGAATGTGGGGTTTTTTTTTCCTTGTTTTTTTTTGGGTGGGGATTAAAAGGAAGTGGGAATGGGAATTCAATGATTGAACCCCTTTCAATATGGAGTTGGCTACCTGGGATTGCTTGTATATTTGTATTTCGATGGTTGAGTCAGTCTTCACAATTCAGGGTCATATGTTTGCTGTCAACTTGCACAAACTGGTGAAAGTTGCCCTGCTTGTGACATCCACGTCCAAGAAAAAACGAAAATGAAACTTTTAACGGGTGTATAAATTTACTTTTGAACTTCTATGCACAACCTCGACTTGCGTATTTGTAATGATTTTATCTCCAAATTTTGGTGCCTGTGCATTAGTTTATGCTTATCTAGAGTTTCGTTTATTACTAAATTCTTTTGCTTATTGTGTGGGACTCTGCTTCTCTCAAATGGATGCATCATTATCCAGCATTATCTTGTTGTTAGATTAGCTGCTGAATTCATCCTTATCCACCAATCACTTGATGACATGTCAATCACAACAATACGTGTATTTGACTGAAATTGTATAAGATTTATGATAATTTAAGTAATTAATATTACTAACTTAATGGTTCCATGCGGATTGTTTTAAATCGTCGTGAGCTGGTAATCCTTGGGAATTCGCATTGAAATGTTCGAAAATTTGGTGGACCTGATGGGAATTCACTAGGAGTTGGCACATTCTTGAAACAAACTGTAATTTGAAAATTTTAAATAATTATATAACGAGGCTTTTGGTTTGTCTTTTCTTTTTTTTTTGGGAGTGGGGGAGGGCATACTGGGTAGTGACGACTATAGCTATGAGGTTTAAATGTTTCATGCAGATTTAGAAGTACATTTTTTAAAATAAATGGTGATGGAAATTTTAAATGTTAAGTGCCCTCTTTTACATAAAGAGATGTTTAAAATTGACCAAATTTGACCCCAAAAGCCAAATCATGACAATTTAAGTGGGCATTTGCACTTTGGAGTATCCGCTAAGACATTCGATCTTCCACCATTTCCCAGCAATGCCACGTAATGCATTATTGCATTTGACTCACGTCTCTTAAAATAATATATGGATGTGAATGGGAGGGAGAGGGGGGTTGGCGATAAATGACCTGCATGGGAAAGGGCTGTCTCTACCTTTTTAAAGGCTGTATATAATCCTTCTCAGCATTGTATTCAATTTTGGTTCTTCATGGATTGTATGATGTCCATGTCAATGTTGGTTTTTCAACGACCCACTCTAACTGCTGAATGTTAAATGGACTTTCCAGAATTTTTGCTCACGAGCAGACACGATATTCTGTGGGGTTTTTGATGGTCATGGGCCATATGGCCATCTGGTTGCTAAGAAAGTTAGAGATTCTCTTCCGCAGAAACTAAGTGCTCAGTGGGAGGCAAACATGAGACCTGATGAAGTTCTCAGGGAGATAAGCTTTAATTCTAGTAGCATGAACTCGGAAGATACCTCCTTTATATCTGCTGACGATGAATCGAGGGTCTCTGTTGATGTTGAAGATCTAGAGAAGCACCCAGATATATTTCAGACACTAAAAGAATCATTTTTGAAGGCCTTCAGAATCATGGACCGGGAGTTGAGAGTACATAGAAGTGTTGATTGTTTTTGTAGTGGGACAACAGCAGTGACTCTTATCAAACAGGTATGCGAACTTAAATTTGCAGATTTTTAGTTGTTATTGGCTTGCCAAGATGATGTATTCAGCTGAATATTTGCATATGAACAGGGTCAGGACCTTGTTGTCGGAAATGTTGGTGATTCTCGAGCTGTGCTGGGAACAAGGGAGGAAGACAATACACTAATTCCTGTTCAGTTGACTGTGGATCTGAAACCGAATCTCCCAGGTTTCTCCCTTACTCCTATACTTCAATTTTTTCCCCTGTTATTATCTATTGTTGTTTCCTTTCCTTTCCTTTCCCCTCTCTTTGCTTATGGGCAGAGTGCTTGGGGATGTTTGGGGGAATGGACTATGATGGAGGTTGATTGTGCCTACCTGGTCTTAGCCTTGAAAAGATGACTTCTAGTGTGGCTCAATTGTTTCTTTATGACATGAAACAATTTGTGGCTGCGTGCTGTGCTGGTAAAGTTAAATATATAACTCTAAGAATTGTCCTTTCAAAAACTCAAGTTTCCAACAGAGGCACTTATGATCCTTACGTCCCTTGTTATGTCATTATTCTGTTTTGCAAAGTCATTTAATGCGGACAGAGTTGTGGCTAGTGCTGGTAGTGTTTATCCTAGGTTTGTTACTTGAGTTGACATGTCGACCATAAATGTATCGCCATTGCACTTGGATCATTCACTTATATCAAGGATTTCCCCATCTTTGAACCGGTGGATGTATGAAATTTTCAATATATTGGATCACGAAGTGGTTGTAGCTGTTGAAAATCAAGCAGGGAGGGGGAGCTAGAGTCGTGGAAAATGTGGCCACTTACATCAGTAATATGTCCACCTACACCAAACCAATTGCATTGTTTCCTATTGAGCTCGTATGCACTGGGTGCTATATCTGTTCTATTGAGACCTAATGGCCTCTTAACCTACATTCCCCTTATTAGTGACATAGTGGCACATGGTTCAGAACCCCTGAGCTGCCCGTGAAAGATATCGAATTGGTTTGCGAAGTTGAAGTTTTTGAGGTGATATTGTGCGTGCTTGGACTTTTAGTGATGCTTACTTGTATAATGCTTTTAATTAGAAGAAAATGGACGTTTTATCAAAGTCTATTTTAGAATTCATGAACTGGTGACAGTTTTCTGGATTTGCGCCTGGGGATTCTGTTGGTGCTGACAGTTTGTAGCCTTGTAGGCATGATATTTGACCATATTTTGTTCATCAATTTGGGTCTATTGGTGTAGCTTGATGTTCGCAGTAAGACTCATAGATGATAAAACAGTTAGAAGAAGATATATTTATGAGCTAAACCTAGTCAAGATTATATCGTTGGGGCCAGCGTGCTGTCTATATTTCATCATAATGCTAGGGAGAAGGGTAACTAGGAGATTTTGGTTTTTGACTTTAGAGTGGTAAAGGATACTGTGGTTGCCACTCTCTCGTCTGCTAGCATGCATGTAGGTAAGCTGCATCGGACAATGAAGGAGTTTTGTTCCATGATACGGGGTCCCCGAGATAACCAAAGGAAATGAATGTATTCAGTATATGATAGTATATTCTCTGGCTTCTGCCTTTGATGTGCTAGTAAATCCAAACCATGTTTGGAGCTAGCACAATTATAGGCGGTGGTTTACATTACTAGTGTGACTGTATGCTGCAAATGATCATATTGATATTTGTATTGGTAACATGTGTGGAGGTTCTTGAAGTTTTGTGAAGTAACTTCTCGCCAAGTATCCTGAATGTTTCCACTGACTCCCTGCATTCGGGGAAGTGACTTCCTTCTTGCCAAGTATCCTGAAAATCCTTCCATTTTGAGTTATGTATAATCATTCGGTGGTTCTTTATCTAACAGCTGAAGCAGAGAGGATCAGGAAGTGCAAAGGTCGTGTTTTTGCTCTTCAAGACGAACCTGATGTTGCCCGGGTTTGGCTGCCCAACAATGACTCTCCCGGCCTTGCTATGGCACGAGCATTTGGAGACTTTTGCCTCAAGGATTTTGGCCTCATAGCTGTACCTGATATATCATACAGGCGTCTCACTGAGAGGGATGAATTCATTGTTTTGGCTACAGATGGGGTGAGACACTCGCATCTAATCACTCAAACTCTGTCCATTCTTCCTCTAACCTTTCAGTTATTTACCATTTCATATGGGATTTCTCTACAGATTTGGGATGTCCTGTCTAACAAAGAAGTGGTGGACATAGTAGCCTCGGCTCCTTCACGATCAACCGCAGCAAAATCCCTGGTTGAGACAGCTGTTCGAGCTTGGAAAATGAAATACCCTACTTCCAAAGTCGATGATTGTGCTGTGGTATGTCTCTTTCTAGACTCGAACACCAAAAGCGTCCCTTCTGCTTCCAGTGCCAACGAGAAAGAACAGCCGTCCCTAAAAGCACAAGCAGTTCATGCCGGGATTGTGAAAGAGGGTCCAGATAGTCTGATTGGCTTTGATCAGTCTGGAGCTGTGAGAACCGAGAAAGGCATCCTCGAGGACACTGACAAAGAGGAAGAGGATGCAAAAGACGATGATTGGTTAATGGAGGATTGGTCAGCTTTAGAAGGCGTTACTCGGGTGAATACATTGTTGAATCTGCCAAGATTCGAACCCGGAAAAAGATGATATGAAAGCTTGTAGAGAGAGGAAGACCCAGAAAAAGATAGGTTGGCTCTATGGCTTTCTATTCTTGTTTTCTTCTTCCATTGATAATTTTGTCTGTGTTTCTCATTGTTCTGTTGTTATCTGTCCACAGTTGTAGTTTGGGCTGGAGGGAGACTTGCCCAGCTATATTAGGGTCCTGGGATGTCCTCTGCAGCTCTAGTGTGGGTAGAATTAAAGAATTGTTTCTCTGCCGTTCTTTTTTGTAATTTGTTGGTTTATAAAAATGCTCCCTTTGGCAAGTATGTGGGTGTGTTTTGTGTACTTATATTGTATTTTTTTACCTTGTTTTGTTGTACTCTATATTATGTTAATTTCCAAATTGTCAACTATTAATTTTAGGGTCTATCGAAAATGTCCTTAGAATTTAGAGTTGGGCATTTTTGGTCATAAAATAAGGAGAGGAGAGAAAAAGGGAGGAAAATGAAGGTTAATTAACTCTCATTTCCGTTGTGGGAAATATTAAATAAGGAGGAAGAGCAAAGAGAAGAGAAGGATGGTTAGTCAACTTTAACGCCTCTTGTGTGGAAAAAATTAAATTAGGGGATGTGTTTCCTTGTTTCCCTCCATTTCTATTCACTCTCAAAATTGGAGGTAATGTATGGGAAGAGAAGATTTTTAATGGTTTTTGTCCTTACCTTTCTTCCCCCTCTCGTAACTTTTCTAAATGATACGAATATGATTGTATGTACCATCTTTCTTCCCTTCCCTTCCCTTCCCTCCCTTCTCTTCCCTTTCTATTGCCCTCCCGTCTTCTCACGTACTTTTTCTCTCGCTTTCTACCTTAATCCAAATAGTTTGTAAATGAGGGGAGGGGAGGAGAGGAAAACGGAGGGGAACATGTCACTCTCATTCACCTCCATTTTCCCCATTTTTATTCACTCTCAAAACGGAAGGGAAATGGCAGATTTTAATAGTTATACCTCCTTTTGCTCCCTTCACTCTTACAACAAATCCAAATAAGATGAGCGTAAATCATCTTCTAGGCAGGAAAGGAATTGGTTAAGTTAGGATCAGGCCATAGCTAAGCTTTGACAATTTGAAGAATTACTTTGGTAGATTTTCAATGCTCCCACTGCACAAACATATAACTAAGAAGTTCTGAAGAATCGCAACTTGGTTTGGCTGAAAGGAGATTATTTTACGTCATTCAAGGTGAATTTTTGCTCAAATAGTGATGCCATTGATGAATGGAAAACCCTTAAAATTTCAATTTCAAACTTGTTATTTACCAAAGTGACATTGTATTATGCATACTATGAGAACAAAACAGTTCCTTTCGATAGACCAACAAAAACTTGCAAAAATCGTACAAAAATTTGGACTGTGTTTCTATTAGAATTAGATATGTTGCACCTTGTCATTGGCACCCAAAAAAAAAAAGAATAATACATTGAACTTACCTATTGTCAAATCAAATTTTTATCTTTTTTCTAAAAATAAAAATTTTAAAAATTGAATATTTAAAATTTTGTTCCAATAGCCACCGGTATTGCAATAAAACAAACCAACATTACCAGTATAGATCAACATTGGCATGAAAGCCTATTTTTTTTTTTTGGAGGGGGGGGGGGGTAAATATTGACTTCCACTTATTCTATTCTTTCTCATTTCTTCTCACTCCATTTTATTTATTCTCGTTCCTTAAATATACTAAATGGATCTATTCCTTTCTACTCGTTTTGCATCCTTCCTTCTCACTTCTTTAGAAAAAATACAATTATTTCCCACTCCATTCCATTATTTTCCATTCCATTCCATTTCTTCTCATTCCTTCCCATTTTATATCTGCTGCATCCCTCTGAACAGAACATACCCTTATTTCGGTAGTAATTGATATCTAACCACTATAGATAAAGGCACAGGCCTGCTTTGATTTTTGGCTAGCATAGACATCGTATTTACAATTATTAATTTACTCTAGAGTCCAGAGTTTAAAAAACAAAAATTGGAAAATTTGGCAAATGACCGACAAGCATATCTCATACTCCATGCACAGCATGTGCAATGATCCTGTCCATTGGAACATTTTGGCACCACCTTGAGGCTGTCTATACCTTGAAAAAAGTACAATTTCCGTGATGAATCTGTGTCGGGTATGACCCAGAACAATCACTGACGTACAATTGTAGCTTTGGACAGAGGCTCTCAGACAAAGTGTATCCTCAAGAACAGGTACTTGAATAAACACTCCTTCACATGATAACTGGCATGATTAATGGTGAATTTGTAAGAAACTCAATACAAGCTGGTATCAAAAGGCTAGACACTGAATTGCAAGCATTATTAACCCTTGTGCTGCGGTTATTGCACCGGAGAAATACCGGTGTATGCTAAGGCAAAATTACAGAGAAAAAAACAAAGGGCAAGAGAGTATCAGTTGATCTTTAGGTCAGACACTAATGAAAGAAGTTGAATCTGATGGAAATTTGATTCAACGACGAGAATCTAGCAGCAAGACTCAGGCTCTAAGAGCTGCTCCAGCTTTCACAAGATCCTCAAGCGCCTTGGATATCTGTGCCTCATTCATACCATCAAGACGGATGCCTTTCTCCACACCAAAGTCTGCATTAAACATTAAATGATGTCAAGTTTGTGACGATAGATGCATATATCAGCTCCAAACTGTCTAGACCAGAATGCTGCATAATAAAAATGAAATCAAACCACTAGGCTGAAATCTCGCACTCTATGGAGTTTTGTCTTTGGCATACAGGAACACCTATAACTTACAGACAGGCGTCTCATCAGATCACCATTTTACTGTGAATTCAGTATTCCAAGAATTGATATTGCACTAATTGCAGTCATTGCAATAAAACTAATAGAAACAATCAGATATTAAACCCGTTCCTTCATGTGAATTCTTGCCACTCATTTTGGGCTTGTATCTAAGGCTGCTACAGAAAACAGTGATTAAAGCAAGTGGAACCGGGTAAGATTCAGAGAAGCGAACAGAATAGAGTAGCGCCGACCAATCAATACAATGACACCATCTTTGCTACCTACATTGGGCTATAAGGAAACTTATCCTGCAAAATTTTAATAACCCTCCCTAAACTTGATTGCCCATCCTAAATTGCTGAAGCTATTGAAGTCTATGTAGCTAACCACTGCTCAAAACGGTCACTAAAATTTCAAGTGGGAATGATTTTGCCTCCTTCAGAGGAGACTAGACCTTCAATACATCTCCACTCACCGTAGGAAATTATTTATTTTAGTCATACATAAAATGCAACCAAGTTCACAAGCTCAAGCAAACAAGAGAATCTCCGACATCTTTCAGAACTAACGGTCACAACAGCCATGAGATATAGGCCGCGGGCAGAAAACTTATTTCTAGAATTGCAGATCTATCAATAACCCAGATCATAACATGAAGTACAGGCTCTGGCCATGGCCCATGGAAAGCACCTTGAAGTGAATGACCACCTTTCTCAGGGCAAAGGAAATTCTAGTTCTTCAGCAAGAGGCATAGTGTGTGCTCAGCAGAATCATTAGAATCCTAGAGCACCACAACTTGGGCCGTTCCTTGTATCCTCTGGCCCCGCATAGCTCTTAACGTTTGGTGGATGATCCTCTACAACACTAAAATCATTGGAAAGGATCAATAATCACAATAGGACCCTTACACGTCATAACATCTTTACCACTCACAAGAATCACATCAAAAATCATCCCTAGGGCCTCCGGATATCTACCCAGGGATTCATTACAGAGATTAAGAATACAGATGGGTGACTGAATGCAAGGCACACTGAAATGCAAAGTATAAAGCTAAGGCACGGCAAGGGTGCATGCACCACTAAGATGTCTCTGCGGTGAACGTAATAAGACCCTATCAAGACCAACAAAATGAAGGATATTGGGAAAATGTCCAAGTTCGCAAATGATAACTATATGCTTCATTGACTAATGACCATTCAACATATTTAAGATATTTTAGGACCATCCTAGACTGTTTAAAGTGTATAATGTATTGCATACCATCACAACACTCAAACACCTATTTTTGGGGGTTTTGGAAACACCTCTTAGGATCTACAAGATGATGCCCGATAAAGAAGGATATTCAAAAGGTCCTCCAAGGTTTTGTTGGCACAGTTGCAAAGCCTCTCAGAGGCTTATGAAGCCTATCATATATGTGTGTTTTGGGGGGGGGGTGCTTAGTAAAAAAACGTCCACTGTGTTGTCGAATAATGAAAATGTGCACAACCTGACTTCCCAAAATGTTCAACACATCTTATGTTTACTTTTGGTGCTCAGTAGTTTAATGGGTATTATATGCCACCACAATTCCTTATTATGCCATTGGTGAACCAAAACACAAGCCTTCAATTTCATTCCCTGCAAGTTTTGAGAAAGGGATATGGAGTATGGATAAGAACGGAAGGCTCCTCAGTCTGTACCAAAAGAGTATTACATCTGGGGAGTGAATAGGCAAGAACCCTTCTTGAATTTTAACATTCACATGAATCAACTTATGGAATCTGCACTAGAAATAATTCGTCTGCTAGAATGAGAATAGGAAGAACATGTTGGCATGTTACTTCAGAATGTCTGTTTAACCCCTTCAAATAAAATGCTAAGTTAATGCGTAGAAACTCAAAAACTATAAAATATGCAGTTGTTACCATATCTAGCCCATAGCTGAGGCTCAACACCACGGCATTCACGGATCAAGATTGGCAATTTGGGATTTAGGGCCTTGAGCTCCTTGTAATTCTTCTCAACAAAAGCTCTAACAAAATTCATGAATAGGCACAAAGGTGAGCATATGATCCTAAACAAATTAACAGAAAGACATAAAAAAATGCACTCAATAGCATCATAACAAAGCCCGTAATTTCATATAAAATTTCCAAGCAAGAAACATTGATCAAGAAATGGGAAAAATGACCAGGAAACTCTGGCCATTCATTGATCACGGAAATGGAGTAAAGAAGCAATGAAATGAAGCCGGTACCTCGCTTCGGTGCTAGCCGGGGAGGTTTGGCAGAAGAGGACCCGAAGCTCCTTCAAGTTCTTGGACAACTGTGCCCTCCAAGCCATTAGAGCTGAAACCACAAAGTAAATCCAAAATGTAAATTGCAGAGCTTAGTTAAGTGTCAATTTACAAAATTTGACTGTTGAATATCAAGCTTGAGTTAAGTATCAATTCAGGTATGCATACACGAAGCTTAGTTAAGTGTCAATTTACAAAATTTGACTGTTGAATATCAAGCTTGAGTTAAGTATCAATTCAGGTTTGCATGCACGAAGTTATACGAAACAGATGATATTTCAAATTAATCGATTACAAAACCGAAAATGGAGGACGATTTGAAGATTCAAATAAGCCATTAATGAAACGGTAAACAGCGATATCGTAAACCCTAATAGGCTCAATCAATGGTGAAACTAGACGGTGAGATAATCAGATAAAATCAATCTCCAAGTGGGATCAAAACCCAGAATCCTAAATCCCGCGTTTGATGAAACCCAGAAACCATTGAAGGTAAGCAATCATCTTTTTATCTTTTACAAGTAATCTCGTTAGATTATGAACCCTAATTGCAATTGAAGAAGGAAAACATATCTGATTGCGAATCAGGCTTACCTAATTCGATCGAATCACAACACACAACTACACTCAATCCTTGATTGAACAGAAGCTTTGGGGGAGAGATTGATAAAATTGGATGCAAAGACCAGAAAAAGCCTCGTTCTTTCAGCTAATCTGAGGCTACAGAAGGGGGGCTGTAGTATAGAGCTTGAAAGCTCAAACCAATTGCCTTGTCAAATTCCAAAAATTTGTCTGAATAAATTGGAACTTACATTGTGAAGATTAAAATCCAATTTCAATTCAAATTAATTTTTATATTTTTCTCATTTTTTTATTTAAATAAAAAAATTGGCTTAAGATAATTTATATTTTACTCATTTTTTGATTTAAATAACAAATTGGCTTAAGATAATTTAAAATACAGTCATAAGTGTAAAATAATTCACACTATGAGATCTGTGCAATATATATCAAACTTTCAATCGATTTGTGTAATGTATACCAATGTAAAAAATTATACATAACACGTAAATATATAAATAACTATATATTGTAGCTTTTTGCATATGTTCTTCTTGCATGACACATATAAATTTTTCCTTATTATAAAGACACAAATTGTTTGAAAGTTTGGTATATATTGCACAAATGGTATAGTTCAAATTATTTTACACATTTGTTTCATATTATGGTTATGCTAAGTCAATTTCCCTCAAATAAATTGGATATTTGACACACACACACACAAAAAAAAAAAACAGTGTTATTCACTATTAATTTGTTATATTTAAAAAAATAAAGGTTGGACTCAAATATTTACCATGCCTAGTAAGTACAAACATTGGGTCTTTTAAGTGTGGAAAATTAAATTGGACAAATTTCTTATTTAACTTTGGACTTGTCAATTGTAAATCAGCACTCATAAATTGATGTCTCACAATAAGATTTTGCGATATATACTCCATTAAAATGATTAAAACACGTGTAAACAAACCAAATTGGATCACACAAATTCTTAGCTGAGACCGTCTCATATAATGGTTATTGTAAGACGAACTCCTTCTGAGTTGACATTTTTGAGTTTTTGCGGTGACCAATAATGTGTTTTGGAATGACTTTTTAATTTAGGGTAGTTAATAGTTCATGTAATAATGACTTTTATTACAGTCACCCCTAAATATACTATTAATCACCCCAATTATTATTAAAAGTCACAATACAAACATCCATCTTATAATATATCTTATATAATATAGTTTTACACACGACTTACGGCTGACCCTTTCTGGCTCAAATCAGTCCACACCAGCCAGCACAACACACAACCAGAACCACCAACGCTTGTGTACAGAAAGTAATGCCCAAATTGCTAGATTGAGCCACAAAAATTAGGAAGATTACGCGGCACCCACCTTATCCATACGTGAGTGCCTCAAGTCACAAATCACCAAATATCACGAATATCACACACCCAGAAAATAACGACTTTTTTTTCTCAAAACTTCTTGTTCTAGACACTAAAGAATGGACTTGAGAGATGAGCACCCTTACCACCCCTATCACTACCATCACCACCACCGCAACAACCACCACCGCCGCCATCCCAGTCGTCAATGCATCACGTTTTCTGGCATCCTGCCATAGCCGATGCTGGAAATTCTCCCTCTCCATCAACCATTTTCGGCCCCATCGCCACTCATGTACCCCAATACATGGTAAGTTGGCAAGCCATGCATATACAAACTTTTTTTATTCATTCCTTTATTTACTAGGAGCGAGGGATCATGTGTCTATGGAGTGAGACTGACTGCTGTAGGAAGAATTCAAATTCATATTTTTAATGTCATCTTCAAGACTGAGTACTTTACCAATTGAATTAGATGACATATTCTAAAGTGTGAGTCATTTGACTAAATATAAGGCATTGGCAAGATAGAATACGTACGATTAATGTTATGATGATTCGTGCAGTTGCAAATGATGCAAACAAGACAGAGGTGTCCCGAGATCCAAGGGCTGAGAGATCAGAGGCAAATAAACTAGTAGATGGGATGGATTTTGGGGAGCTATGCAATGATTTTGAGTGCATAAGCAGTCCCCAAGTTGAATCCACAGCTAGACAACTTGCCCGGGACATCTTGGAGCTAAGGGAAGGAAATCGTGCTTTCAATACATTTGCTGTTTATGTCAAATACAAGGTAAAAGCCTTCCAACTTATGAACCCTTATGTGAGTACTCTAATGGAGATCAATGCTTGGTGTATAATGTTATTACAATTTACAACTCCAAGAGAAATTTTCGATATGGAATACTATTTCAATTATAGAGTCCGATAAATTTGGATATCGAGAAGAATAACTTTTACGTGCCAATTCTCAGCATATTTTTAGCTGTTTTAGCTTTGTAGGGTAACACTACGCATTTGATGTTTGGTTTGTTCTATCTTGTTGAGATCCTTGTGAGAGACAATAGGGTAATATAATAGGTTATTGTTGAAATCAGAGCAAACTCCGCTGAAATGGGACCCAGGTATTGGTCATATTGTTATCATAACTGGGGAAGTTCACTCTTTTTTGTTAGTTTTAAATTGCACTCAACAATCAGTGGCAACTGGCGATGCAACTCTGACATGAAATTCATAGTGTGCAGGATCCTGTCAGAAGCTTCACAGGAAGAGAAAAATACAAAAGACCACTATGGATAACGGATGCACTTGAGAACACCAGAGTGGTAAATACATAAATTATGTTATCATAAAATTCCCTTGTTTTTCAAAACATGGTATCATTGCAAAGTAAATCATTGCTCAATGGCACCCGGTGCACCTTTCATCCTAGAGGTCAAGGATACGACCTTTGAAATGCACAAAGTAGTTATTGTTTAGTTCACATGTCAACGCCGACTGTGCCTGAATGTTTACCAATAATTTTCTCTGCCACAAACAGGCAGTACAGGAAATGGAGATGATGTCAACGAGTGTACTGATCATCAAATGGACTGTCAAAGGGAAACCCAAGTCAATTCTAGCAATCATAGGGGGAGAATTGATCATTAAAGTGGACTCTAAGTTTACCCTAAACCAGATCAGTGGCCAAGTACTCGAGCACGAGGAAACCTGGGACATATCAGCATCATCGCCAATTGCCCAAGCCTACTTCTGGACATCACGCCGCCTCTTTGCTACCAAAGAAGCAGGCAAGGATGTGGTGGATTCAGTCAAGGATCTGCGGAGCAAGTTCTCTGCCCCTAAAGAAAATGTTGACATGTACCCTGATCCTTCAGGTGATCCTACCAAGGTAACAGCTTTTCGAGTATTTTTCATCGCATAATGAAGATTTGACGCAAAAGAGCTCCTTTAATTTGATCTTTTGCATCACTAGTTGAAGGGTTTAGTTTCAGAGACTAGTTGTTTCCTGTTCTAAAAAAAAAAAGCTTGTGGTAGGAACCTTCTTTCTTTGGGGGTGAAGGGGGTTTCAATTAGAGGAATTACATGGCTATGTTACTCCGACCCTTCATTTTATCCTACCGTACCTCTGGTAGACACTTGACAATCAAACAGGTGGGCAACACTTGACGCTTCAAACTACAATGAAAATCTTCACATTTTCTTGAAGATAGCCCAGTATAACACTTGGACATGTATCCGTATCAGACTTGGATATGCATCCGTATCAGACACCCTTATCCGAGTCCAAGTAATATAGTTATAATAACGATAACATTATACAAAAGGAGATGAAGAATCAAACGTAAGACTTAATGACCTGAAAGTGAGTGGGGTGATTTCATGTCATAGTGATTATGTTGGATTCCACATTTGACTAACTCTTATTGTCTCGTCCTTTTCTTTTTTTTTTGGTGGGTCGATACAGTTCTTCCAAAGGGATGATAGCTTTCAGAGGGAAGTGTACCAGATTGCACTATTCTTTGCAGTTGCTTACTTCGTTATACAGTTCTTGAGGATCACCTTGTGATGTGATGTGATGTGATGTCCTGAGTTACTGCCTACAAATACTACAATTATGAGTGTAATTACTGCAATTCTTGTTCGTAGCCCTACATACAGTTTTAATTGCATAGATACTCGTATACTTTGTAACGTATCTGCGAGCTCTTTCTGCAAATACAAAATGAATTTAGAAACTAATGGCGCCAAAATTTCAGTGAAATTGTGCATTAGTATGAATTTAGCGTGAAATATTTGCTTGTCTTCTCCTTGTACGCTGCATGTCTAAAACTGTAATATATTCCTCAAATTTTGCATTCTTGAATGCATCATTACACATGACATATGTGATATCTTCCGAAAGCTTTTCAGGTAACTAATAGCTTATGTTCAAGTGACTTTGTAATTTGAAGGCGACTGATTATGTATTTATACACCGGCAACTCACCCTAAATAAACTATTAATCACTTACATTATTAACAACTGCCTTAAAACATCACCTCACAATATCTTCTAGATATAGCGATCTTAGCCAAGACCTCTATTGTCAGGTGTTTTTTAGTTTTTTTTTCCTTCAGTAAGTAAGCAGTCCGTTGCTGTAAGTTGTACCTCACGTATCCAAACGAGACACCAATGGCTTAGAAACTAAGTCCAACAGTATGTCAAGATAAAAACATCTTCTACGAGAAAATACTTTTTAGAAAATACTTTCAACTTTCGATCAAACACTTCCAAAAAGAAAACAAAATTATTTCCCCTAATGACCCTTCCAAAAACCCTAAAAAGAAAAACAGAAGAAAAAGGTACTCCTACAAAATTGTTCCAAAAGATACTGCAGAAATGCACAGCAAAACCAACAGAGTGGTATGAATCTGGGAACTTCGTGTCAGCCCATTCTGTTCAGTAGCCTTCACCATCATCACCAAGAAAAAAAAGGGGTAAAGAAAAAGATCATTTGGCCAAGGAAAAGATTAAGAAAAAGAAGAACAAATTAACCATATCACACACAAATATTAATGCAATTGAACAAATCAATGGACCAAACCCCCCAAATTCGATTTTTGATACGAGAAGATTACTTATTAAAAATTTGCTAATGATGATTTGTGATTAGCAGATCAATTACTAGCATAAACAACCATAATAAAATGCCCCCTGAAATTAAAGAGTTAGATGATGAGATGTCATGGGCGCCTACGGTATATGTAGCTCCTGACTCCTCATCCTTCACCTTGATGCTCGACGAACCTGAAATCAAATGACTGTATTATTACGGATGTACAATTAACTTTCAGCACTGTCTAAATTTAGGGTTCAACAGAAACAGTGATGTCAATCTAAATTTAGGGACACTCAAGTAATGGTTGGGTTTGGTCTGGTGTATCATTGGCTCTTCGGACACAGTGAAAACCAGGAAAACAGGTGGTTGTCTGGTTGTGGTCAGTTCAATATCGGATTAGGTAACAATGGGTTTAGAATGCACAGGAGGGGCCGGTATGGTACAGGTCGATTTGGGCAACGGTAACATTTATTTGGGTGATCCAATGACAGTTCAATAAGCTTATCAAGTAGCAGATACCGTATTACAGGTTGGGTTTTGGGTTGGGTGATCGAGTAGGGCATAAGCAAGGTTTATTAGTACTGTAAACACAACAAGAGATCAAAACACTCACAGTTGTAGGGTGTCCATCCAATAGCTTGATTTTCGAGATCATAAAATACCAGTCTGTTTGCCAGGACGAAATCTGTAGGAGCCAAAGTGCGTGGTAAAACACAGAAAAGCAGTCATCAAATTAATGCACCCAAGTAAACACACCATTGCCGCAAATAACTCGAATGAAGTCATTATATACCATACCTCCCAAGATAGCAACATCCTTTCCATCTTTAGTCTGGAATCCACTGTTCATCCAACCGATACACCATTTCTTTTCCTGCGAAATGCAATTAAGAGATCACAAATGCAGCAAAAGAGCAATTGCTGACGTCTGAATACCAACAGACCAACCTCGTTTAGCATTAGGCTCACTCTTTTAATAATCTCCCTCTAAACTAAGCTCTATTTCTCATGTCATGAAGTTGTAGTTTCCAACAGAAGGGGGGGGGGGGGGGTTTCCAACCCCCCCCCCCCCCCAAAAGGGAATGCAAGAAAAAAAGGGGAATTAAAAACGAAAGGAAAAACAAAGGCTAAGTCCAAGAAAAGCACAACTGCATGAGGAATTTAGATTTATCGCTCTAGACAAACGAGTGGAATTATGTGCATAAACCAAGTTTATCTATAACATAGTCATTCAAGAAATGCGGCTCTTTAGAATTTAGAGGTCCGAATATCATTGGGGGCCATATTTACTTACACGAGCATCGCTGAATGGGAATAAATAATCATGAGGATATACTGTCAAGCTGAGTGAGTTCTCAAAATGGAAAACGACTTTCGGGAATCCACTATCGAGACTGCAACACAGAAAGAGAAACCAGTTAGTTTCTAAATGCAGATTGATGAATCAAACTGATACAACAATTAACTCCACAAAGCATTTTGAAATTGTGGAGTTAATTGCATTAAAGAAGAAGTTAACTAGATGAATAACAGCCTTTTTGTTTAACTTTGCTCACAGGGGCAAGAACCTCTACTTTTGACTTGAAAGCATCAGTAGATTCAGTACCTAACTCGGCGTTTGGGAAAGTCCCTGGAGGAGGAACAGCTAAAGACAATAGGCATATTAGCAGAAATGGAACTTCCTACAGAGATCATTTCAGAACTAGGGCTCCACGCCTGCAAGGCTTTTTGTGGGCAGATGTCAGGTCATACAAGTTGGGAAGTAGAGTCTCAAACACCCCCCCCCCCCCCCCAAAAAAAAAATTGTCAAGCTCATTGAGTAACCAACTTCCCCTATAATGCAAGAATATATGGAGAATGGCAGCTACAAACTTGAGTAGTTCAGAGATTGCAAGTATTGTGAATGGAAATTGTGGCTCTGCCACAGAACACGGCATAACACAGAACTTGAAACAAGAAAGTAGATTTGCTTATACACAGAAAATGTCAAAGCAGGCAGTCATTCTGCACACATATATAATCTTCTTCAATCTTAAAATTCCACTAGTATCAATTTCCTGCTTGGAAACAGGCTTCCTCCCTTACAAGATTGATACAGATCGATTGAGAGCACCTATGTTACTTGAGCCGGCGTAAAGGAATCTGAAACAACTCAAACAAGTAGCTCTTTAAGCTGGCAGAACTTGATAAGATCAATTGAAACCAGCTGTGTTACTTGGCCCTGCCTATAGGTGCGACACAAGTAGGTGTCAAATATCAAACCAGCCCATTTGTAAAATATTTGTTAGCTCTTGGTTGGCATCTCAAGGGCCAACCCCATGCCGAAGTAATGTGTCTCATTTGTCCTTAAACAATCATGCCTGACAGAATTTTTACCGAAATACAGGCCAGAAGGCTAGGCAAGAAAAGGAAGATACCAGAAATACACACCACACACACACAGACACAAGTCAAGTGAGCTCATAGAATCTTACTTGTCAGAGTACTGAAAGCATTTAAATTGGTCCTCCACTGTATGCAATTCTAAATCAGGCTGCTGGGCAAGGATCTGATTATTAAGGAAACAAACAAAAGTAAATATGTTCAGCTTCTGCAATAGCAAATATGAAGTTGATATCTAGTAGGCATCAGGACATAGGACAAACCTTGTTCATAATTGAATCATAAACGCCATCTGGGAGATAAGCCAAAGTTGTGCCACTGTCAATTATAGCGCTAGGTCCATCATTGCCATCAGAGGAATATGCAGAAATGTCCAGAACAACACCACCAACCTCCATACGCTTCACCACAACACTGTAATGCGGCCTAAGAGGGTATGAGCAGTCTAATTACGACATAAATATAAGGCTTAGACAAAAGCTTAATTGCATGTTCAAGGAAAACAAGCACCCTAGCATGAAAGGTGCGAAAACAATAGATCGCAAGAGACAGACAGAGAGCAATACAGTCGCATTTTGTAAACTGCATAATCTTTCAACCACAAGCATTTTCCTACAGCAAGCTATAGAGAGGTCAACATGCAAAAAGAAAAAGAAAAGTATTATTGGTGACGTGTAAGAGCAATTATTTTAACTACGGCAAAGGAAGCATCCTCCAAAAAGAACAATTAGTAAGGATCTGTTATATAGACCAGCTTACTAAATAGAAACAACATATGCACAACTATCAGGTCGATCTTCTTACTGAAGCCTGTAGTCCACAACTATTCTAACACATGCATGCAGACAAGCACAAGTTCAAAGGCATCATGAGTAATGTGTCCCTGTTACTGAGTACAGTGGAAGTGGCTTGCATATGCTGATGTCTAAGAGGTAGCAAACTGGTTGTTACATCACCGTACATTCTGCCAGCCACTATCTACACAATATGTAAATGCCCTGAAGCATAGAGGCATAAACCACCCACTTCAAAGCCACTTCCAGCCTGCCACCGCATTTAAACAAGCTCTACCAGCTAAGTTCACGCTACCATGGCTGCTACTCACCCAAACCCCAACCATCGCTTCCTAGTCATAAACAAGAAGTTTCCCATACGCGATCACAATAACCATAAGTGTCTACCGGAACCAGCAGCATCATGTGATTCGCATGCACATACATCAATCAATAGAACTGCATTTCATTGTATCTCACCCATGGCTAGAAAACAATAGCTTCTAGAGGAAGCATCTCTTTTTTAGATGACACCCAATTTATCCTAGCAAACAAGAGGTCTCACACCAAACAAATTCTTGGTACAGTAGACCTGTCTATTTTATCGAGGTGAGGACGCAGAGTATGGAGCTGGCAACAAGTGATTAAAGGAAAAGGGTTTAGAAGGGTAAAGAGAGAGGGCAGATGAGACTACGAGAGTTAGGACTCATAGTGACTGCTGAAGATTATGTTCTTATCTGGTCTCTGCACATATAAGAGCCAATTGTGTAGATAGCTTGCCATTCTCAGCTGCCAACATAATATCAACTAGGGAATCCCAACCTCATTTGACAATTCCTTCCTCTAACTACTATTACAAGTTTGCAATCACGTGCTTGAGCCTGGCATGCTACTTACTCCATCTATAATCCCCATATGCAATCCCCATGTTAATGCTTCAACACTTTGTCATGACCATGTCCGTCTCCGCTGAGTTGCACTCAACACCATTGTAATCAACCTTGGAATGAGTGCTTAAAGCTACACCCCTCCCCCCTCCAGGTCCTTTCCCACTCCCCAAGCATATATGTGTGTGTGTGTGTGTGTGCGCGTGCACGCCCAACAAGAGGACAATGAGTCAAAAAGGGGCACACGTTGAGGTATTAGCTATATATAGACAGTAACTAACTCAATGCACACTCTATTGAACTAAAAAGAGCTCCACCCCCCTCCTCTCCAGGTAAAAGAACCAAGGGTAGAAATCTATAGTTTACATACAAAAGTGTGATGTGCAAATACCCTTATGTACACAAAATTACCCCTGAACAAGCATGGAAAGTGTTTTCAAGATGGAGTCAAACTCAACAACAGCAACATAAACAAGAAGGATAATCAGTGTGGGTCCCACTTTAATAGGGCATATGGCATCGAAATCGACATCTATAAATTGCCTTCTAGCCAGGACACAACATCCTAATATACCACCACAACAAATTCACTTACCTTGAACTCTTTAACAAAGTAATAAGTAAATTAATCCTCCTCTTTTTTCTTGGCTCAATGATATGATTCACCAACCTACTGCCCCGGTGGTTAATCCTCCTTTTTTTTTCTGTGGGAAATCACTCTTCTCATTCTGCTGATTTGGGTCTTGGTGTTTTGGGTACTGCACCTTGCGACTTACCCAGAGAAGTGGTTTGGGATGCACTTGCTATGAGTTTAGGTGCTCGAAGTAGTGCACCTTTTTCAGGTTTGGTTGACAACAAGTGTGAGCACCTTGTGCACCATGATTGGCCATTAGTGTCCATTGCGCAAACTAATGTTGAAGATGTGGAAACTCCTCTAGCCATTGATTTCTCCTTTTTGCAGAGTTCAAATGATTCGTTCTCAGTATAAGATATTTGGGAAGGAGAAAATGTTAATTATGGGAACATGTCAAAATGGGTGGCTTCCAAGCTCAAAAGTATTGCTGCCACTATTGGTGTGGCATTTTCAAGCTATGAAAGTGAAGTCACTCATTTACTTTCTAGATTTGAAAAGAACAGCATTGTGCCTAAACAGAGTGTGCAAAGGACACCATCGGCAATCAGAAGGCAAAGAGAATTAAGGAGGCTCGAGTTTGGTGCGAACTATGAGCGGGTAAGCGCCTCTTCCAGTGGGATGTTGGTTCCGTATGTTTAGGATGTTGTCTTGGAATGTGAGAGGCATCAATGATCTTTGCAAGAGAGATGTCTTAAAAAGTTTTCGGAGGGATTGGAAATGTGATCTGGTTTGTCTGCAAGAGACAAAGTTAGAAGAAGTTTGTGGGGGAACTATTCTGTTGATTTTGCTTTTCTTAAAGCTGAAGATGCCTCTGGGGGCATCATAGAGATGTGGGACAAGAACACCTTCAACTTTGTCGCCTCTTCTCAGGGGAAATTTTCCATTACCTGCATATTTCAAATGGTAGACGGTGGCTTCACATGGGTTTTTTCTGGGGTTTACGGTCCTCAAGACAGATCCGATAAATTGAGGTTTTGGGAGGAGTTTTGACGAACTAGAGATGGATGGCCTGGACCATGGTGTATCGGGGGAGATTTCAATGAAATTTTATATCCTCAAGAAAGGAGTTCGGGATTATGTCCAATGAATACTATGTTGGAGTTTCACGACTTCATCAATTATGCTGCTTTAGTGGATCTTCCTTTGCGTGGGGGTGAGTATACGTGGTCTAGGAGTGGTGGGGAAGCTGTTTGCTCGAGGTTAAACTGCTTCTTAGTTTCTTTGGACTAGGAGGAATATTTTCCCGACTCACTTCAGACTAGATTGTCAAGGCCTCTCTCAGATCATTTCCCAATAACTCTAGAGAGGGCCAAGCTGGAGAGGAGGAATGTTCCTTTCAAATTCAAGAATACGTGGCTCAAAGTAGAGGAGTTCTCTAACCTTGTTAAAAAATGGTGGGAAGAGGTGGAAGTTAAAGGCTTTGCTAGTTTTGTGATTGCAAGGAAGCTTAACTTTGTTAAAGAAGAGTTGAAGAAATGGAACAAAGAAGTCTTCGGGGATATTACGTTAAGGACATACAAACTGCTGGATTCTATTAATGCGCTTGATGTGAAAGAAGAATCTGATGGTCTCAGCAGTGATGAAATTGACCAAAGGAGGGAAGCAAGAGAGGAGTTGACAAGGGTATTGCACATGGAAGAAGTTTCTTGGAGGCAAAGTCAAGGGCTCTGTGGCTTAGAGAGGGGGATCGCAACACAAAGTTTTTCCATAGAACGGCCAATCTTCGTAGGAAGTTCAACTTCATGTCAGGGGTGGAGATTGAGGGGAATCGTTATGAAACAATTGGAAGCATGAAAAGCTCTATACATGGCTTCTACAAGAAGTTGTTCTCGTTGTTCTCTGAAACTGAACCCTGGAGGCCGAAGTGGAAGGCTTATCGTTGCCCTCTTTATCTACCTCTGCCAGGGAAGTTCTTGAGATGTCATTTGATAAAGAAGAAGTCATTAGAGCTCTACATGATTGTTGTGGGGATAAGGCGCCTGCCAGATGGAATGACTATGGCTTTCCTTCAAGCAAATTGGGATACGGTGCAAGGGGATGTGTTGACTATGTTCTCGAAGTTTTACACTAATGGGAAATTTGTGGCTAGCCTTAATGCTACTTTCATAGGGCTTATTCCAAAGAGAGCTGATGCACAGAATATGAAAGATTATCGCCCAATTAGTTTGATTGGATGTATTTATAAGTTGCTCTCAAAGATGTTAGCTCATAGGTTGAGAAGTGTAATTGGGGGCCTCATTTCTAAGAATCAGAACGCCTTTGTTGGGGACAGACAGATTTTGGATGCAGTACTCATTGCAAACGAGCTTATTGACTTCAGGACTAAGTCAGGTAAGCCGGGGGTTTATTTGTAAGCTTGACATCGAGAAGGTTTATGACCATGTCAATTGGGATCTTCTTATTTATGCGATGAGAAGAATGGGGTTTGGGGAGAGATGGATTGCTTGGATTCGCCATTGTATTTCTTCTGCTTCTTTTGCGGTGTTAGTTAATGGCTCCCCTTCCCAATTCTTTTCTACTTCTAGAGGGTTGCGCCACGGGGACCCTATCTCCCCTCTTCTGATCTTATTGGTGATGGAAGTGTTCACAAGGATGGTTAATTTAGCTGCTACAGTTACTGCAGGGCTTATTTCTAGTTTCTCTGTAGGCATGTTGAATGAATCTGCCATTGATGTCTCCCACATACTCTTTGCTAATGATATGATTATCTCCTGTGATAATAATTGCAAGCAAATAGTGAACTTGCATGGTATTCTTATTTGGTTTGAGGCGGTGTCTGCGCTAAGAGTTAATCTGTCAAAGAGCTCTATCTTACCAGTTGGGCAAGTGGACAATATTCAATTGCTTGCAGGAATTCTAGGATGCTCTATTGGTTCTTTTCCATCATTTAATCTTGGTCTCCCTCTTGGTGCAAAATTTAAGGATAAATCCATTTAGGCACCTGTGATCGAGCGTTTTGAGAGAAGACTATCTGGGTGGAAATCAAAATATCTCTCCAAAGGGGGGAGACTGACACTTATTAAAAGTGTTTTGGCGAGCATTCCAGATTACTTTCTCTCACTCTTCCCTTTACCAGTCTCAGTGGCTGATAAGTTGAAAGCTATTCAGAGAAAATTCCTTTGGGGGTCTTTTGGTAGTGACTTCAAATTGCATCTTGTTAGAGATCTTAGACTCTTCAATGAAGCCCTGCTAGGCAAGTGGTTGTCGAGATACATGAATGAGAAGGATAGCCTCTGGAGAAGGGTGATTAGGAGTAAATATGGGGATAATGGTCTTGGATGGTATCCATCCAAACCAAGCGATGCTTATGGGCAAAGTTTATGGAGGTTCATTCACAAAGGATGGGAAAGATTTTTTCATCATTTTTCCTTCAAGGCTGATGTCGGTTCTTCTATCTTCTTTTGGCACGACCGTTGGTGTACGGAGGGCCCTCTGCGAGATAGCTTCCCCTCTCTTTATGTGCTTACGGTGAATAGAGATGCTACTATTGTAGATTTTTGCCAACGTGAGCCTAGCACTATTGTGTGGTCTCCTGTTTTCATCCATGATGCTTTGGTGGATGACACTATCCTTGCCACCTTTCTCTGTAAATTGAGTGAGATTTCACTTCATGACTCACCTGATGCGGTTACTTAGGATCTCAACCCTAAAGGTTTTTTCACTGTTGAATCTTATTATCTAAAGCTCATCTCTAATTCTACCTTTGCTATGGAGTCTAGATTTTTGGGGCGGTTCCCTTGAAAAATCATTTGGAAGAGTTTGGCTCCCTTGAAGGTGTCAGTTTTTGTGTGGGAAGTTTCGCATGGGAGTATTCTGACATGTGATAATTTACAAAAGAAGGGAATTATTTTGGTGAACAGATGTTCTATGTGCAAAGACGATTTGGAGTCTCCTGATCACCTACTACTATATTGTCAATTTGCAAGGGCTCTGTGGGAGTTATCCTTGAGTTGCTTGGGAGTCTCCTGGGTTGTCTCGGATTCCGTGAAAAATCATCTTTTGGCTTGGGAGGGTGCCTTTGGTAGGAAAGTTAAAGAGAGAAGCATCTTATTGATCCCACATGCGATTTTTTGGGCTATTTGGCGAGAGAGAAACAAAAGAGTCTTTGAAGGAGAGGAGATGCCCCTTCAACGAATCAAAGATATTCTTATCAAGACTCTTTTTTTCTAGGATAGTGGGAACTATTGTGATTCTTGTTTCGATGTAATTGATTTTGTGGATAGGTTCCATCTAGGGCATACATAATCCTTTTGTAGGATGCCTGCTTGCATCCATCCCTTTGTACATTTTTCAATTTCATATTTTTTACTCCTTTTACTTTTCAAAAAAAGTAAATTAATAACAAATAATACATATATTTAAGAATGCTAGATAACATCACATACTGGTTTGGCATCATTGGAGTAGTACTCAGCTTTGGCTGAACAACTTGCCCGATTGCAAATATCCCACCTCCATTGATACTATCCAGGCAGTGAGAAAACATCTTCTTTGTCTTCCCAGATGCACCAAGCTGTGAAATCACAGATGAATTTGCTTGTCCGAAACCAAATATTCCATCAAGTGCTGCATCATCAGAACTAAGCTGACCAGACTGTTTAGCTCCACAACTGAAAGAGACACGTGCAGTTTTGTCAGCAGAGCAGCTACATTCGCGTAAGTTTAACATAAAAAAGTGTTCAAACCACCAAGATTGATAGATCTTCAAACATAAGCAATGGAGATAAATTTGAAAATTGAATTATTTACAAGAAGTTTTGAATTGTTGAATTGGGTTATAACAAAGAGTAGTACAGAGCCACCAAGTCCGCAAGCTAGAAGCCCAGCAATCAAATTTCAGAGAAAATCAAAAAACATAAATAGACTCACAGGCACACAAAAGTCAAAACATCTCAACAGCCAAGGCTAATGAGCAGTTTTACAAACAATGTGCACCTAAACAGACCTCTATTCAACACAAATATAATGTGGACAGAGAACAACATTTCCTATCATTCAATAAGCATTAAAAACATTAAGTTTCTTTTTCATGCATGTTGATTTCATTCCTCTCCTCTCTCTCTCTCTCTCTCTCTCTCTCTCTCTCTCTCTCTCTCTGTGTGTGTTCGTGTGTGTGTTATAAGCTGCACATGATAAAGGAAATTCTACAGATCTTGCTATTACCCAAAAACCACAGTGGTGTTCCCAGTTGTTGTTTGTAGATTGCCGGACACCTTATCATAATGGAAAGTATCTTGAACAAAGTATCCAGAAGTTACACTCCCATCTCCATAAGTTACTTCATACTGACAAAGCACATCTGATTGGCAACCCTCTAGAATACGCTGGTATATCATGGTGCACTTTGTGTCATCACAAGTGACTAACTTGGCGGCAGATGAACCCTTGGGATCATAAAGATTTAGCTTAATCTGCAGTGGCAAAACAACATCATTACACGCCTTGCAGGATGAGGATGATGAAGATTGTTTGAGGGGTAATCAAAAAAGGATGAACTTGTGACAAAAAAGGGGTCGAGAGATTACACATAAAAGTCAAGAAACATACTCCAAGCCCACTTCTCTTGGGACACTTGTCACAGCCAGCACAATTGATCCATAAAATGTCACTTCCGGTATCAACTTGCACATGATAGTCATTAGAAGGATTCCCGAGCCGAATTTTCGTGAAGTAGAGCCTAACACACAGAAAACATATTCAGGATCAGCAGCAACTCCTCATAAAATCAAGAAAAATGAAAGAAGAAATTAAAACACAGCACCTAGTCCACACGCTTCAGATGCAGAATTTCTAAACTCTAATCTATTAGTAGCAGTCTTTCTCATCTTTTAACACAGATTAATTGTCTTGAGCTGATATACATATCAAACCTAGAGTTCACAAGCAGTCAACTTTAAATTCGTTCTCATCGCCCCCCGAAACCCCCCCCCCCCCAAAAAAAACCCCCCAACAGACACAAAAAAGAAAGGGATCAAACAAAGAAAACAGTAAGCATTCATTCCAGAAATCCACTTAGAGCAGGACGCTTGGAGGCAGGCGAAGTGGGGTTGAATGTCCACATCCTTGCAGACTTATTAAGAGTTGTTCCCCCTTTTGAAAAGCATTAACGTGCCACCATTCCAACAAAAAAGAAGTCAAAACTTCATATCGAATATTCAACTATTACCCTCATTGTTTGGACTCAGCCATTGTTATTTAAGGGATTAGGTTGCGTACATTTTGATTCCTAGTACCCTGCTCAGATGCGATCCACACTGGTGTCACAGTTGTCCTTATTGTAACTATAATTCTCACTATAGATACCCTCTTAGCTTTTGATTCCCCATTCCCCAGCTCGCAATCAATATATCAGTTGCTCAAGATGACACTATTATGAAGTACACCAGGGGGGGGAGCTTTTTTTCATGCCACATAATACTCCTTGGGATCTCATACAGAAGGGAAGATATTCCAAAAGCCTCAAACTATAGTGTCTGAATTGCATACAAGAAAAGAAAACTACTGAATCCATATACCCAATTTTCATTTAGTTCAACAACAGGAAAATTATCTCTTCAACAATTCAAATTCCATAGAGCACAAACTCAATTCCAATAGCACAGTAATCACAAACTTCAAATCAAATTGTGGAAATAGAAAGAGGAGAAATAGAACAAACCCAGCATCAGAAGGCAACGCATTACCACCAAGAGGCAGATCAATGCTTCCAAGCATTCTACCATGGCGACGGGCATCATGGGCTCTAAGCTCCTTCAACGTCCTCTTCTGCCCTTTAAATTTATGCTCCACCTTGAAAAAAGCATTCCCATATGCCATTGAAGCCCCAAAAAATTGCCAAAAACAAAGACCCAATACCAGAATTCTTCCCAGATCCATTAGGGTTGACCAAAATTACGCCCAAGTCCTCTGCAATTGCCAAAAACCCAGATCAAAAATCCTGTCTTTTTGGCAAAAAATTGAACTGGGGTGTTGGGATTTTCTCTTTTTCTTTGCTTTCTAAGTGAATTAAGCTGATAGAAAGTCGTTCCCCCGTCGACCAGCCTCCCTTTCAGAAGAAGTTCGGTGAAGACTGAGGGGGAAAGACAGAGGAAAGAGATGGATATTGAGGAGAGAGATTGACGATAAGGGGAAGAAGAAGAAGACGAATTGAAGCAGAAAGAGAAGGTCTTTGCCGTTTACCCGTAACATCAAAATTTGCGTTGATGAAATTGGCAGGCATTTGCAGCCCAGACAAACAACTTTTTAAAATTTGATGAGACAATCTCCTCTGCTATTTTAAAAAAACGAAAAAAAAAAAGGAAAAAGGCCGAAGCTCCTCCTACAAAATTATTTTTCCCACGTCATTCTCAAAAAAGGACAAAATATATATATATATATATATATATATATATATATATATATATATATATTCCCAATCAATTTTATTCATTTCTCTGAGAATTTAATGTATATCGATCTGAATTTATATAAATTAAAAATTTTAAAATATAAGGTGAAAAGATTAGGCAAAATAATTAAATATCTTTTATTGTATCTAGTGAACTTGAATTTTTTATATATTATTTATATCAATTTCAAATAAAATACATGTATTAAGTAATGTTACAATAATCATGCTAATAAAAATATCAACCATTAACACTAAGAATTTTAGTTAACGCAAATAGACTTTTAACATAAAGACAAATGTTTAACTATTAATTTATGCAAAAATATTGTTCATCTAAAATTTTTGAAATGTGCCCTTAAGTTTACCCTTAAATGGATTTTGCGGAGCGGGGGAATTAGTTTCTGCGATCTGCGGTGGATATTTTTGGTTAAATCAAAAAAAAATTGAAATGGGCACATCAAAATAGATTTTTGAAATTTAAAAAAATGAATAATAAATTTAACAAAATTATACATTAAAATCATGGTTAAAGTTTTTAAAAAAAGAGTATTAATTGTGAATGAGGTCTAAAATTGACTCAATATCTTTATTATTTAGACAAAATGAAATCCAAATTAATGTGAAGTAAATGTTTGAAGGAGAATCTAGCAATTTGAATCAAAACCAGGATATACAATGATTTGATTTATCTCTCAATTTAACTTTTTTTTCCCTAGTTTGAAGGTATTTTCTTTTTGTGATTAAATAGATTTAGTGACACCAAAAATTTATATTTGACTCAAATCTAAACCAACAATTGAACAATGTAAATAAATATAGATGAAATAATGATTGAAATTGGTTTTAACCAACTTAATTATTAAAAAAAAAATCTTTCACTGTAATAAATTGATATAAAATTCAACAAACTATTAATACTTTCTTGTAAATACATTCAATTTTTTCAGGTCAAATAAATTCAAACAATCAAATAAGCTAAAATTTTATTTTCTCAATTGAAAAACTAAACACAATACATTGCTTTTGGCAAATTCTTTTTGGTGTTTGGGGAAAAAAAAAAATTAATTTATTTTTAGGGGTTCGTTCTTCTTCTTAGTGGATTGGTGGGTTGGCAAACAGTGGATAACTGGTTACTTGATGGGGCCATCTTCCTTCTCCACACGTCTGTTCTTCTTTATTGTTGGACAAATCTAATTAATAGCTCTGACATTGAATGCATGCATCAATGAGAATTGAGAAACTTCGCATGTTCTCTCTCTCTCTCTCTCTCTCTCTCTCTCCCTGAGTGTTATTTATTCTTCCCACATTGAACATTGTACGTTTCCTTTGCTAATAGTGGCTGTCCCAACCCAGCCCTGGCTAGGGCAAGGAATACTCAGTCAATCAAAGACAGTGCTTTCTACTTGCAGAAAAATGTACTTAGCCTAGGACCAGGAGAATGTATTCAAGGCTACCCTATCAGGATTCAGATGAACTGTAGAAGGCTTTCAATGATTTTTATTTGATTAATTAGAAAATATGATTCTTCTTTTTAACTTACTCTTATAATATCGAGTTATTATTTAAAAACTACGTGTATAATTAAGTGAGTTGACGTCCAAGAATAATTTGAAATGAGATAGTGTAACTTAAAAAGAGTGTACTTTTTCTTTTCATAGTCTATTTCTTCGAATCTTAAAAGCATGTTTGACAAATAAAGTGTGAGTGACAATACTTCATTTTTTTTTTTTTGCAAGAAATGTAAGTAATACAATTTGGACAGTCCTTCTCACAATGGGTCTTCCTAAATTATCTTCAAAGATGATACAATAAAAGTCTCTATGCGAGACTTGATTCCACACTGTTGGAATAATTGGAATAATGGCTGCTGTAATGATAGAGGAAGGGTTGTGTCGTGGATGAGACCACTGACCTGAAAACTTAATTCGTCCGACTTAGGTGCAAATCAGTACGGCGAAGAAGCTCCCCAAGATTTAACACAGCAAGGTTCACACTCGTGCATTCGAGTGAGAAGCTATGGAGTATAGTATATTTTATGCCCAGGAAGTAGAGAGGAGAAGAGAGAATTGGTTTTTTTGTGTGTATTTTAAAGCTGCAGAAGACCCCTTAATATAGTGGTCTGATGAGGCGGTAGAGCCATTGAATGGCCATAATTTAGAAGAGGGAAAAGGGCGCGGAAAATCTGAAATGGGAGAGGATCATGGTGATTAAGGCAGAGATGAAAGAAGACTTAATCAACTAACCGTTAGGATTACGACAGCTCATACGCAATCAGTCCAGTGAGAATTCCTTCAAAAATATAGTGTAATGCCCAAGCCCACAGTCCACGCCGAGTCCAGCCCGGACCGAACGGGCAGGCGGCGGCCCAAGTCCCCTCAACCCCTCTTAAAACATGATTTCAAGTTATTCAACAAGTGCAAAAAGAGTGTGACATATAAATTCTTCAAGTCACTCCCAAAAGTTCCATGTGGGACAACAAAAGAGATAGAAAGAGTGAGTGAACACCCTTTTGGAATGTCATTATTCCAACAATCCCCCACTAATGGCACATAAAAGAAAAGGAAGAATGAGAAGGATTTCCTGGGCAGGAAGGGTCGGATACTTAAGTATCAATGTCTTTCGATTGAATTGATACGTAGTGAAGAGAGGCAACATCTAAGTCTGGCAAGTGAATTTAATCTTGAACTTGTTAGACTTTGAATGAGGCCCTCTCGACACATATCAACCCTAAAATGTGTATACTCCGCGATAACCACTTGCCCTTTTAGGCCCATGCGTGTACCTCGGGTCTCATCAGTGTTCTATAGAGATAGCCCTTGTCTCTCATAGAAGGCGGTCAGACCTTCACACTTACTTAGATAATTCCATCAGTCTACCTCTACTTAGACCACCATATCATGGCTTGGAATTATTAAGAGCATATGTTAGCTCAACCTCTTGTAGAGTGATGATGAATCCATCAAGTGCTTCTCTATAGCACCACCACAACAGGCTATGGATTCATTAATGTGCTTCTCTATGGCACAAGTACTACCACACGCCATAGGGATGGGAAGTAGTGCAGTTAGAAGATTAATATGGCTTGGTTTGACCACAAATGGGTATCTACCATATCTCTTCATTCCATAGGCTTTAGCCCCATCCCCCTCGACGTTTCAAGAACTACTCTTCTTGGCAATCCCTTTGTGAGAGGGTCTACCAAGTTTTTCTCAAATCTCACATACTCCAGGGAGATCACACCATGCTTCAGCAACAGTTTTACCGTGCCATGTCTAATACGGATATGTCTCTTTTTTCCGTTACAGACACTATTGTGCACAACTTCGATTGCTGCTTGCGAGTCACAATGCAAGGAGATAGGTGTTTATTGTTTCCCCCACAATGGTATGTCATTCAAGAGACCCTTGAGCCATTCAGTTTCTTGACCTGCCAACTCAAGAGTAATAAACTCAAATTCCATGGTTGAGCGAGCTATACATGTCTGTTTTGCAGACTTCCATGAAATAGCTCCTTTACCAAATGTAAAAACATAGTCACTACTAGAACTTACTTCATCGTTATCAACAACCCAATTTGCATCGCAAAAACCTTCTAGTACAGCAGAAAATTTACAAAAGTGTAAACACTAATCCATGGTACCTCTAAGGTATCTCAAAAAACGATCAAGTGCATCCCGATGTTCTTTAGCAGGATTATGAGTGTACCTACTTAGTCTACTAACAGCATATGCAATGTCAGGACGAGTGGAGTTCATGAGAAACATCACACTCCCTATTATCTTAGCATATTTAATTTGAGACGCACTAGGTTCTCTGTTCTTTTTAAGATGTATGCTAGGGTCATAGGGAGTTCTTACAGGTACCACATCAAAAGAGTTAAACTTTTTCAACACATTCTCAATATAATGAGACTGACTTAAGGAAAAACCACTCTTGGTTTTTATAAGTTTGATCCCCCAAGATAACATTTGCTTCTCCTAAATCTTTCATTTCAAAGAGAGAAGATAGAATTTTTTTAGTCTCATTAATGGCACATAGATTGTTACCAAAGATCAGCATATCATCCACATACAAGCAAATGATCACATAATCAGATCCAAACATTTTGGAATAAACACAAGAATTTGAGTTGTTAACAGAAAAGTCATTTTTCTCTAAAGAACTAGCAAATTTCTTATACCACTATTTTGGAGCTTGCTTTAGACCATAAAGGGATTTTCTCAGTTTGCATACTTTGTTCTCCTAACCAGGAACCTCACACCCTTCAGGTTGTGACATAAAAATTTCTTCCTCTAAATCACCATTGAGGAATGATGTTTTGACATTCATCTGATGTACCACAAGATCATGGATAACAGTCAAAGCAACTAGACTTCTGATTGTTGCAATTTTAGTCACAGGAGAATAAGTATCAAAGAAATCAATTCCCTTCTTTTGGTCAAAGCCTCTAATGACTAATCTAGCATTGTACCTTTCAATAGAGCCATCTATCCTAAGTTTCTTCTTGAAGATCCATTTACTACTAATGGGTCTACAATCCTTACGCAAGTCGGTCAGTTCCCAAGTTTTGTTTGACTCAAGGGAATTTATTTCACTCTTAATAGCTTCTTTCCATAAATTAGCATCTATAGACCTCATAGCCTCTTGGCAGGTTTTAGAATCTTCCTCAAGTAAATAAAGAGATACAAGCTCATCGGTCAAAGCATCAATGTCAAAGTTCTCAAGGACTTCTACCAGAAAGGAAGTGATAAAGTCAGAGCCAAAACTAGTTTCAATCCTCTGTCTCTTACTTCTTTTAGGTTCAGTTCCCAAATCTCTAATACTAGAGCTAGAAGCAGGCAAGTTCACATGTTCAGGTACAATATTAGACACAGTATGAGGCACATTCCTTTCCAAAGGGAAAACATGCTCAAAGAAATCAGCATCTCTATACTCCGAAATACAGAAATCAAATAAAGACACAAATCTATATGCAGCACTGTTTTGAGCATAACCACTAAAGACAACATCAAACTTCTTGAGGCCGATGTTTGAACGTTTATGACTAGGTAGTGCAATTTTGGCTAAACACCCCTACACTTTCAGATAATTCAGGTTGGGAGCATACCTTTTCCACAATTCATATAGGGTTTGATCTAACTTCTTATGGGGATCTCTATTGAGTATAAAGCAAGCTATCAAGTGAGCTTCCCCCCACATGTTATCAGATAGTCCATAACTAACTAGCATGGTGTTCATCATATCTTTAAGGATATGATTTTTCCGTTCAGCAACACCGTTTTGTTGAGGAGTGTAAAGGGTGCTAGTCTCATGTATTATACCATTTTTCTCACAAAAGGCAGTCAAAGAATTGGTGTCATATTCCCCACCTCTGTTAGACCTGAGTCTTTTGATTTTTCGGTCTAACTGATTCTCAACTTCAGCTTTGTACTTTAAGAACATTTCCTCAGCTTCATCTTTAGACTTAAGGAGGTAAATCTTGGTATACCTAGAGTAGTCGTCTACAAATGTGATATACCATTTATTTCCACCCTTGCTCATAGTGTTCTTAAAGTCTGCTAAATCTGAATGCACAAGTTCTAACAATTCTATTTTCCTGGTTGTTACATTTTTAAAGGGTTTCTTGGCAAAATTTGCATCAACACAGACTGGACATTTAGAACAATTTTCAGTATTCACATTTGGAATTAAACGCATGTTTCTAAGTCTTTTCAATGAAGCAGAATTAACATGTCCAAGCCTACCATGCCACAGATCAACAGACTCAGCAATATAAACAAAATTGACAGCAGTTTCATTATTAATTTGCGCAACAGCATTCAAAACAAGGAACCCCCACTACGATACGCCTTCCCAACGAAGTCCCCATTTCGCATGATAACAACTTTACCAGCTTCTTGCACAATTTTAAGGTCAACCACGTCAAGAAGGGTACTAGAAACCAAATTTCTACGAAGGAAAGGGACAAATAAAACATTACTTAAGGACAACAATTTTTCATAAGTAAACTTAAGTAAAGTCTTTCCTTTATCCTTGACAA
Source organism: Selenicereus undatus (assembly GCA_017589665.1). Classification (NCBI taxonomy): domain Eukaryota; kingdom Viridiplantae; phylum Streptophyta; class Magnoliopsida; order Caryophyllales; family Cactaceae; genus Selenicereus; species Selenicereus undatus. Next base: position 12,707,483 of record JACYFF010031959.1, read on the forward strand.
CAGTTGTAGAAGAGTTGCCTATGTAGACGCATTGTCCAACAGCAACCTATTCAAAGTCAATCACGAGTTCTTTGTCGGCACAGAAATGCCTTGACGCTCCAGAATCCATGATCCATTCTGACAGATTATGCACCAGATTTGCCTCCACGGTGGTAACCGCACAGATAATCTCATCATCCTCGGTTTCAGCAATGTTGGCAGTAGGTGTTGCAGACTTGTGTTTGGCTTGGACTGACCCTTTCCTTTGATTGCATTGGTAGGCCTTGTGTCCAAACTTGCCGCACACATAGAACACCACCTTCGGCTTCTGAATCCTTTTGTTAGTAGAATTTTGATTCCTGAGATTTTAAGTTGGCTTCTAAAATTTCTTCCCTTTGCCTTTGAACCTGTCTTTATTCGTTTGTGCAGCAGACTCAACCAGGTTAGAACTAACAGAATTTAAAGAAAGGGAAGATATCTTATCTTTCTGCAGGTTTGCCTCATCAGTCCACATATGGTTGATTAATTCCTGCAGTGTGAGATCTTTCTTCTTATGCTTGAGATGGTTTCTATAATCGCTCCAAGATGGTGGAAATTTTTTTATCAGCACGCTGGCTTGGAGGATTTTGCACATCTTCATACCTTCTGCTAGGATCTCAGCACACAGGTTTTCATAGATGTGAACTTGTTCCATGATGGGTTTGTCATCCATAATCTGGAACTGTAGCTACTTGCCGACGACATATTTTCTTTTCCTGACGTCATCTGAACCATATTTTGTCTCAAGTTTGGTCCAAATGACCTTGGCAGATTTAAAGTTTACAAACAAATCAAACAAAGGGTTAGACATATTATTCAGTAGATAACTGCGAGCCAGTTTATTGTTCCTCTCGAATTTCTTCTTTGTGGCTTCGTCAAGAGAAATAGAAGGAGTTTTAGGAACAGTAGGAGTTGCAGGTTCAGAATCAGTAACTGTGTTGCCTTCATCAGGGAGATCAGTAGTGAGCACGTAGTCGATCTGAAGTTGCTCAGAGCAAAGGAGCGGTTTTTGAGATCAACGTTTATAATTGGTTCCATCAAGAGGTTCAATTTTGTAGAGTTCGGGGAAAATTTTTGGAGCAACAACCATTGTTTTAAGCTTTTAGATTGTTGGAATAATTGGAATAATGGCTGCTGTGGTGATAGAGGAAGGCTTGTGTCGTAGATGAGGCCACTGACTTGAAAGCTTAATTGACCCAACTTAGGTGCAAATCAGTATGGCGAATAAGCTCTACAAGGTTTAACACAGCAGGCTTCGCACTCGTGCACTCGAGGGAGAAGTTATGGAGTATAGTATATTTTAAGCCTAGGAAGTAGAGAGGAGAAGAGAGAATTAGTTTTTCTGTGTGTATTTTAGAGCTGTAGAAGACCCCTTTATATAGTGGTCTGATGAGGCAGTAGAGCCATTGAATGGCCATAATTAAGAGGAGGAAAAAGGGGGTGGAAAATCTGGAACGAGAGAGAAATCAGAGAATCATGGTGACTAAGGCAGAGACGGAGAAAGACTTAGTCAACTAGCCGTTAGGATTACAACAACTCATACGCAATCAGTCCAGTGAGAATTACTCCAAAAGTATAGTGTAAGCCCCACAGCCAGCCCGGATCGAACGGGTAGGCGGCAGCGCGCGCGTGTGGTAGCCCAAGTCCCCTCAATCCCTCTTAAAACATGGTTTCAAGTTATTTGACAAATGCAAGAAGAGTGTGATATATAAATTGTTCAAGCCACTCCCAAAAGTTTCATGTGGGACGACAAAAGAGATAGAGAGAGTAAGTGAACACCCTTTTGGGGTGCCATTACTCCAACATGCACTACTGTGGAATGCAAAGTAAGTCCTAACTTTGCTAGTCAGTCGACTGCACGATTGTCTTTCCTAAAAATATGTTTAACGATTACATGATTATATGATTGAAAGTAAGTGTGGATGTTTGATGAACTTCTATTTTACACTATTTTTAGCCCCCTTTTTGACCCAGCTTCTTCCCCGTTTTCACGCTTTATCGTGTTAAGGAATGGTCAAATCGGCCTCCTTTTGCATACTTTTTACTTATGCAGCATCTTTCGATATTTTCAGGAACTCGATTGAAGAAGAGGAAAGATGAATAATATCTGGCAGAAAGAGGTGCTAAAGAAGGGAGAAAAGCCGCGAAAAGGCATCGCACGGAAGTCCCGGACAATCGAGCACGCGTGGCACAACCGGAGGACGAAGAACCGGCCAAACCAAGCCGGCGCCACATGGCACGGTGTGGCCGTGCCACGTGGCGCTGGCACGGCTCGACTGGGCTGTTTTCTTGGAGTTCCGTCAGTGTTTTGGCACGGTCACCCCGTGCCACCCCCGTTCCGCGTCGCGACTTAAAAGTTCTCTCGGGGCTGTTTCAGTTACAGTTAGTTTTTACTTTTCAGTTTTCGTTTCCCAGAACCCTTTTGAGGTGATTTTTAGGTTTTAGTAGAGAGTATTTTATTTTCGCATTATCGATTTCACTATTGGATTGAAGCTTGTACTTCCTTGAATCTATTCGATTAATTACAGGTTCTTTTATCTGAATCCTCCTCTCGTTCCTGATTTTCAATTCTTTGAAGTTTGCGATGGTTATGAACTTGAATGTCGCGATTGATGTTAGAAATATGATTGTCGGCTAAATCCCTCAACTTAGGTTGGGATTGATGCCGAATATGTAGAATTGAATTTTGTACTGGCCCAATCCATGTTCTCCCTTTGTTTTGCGATTGCGAATTCTGCTATGCACGCCACATGTTCGATGAAATGCTCGAAAGAACATTCATCGTTTTTATTTGGGTTTAGGGGAGCGTTGAGAGACAAAACCTTTACCTAGTGCGTCTTAGTAGCCAATTAGGATTTTAACATGAAAATAGTTAAGTTCTAATTGGGATTAGAGATTGTGAATCTTGTAATCCTTCAACCTTTAGTCCCATGAAAATAGGTTACTATAGTTCTAGGATTAGTCTTCGACCCTTGAGAGAGGGAGGAGATGGGCTTAATTGACAATTTATCCATATGCGATGCATTCTTGGGAATATGTGATTGGGTTAGTAACTGATTCGTTAGCATATTCGTGCTGTTAATTCCAACCTAAGTATTTTCTATTCTGCAGTTCATTACACTTTTTAGCTGTTTTCGTTTCTCTTAGTTTAGTCTTCAACCCAAAATTGCGATTGCCTAGCTTGAGTAGTTTAATTAATTCTGGTAGTTGAAGCCAAGTTCCCTGTGGATTCGACCCGTACTTGCCGGTTGCTAGCTACAGCTACGTCGTGCACTTGTGGTTAATTAAAACTGCTAACAATGTTGTTTATCATAACTTGTAATTCCCATAGCGCTTGTGTGTGTCCTTGCACTGCTTGGATGAGGATTTTGTTATCCCATTCGATATGAATGTTTGTGTATCCTGCTTGGACTGCAGTTTTGATCATGTTCCTCATTGTCATTGCTTCTGCAACCAATATTGAACTTGTTCTTGGGCTGAATGCTGACGCCTGAATAAATTTGTCTTCCCAATTACGTATGACATAACATCCCACTGCTTTGTAAAAATATTTGAATCCATCAAAATTGAGCTTGATGTATCCCTCTTGTAGCTTCCTCCTTGCAACCCAGTGACAATACTTCATGTTAGAAAAGGATCTTAATTTGGAATTTGTGAGATCAATTTTTTGTCCAGAAAGTAATTTCAAGTAATTGTCTACCATTATAGAGACTACAAATTGTAAGAGTGAGTGGTTTCAAATACCCATCCCCAAAATCGGGAACTGACATTTATTGGACAAAAGCAAAAATAATGAATTGATGGTAGCAAATTATGTACTTTGACATAAAAACAAGCATAACAAACATAAATTTTGATAGAAAGAAAAACATTTTTTAAGTTTTTTGTTTGGGTTTAGGGGGAATTTTGATAGCAAATTATGTTTAGACATCCATCATATTCCCGTTATTTATGGGGAATTCTCATTTACAACAGTTGACAAAACCTTTCTAGGTAAGACAGCTCATGATGGGTACCAGGAGATTCAGAACACAGGGCATCTCTATTGGTGACAACTGTATATAGACACATTTGTACACGGAGTTATAGCTCAAACCAAAAGATGTATGAACACAATCCTGTCATTTCTGTCTCTGTATTCATTCTTTCTCTTTCTAGTCTAAATTCTACCATTACAGCTATGAGCGTTAACCCCTCTGGTTCCCTCTCTTAGCTCTTGTGAGTTTCCTCCTGGGAATTGAATCAGAATCAGAGGAGTTAGTTGAGAGATCATGGGCACCCACAGCATACACTGCTCCTGACTCTTCATCCTTCACTTTGATGCTTGATGTGCCTGAAAATCAAGCATATCAGATATCAGATTAGTACTTCTGGAATTCTAAATGATGATCGATTAAAACACTTAGAATTTGTGGCAATTCGACAATCATTAAGGGACATTCTAAATAATATCTTTCCAGATAATATCAAGAAGATATTATCTAGAATATTACTTAATAGACAATCTTATATTTTGTCTTTGGGATTCAAGCAACGAGAGATAACAGAATGAAAATAGGGTACTTACAGTTGTAATCTGTCCATCCCACAGATTGATTTTCAACATCATAAAAGACCACCTTGTTGGAGAATAGAAAATCTGCAGCCAAAGCATGAAGCAACAATCACTAAATGTACCCGATTCAATGCTCCTCTTACCAACCTGTGTTAGTAGCATGGGTGAAACTTTTGGCTCCTGGTCAAATGGGGTCTTGGAAAATTCGATCTATCGAAAGTAATGAAGTGATTTGAACCCAAATTCACAGAGAAACCTCAAACTCCAATACCCGCTTTGTTTTGTCTGAATAGTTCTTTCATTGAAGTAGATTGACATCCAAGTTAATCCGCATTGCCAGACTGCTAGTTACTAAAAAGGATGAAACTCCAAATTGTCCTAGCCTGAATATTTACTCTAAATCAAGCACCTTTGCACAATTGACTGTGTTTGATCTGACTCCGAATTGCATTTGGACAAATCCTTTGGTCTACATTTGGAAAATGGATGAGAATTCATAACCATGGCTGATTTCCTTCAAGCGGGGCAAAAACTTTGCCAGCATTGGCCCCTTGGACTCCATTCAAGGTCAAGCTAAAGCCAGTAAAAGAGTCACTTAGATTGAGTTCTGTGAGAAGCATATTAATTTCAGATTAGATAGCCATAGCTCATAGAATTTGAGTCAGGTAAGGTACAGGTCCAGATTTTTGGCTAAAGATCAACCATTCATGCAATAAGACTGCCAGCGAATTGCAATCATAGGTCACTTCAGTTTTCTTTGGGCCAATTTAGTGCTGCATCAAAATTAGCATCAGTTGTCCTTTTTCCAGTTTCATTGGCTCCTAGTAATTGATTACGGGTAAATTTGCTAGGTCTGCACCAAGTACACGCACCTGACAGTCAATACTTTGACGGTCCTCGACTATTGGCGCAACCTCATGGAGAATTTTCAGAAATTGAGTGATTTTGCCCCTAGAGGCCAGACACAGTAGTTATATGAGCAACCCCAAGAATTTTGCATATTTATACCTCCATATTCACTTGTGATCTGGTGGCTGGTGGAGTATCGGAACAAGTATGCTATTAATCACCATCCTTGCACACATATCATTTCAGCCATGATCCAAACATGCTATTCAATCCCCCCCCCCCCCCGGGGTAAATAAGATCATGTTGCTTAAACTACTCTTAACAATGTTATTACCTCCCAAGACAGCAAAACTGCTCCCTTTACTGTTCATCCAGCCTATACACCATTTGTTATCCTGTAAAACGTATTAAAGATCAGAAAAATGCTGCAGAGTGCTGACGACTGAAGCTACGATGCCACCAAAGCAACCTCCTCAACATTAAACCTACACTTAGATATCTTTGTGAAACAACATTCATTGACTATGTTCATGTTGTGCTCTATGAAATTTTCAGATATTAAAAAAGCTCCAAAGTTATTTTTGAGATGTGCTAAAAATTTCTGAGCTATTCTCAGACCTCAGAAATTTTTCAAAGCTACTTAAACAAGTCTGAAACGAACCCTGGTCCTCAAACAAGCAATCTCAGAGCTCAACTAGAAATTGCAAGAAATTTCAAGACCTATGAAAAGACTTGGGGTTGTCAAATGGCTTAAGAGCGCTGTAAAAAAACTTCTGAGCAGATCATTCTCCTACCAGATTAACAACATGAACATGGCCAACATGGAGAATAGGTTGAACAACAAGACGACTTAAACTGAGAAGAGCTTAAATGTATAACTATACCACACAAGCAACTCCATCTATAGCATAATTATCCAATAAATGTGTCTTTTTGAGGATTGATTTCAAATATGGGAGTAAGAATATTGTTTCCAGATTCATATAACTTACTCCATCACCAGTTGAAAATAGATAATCATGGGGATATACTGTCAAGTTGAGTGAATTCTGGAAATGCATAATGACCTTTGGGAACCCATCATCGACACTGCACCAGATAATGAGAAACAAGTTGGTTCACAAATGCAGACTTACCAAGTTCACATAAAACTTCAATTCAATGAACCATTGTGAAACTAGAGCTGATCACTTTGGCCATAAATTGACTAACAAAAGCCAGCCACATATATAGGCCACATTAGCATAACTATAAAAGGTGTCAATGATTATGTCGATCGTTGACACAGTAATTATTCAAGCCCCCATAGTAGGCAAAAAGAGTCATGGATTTTAACATGTCAAGCTGTTAGAATGACCAACTTTTTCTTTGTCACAAGAACAGATAGAGAATGGCCTCTCTTACCCCCTCGCTGTCTTCCATTCCTGTCCCCACAAGGGGTTTCCCCATGGGGCCCCTAGATGGACTACCTTGCTAACCAAGAAATTCAAAAAAAAAAAAAAAAAGGCAGCATGGGTTGAAATTTCATTTTGATGGATGGGAGAAAGTCCCCTTTGCTGTCTTATTCTCCAAACCCAGTAACCCATTACAAGGCATTTTTTTCCAATTTTGAACCTTTAATGAATTAGAGCAAAATGAATCCTCTAGTTCTTTGTTTAATAGCAAGTGGCAGTCAATACCATTCAAAGAAAAACAGAGCAAATCTCTCTGCAATCACATTATAGGCCTACAGGGGCAAGGCTGCACACAATTGGCTCCACTACAAACCCGCCCTTCATGAGACACAAGCATAATTGATTGGCCTGATAAGCCCCCCCCCCCCCCCGTGCCCACGCATGGGTGGCATAGTCCAATACTAAAAATGAGAAGCCGAGTGCCATCATCTGCAGAAAGCTCCAAAATTTCCTAAATGTGAACAAATGAAACCAAATTGAATGCAAACGTGCTATACTGTTACATAAAAGCTTTCATGGAGCTTCAACAAAATGGAAACCAGGCTGCAGACACAATAAGCAACCTTAGCATAGCTGGAAGATCACAGTCTGATTAGGATGTGGAGTTTAGTTCATGCTTTCCACTTTCTCTTTCTCATGTTTATCTTTGCTGTCCTTCCATCATCTTCTTCATTTTATATCCAAATTCTGTATACTCCTATTATCTATTTGGAAGTAGGAGTTTTCTATGTCTTCATTGTTATTAAGTAACAAGAAGTCAAGCAAGGATATATGGACAATAGCCTCGCCGAAAGCCCAAAACCTAAGTGTAACTACATACATCTGACTCCTATAGCCTCTCAGGCCAAGAGCCTTATGAGATAACTCCAGTCAATCAATGTTTTGTCTGTTATCCCTCTTCTTTTCTTTTCTTTTCTTTTCTTTTCTTTTATTTTTTACTGTACCCTCCGTGTACAGGTGATAGTAAGGGAGGGTACAGCCAGGGTGGAATGAAGCACTAGACACAGCTAAAGCTATGACCATGGTGCTCTACACTCATCACTGGTGAGTGGGAGCATAAGATGCTAAACTTCGAAGTTTGAACCTGATTCTCTAAAGTGAAAGAGCAATTTACAATCCATGGAGCTAACTAAAGCTAAAGTACCTCCTGTTAGGCCTTATCGTGTCATGATCGCGACCAGCCTCTTCCCTGATGGTGTGTTGGGTGCTGACACACTGACACCATAGAACTTTGCAAATAACATTGACACCAAACAGATGAGCCATGCAAAATATGACTTATGGATTCAGGTATATTTCACATGAAGTTGAGACCTCAAAACCTATATATTCAACCAAATTGGCATCTTAGAAAATATGAAAATGCAAAATTTTAATGCAGCTTATGGCACTCGACAAGTTCTACAAGAACAGAATCTGAAATCATAGAAATTCTAGCTAATCCAGAAGTCAAAAAAAAACTTGCAGAATCTTACTTTCCAGAGTAATGAAAACATTTAAACTGTTCCTGTACAATGTGCATTTGGAGATTGGGCTGCTGGGAGAGAATCTGAATTTTAAGAATAAAGTCCATGAAAGAAAATAAATAAGCATTCATGTTTAGTAATAAATCCAGGTTCTAACTTGGTAGGCATTTAGACAAAGCACATACCTTTTCCATTATCTGCTCATAAATATCACCTGGGAGATGAACCAAAGTTGTACCACTATCAATCATTGCCTCTCTGCCGCCCCCAGAAGTCGAAGTAGAGAGTTCTAGAACATCACCGGCCACCTCTACACTCTTCATGAAAATATAGTAATGTGGCCTAAGAAGGTAGCAGCAATCTAATTACAAGGTGACTATTAGGCATAGAAAAATCCCTCATTAGCACGTAATTACAACCCCCCCCCCCCCAAAAAAAAAACAAAGCCAAAAAAGGGAAAACCCAAAAAGCACAGAAACTCAGAACACAAGGAGGAAATCATTCAACAGAAATAAGGAAATATCATTTATAATCAAATCCTCAATTCCTCATACAGCACAATACCAGTAACTGGAAGATCCAAGGACAAGACCATTGTGCGGTTGTGCCTGTCCCCCTCAAATACTACTGAGCGCCATTTTCCCTCTCTTTTCTTTCCAAAATTCCAAATTGCTTCATAAATCCACACCAATAAAATGTATATTGTATCACCACAAACCAGCTAAGGGTAAGATTTCAATGTCCAGAATTCTTTTCCTGCATATGCTATATTCTTCACTGCCCTAAGCCAAAACTTCTGCTCTAGATCCCAAAACTTACAAGGTCAGGAAACAAGTGAGGACTGAGGCAGTGGAGCATGGAAACGATGATGAGTACTTCAGAGAAGATTTTGAAGAAGTAATGAAAAGAATGGGAGAAAGAAATGCTTTAGTTCTCATAACACCAGATACACATGACATTGTTGGTTGTCTGCCCTCTGCATACCACACACAAGAAGAGAGTTGGTAACATACCATTCTCAGTTTTGAGTTCCTGCATATGACCAACTTATGGACAAGACCTGCTCATAACTATATTTGTCATGGCCTTTCCTCTGCCATCTGTCAATACCTTCACCTTAACAAGCTGCTAAACTTGGCCTTTGACAGTCTATAATCCCCACTCAATAGCAGCATATTTAAGAGTAAATAGTTCTCATTTTATAACCCATTCAACCAGAACCACCCCCAAACCCCCCTCCCCTGTCCCCCCAACCCAAAAGAAAAAAGAAAGAACAGAAAGAGAGAGGGAGGGATATACTGTCACTTCCCAACGTATTTTATCATACCGTCCATTGGAAAGGACGCCACATCCAGACAAAACAAATCCACTGATCTGAGGATTTAAGAAAGTAGTGGAGCAAATTCCCAAATGTAGTTAATATTTGGAAACTAAAGAGGTAAGATTACATACTTATGTGGGATCAATGGAGCAGTAGCATTCAGCTTTGGCTCAACAAGTTGTCCGATAGAAAAAATGCCCCCTCCGTTCACACTGTCCAAGCAGTGAGAAAACATCCTCTTCACCTTCCCAGTTGCAGCAAGCTGTGAAAGCACAGATGAGTTTCTTTGTCCAAAACCAAGTATCCCATCAACTGCTACCTCTGGTGCAGTAAGCTCACCAGTTTGATTAGCAGCACACCTGAAAGAGGCGAATCCATATTCTTAGCAGCAAAGAGCAGCAGCTTATATCCTCAGAAACTGAAGACAAGAAACTGTCTCCAAGCAACCTGTACTGTTCTTTAGGCTAATTCAGCAAGACTACCGAACGCTTGATTAATCGGATGTATTCACATGATATTATATTTCAAATGAAGATAGAACAAAAGGAGAACTAACGGGCACGAATGGGATAAGCTGTAGCTTATTATTTGGAAACATCATATTTTGATTACAAAATTGACACAAGTCTCAAACATATCACTCCAAGCAAGATAGAACTCTCATACTGGCCTTGAAACAAGAACACACAAAACATTGGAGACAAGAGTACATGACAGACTGATAACCCAAAACATAAAACTACAACAACGGACAATGAAAACAATTATGGATCTTGCAGCTGCAGGATTAGGAGAGCCAAGGGTGTATCTAAATTTTACCCTGTAGAAATGTTGCCAACACTGCTACATTTTGGAACATTCACAATTTTTTTTGAAAAAAATTGAAGATAAGACTCAAACTCAGAGCTGAGCATTCTACTACAGATGCAGAATTGCTCATCATCAATATAATAAAAACAATACTTAAATACAAGGAGCTAGTAACCTGAAACCCCAACAATCAAACCTTTGTGAATGGGAGCAGTCCCTGTGTCCCATATCATATGACTGAATCGTAATATGTAACTCACATATGTATGGCTACAAACACAAATAAGAATCATTTGGAGCAGGATGGAATGAGTGATAAAGAAAATAAACAGCCCCATCTGCATCCATGCAAAGCATATCAACAGTCAAGACTGCATAGTTATTTTCACAGGTTACAAACATCAGTTATTAGGAATGATTGTGGATTGCTCAAACAGGAAACAGGAACATGGATTATTAGTTATCACACAAGGTTAGCTAGTTTAGGGTTCCATCCCTAGACCTCGGAACACACACCGAAGAATCAGTAAGCATTCCAATAATTTTTTATTCAAACTGCGGCAGTTAAACTATACTCCATTCCTCACAAATGGGACGTGGGATTGCCATTTCTTATTCTCGAGAGTTTCTCTCTTTCTCACTCTTCTTTGCCGCTCAATATAAAGAAAATAATTAGAATTTGCTATTACCCAAAAACCACACTGCCATTTCCAGTTGTTGTTTGTTGATTGCCAGACACTTTGTTGAAATGAATAGAATCTTCAACAAAGTACCCAGAAGTTTTACTTCCATCTCCATAAGTAACTTGATACGCACAAAGCATATGAGAATTGCAACCAGATAATGCAAGCTGGTTCATCATGGTGCACTTTTTGTCACCGCAAGTCAGTAATTTGGCTGTTGAGGAACTGTTTGCATCATAAAAGTTCAGCTTAATCTGCATCAGCAAAGCAACATGAGTTCCTCAGACACAGAAAAGTAGAGTATGGCTGTAGTTCTTTTTTGAAAAATTGAAACCATAAGAACCAATGGGTCGAGACATTACGTATTAAAGTCAAGAAACATACTCCAAGCCCACTTTCCCTGGGACACTTGTCACAGCTGGCACCGTTAACCCACAAAACCTGGCTTCCTGTATCGAGTTGCACATGAAATTCCTTAGGAGGATTCCCAAGCCCAATCCGGGTAAAGTAAAGCCTAAAATCAGAAGGGAAAAGGAAGAAAAATAAATCAGTAAGTAGAAGCGCAAAATAACAATAAAGTATGGAAACCCCATACACTTCAGCTCCAAAAAACATACAATATCTTATCACATAAGTCTTTTTACCTAGACTACTAATCAAACTCAGCTTGTACACATTTCAAACGTATGGTGTGTTTTAACTCCTTTATTCATCATCACAAGATCTAACGTAAGCAGTTTGGGCAACATCCTGAAGAAATACACGTGCATTTAACTCTGTTCCCCTGCACACACCACCCCCCCAGGAAAAAGACAAAAAAAGGGACCTTAAACTTGAAAATTGAATTATTATCCTCATTCTACAGAGCTTTTCTACGGGCAGAGATGTCGAAGTAAAGTTATCTATATTTGAATTTCTCTAAATCCCACAACAGCAGGATTCAGACTAGGAGCTGGTGGTGGTGTTGTATTATAGATAGCTTCTTAATAATCTAAATCTCCACAACCAATGATATATAAAAGCTGGTCAAGGTGGCCAAATTGGGGGGCGGGGGTGGGGGGGGCGGAAGATGGATCATTTTTCCAGCAACTTCGCATCATAATCCACTAACCCTATTATTTCTCCAAACAAATTAGAGAAGTATATATCCAAGAACATCTATTAACAAACACATGGCAAAGAGCAGCCTCCATCCAATCAATAATATACCCAATTCTTCTCACGTTCAGAAGCAGAGCTTCTGATCTCTTTCAATCCCAATTCCACATAACACAAAAACAATCCAAGAATCTAGCAATTGGGCAATGCAAATCAACATATAAGAGACTAGAAACAGAACGAACCCAGCATCGGAAGGCTGCGAATTACCACCAAGAGGAACATCAACAGCACCAAGCATTCTTCCATGGCGACGGGCATCATGAGCTCTAAGCTCTTTCAAGGTTCTTTTCCCTCTGAATTTATGCTCTACCCTGAAATGGGCATTGCCAGAGACCATTGGAATCACGAAATTTTGCCATACAAAAAGACCCAACATGAGAATTGCTCGCAAACCCATTATCTTCAAACAAAACTGAGACCCAATTTCTCAGCAATCACTGAAAACCCACATGAAAAAATCTTCTCTATTTTACTTCATTGGCTGAAAGAAATTCAAACCTCAGATGGCCAGAGAAAGTTGTTCCTCCACTGGCCAGCCTTGTTTAATTTTGATGGTTGGATGATACAAAGAATGGATAAGAAAACGAATGCCATGCATCATACATGAGGGGGATGAAGCATAAACGAACAGAACCAGAGGGGACGAGAAAGAGGGACGAATTTTGCGCGCCTTCCTCTGTTCTTTTTCCTGTCTTCTGTTTCGGGGCCCATTGTGAAAAACTAAAAACACAAATTGTTAGATGAGGCTGTCTTATATAAAAGTAATTATAGGACCGATTTTTTTAAAACAGGCTTCTTTGAGAATTTGCAGTGACTAGTAATATATTCTGAAAAAACTTTTTAATGTACGAGTGATTAATAATTTATTTAGTCATGACTTTTATTATAATCACTCCTAAATATACTATTAATCACTTTAATTATTATTAAAAGTCACTATAAAAATAATCATATCATGTTATGTCTTACATGAAATGATATCACATAAGATTTGCTGATTATTATAGATTGTAGGGATAGGAAGGAAAATTCCCCCATAACAAGGCTGTGCCGCAATGTGGGGAAAAATTATTGTCCCCCACATTCAACGTGTGGGAGGTTGAGAGACAAACGTAAAAATTTCCCCCTTTTTGTCCCTGTTTCCCTATTAGTGTAAGAATTTTTCACCCTATCATGACTTCATCGTCTCCCTTTTATTAATTATACGTATTTTTCTCAAACTTATGTGTTGTCACGTGATACATAAGTTCGAGAAATTGCATTTGTTGATCCATTATAAAATGGTTGTCGTAGAAAATTGCATTCGTCATATGATTTGGAGGACCGAGCACTGAAAACAACCACAAAATATCTAGCTTTTAATTTAGTTCCCAAAATAAAAAATACATCAAATGGGCTCTACAAGTTGGGCTCGACAGGGTGAGGATAGGGAGGGAAAATCCCTTTGGTACGAAGAATAAGGTGGGGAACACGACAAGGACGGGAATATACTCCTCGTTGCCATACCTATGGGATTCTCATGCGAAACCCATGATGGTGAACTTAAATGTTATGTGATGGCTACTTTGCAAATGCTTCAAGAAATATGGTTTTAGTACACAAGACTTATTGAATCCAATGCCCTTTTAATAGCGAAGATAGCTTGTATCGGAGTCTAGAAAAATTAAATAGTGTACAATCAAGTTAGGATATCATTGACATTATGTTACATTGCTACTAGCATACAACTGATTCAAAATTTCAAAATGTGGAAAATCTTATGGAGTATGAAAATTTGAGCTTGAGGGAAGATTATATTTTATAAGTTTTTTTACAATGGACTACCTGTGGGTCATATTTGATCCAGTACTTTATTCAACAATTATTTTTTAGTGTTGGGGGGAGGGGGCGATGGCGTAAGGAATCATCGCCAATACACCCTAAAAACTACAACTTCAATACAAAGGAAACATTGAATAAAGTGTTCCAAACTCCTAACTTAAGCTCATTGCCTATATTTAAAGGATACATATGCCATATACATCATAATTACGTCACCCTATTAAGAACACCATATAACTCTTAAAGATTTAAAACGATACAAACCATTCCATAAACATCAACAATAACAACTCTCAGTGTAAATCCTACTATCGTAGTATAGAGGTGTCCACTTTTATGTAGTTTTACATCTGCAAATATCTCTACTCGCAGATAGGTCGATTCCAATAAACATCACAAAACACAATACCGCACTGAATTTAAGTGTATACACATATGTGTTTATTCTCAGACACAACCGGCACAATAGTGAGAGGATTATGAGAAGGAGATGAAACACTGGATTGGTGAGTTGTGTGCCTAAGCATTTGGACTGAAGGTTGAACAATAAGAAATTGTTGGAATATGGGTTAGACTAAAAAGAAAAGTCAGTTTGGTCTGACTTAGTCAATAATGTGGTCAAGGTGGGGACTGACTAATACACAATCTGTAATGCACGAGATAAGTCTCACTTTTGTTTGATCAATTTGTTGATCAATTTGACAATATAAAGTCATACTAAACTTAGCCAATTCATGCAATCTTAAATCTAAACAACAAATTTAAAAAGGCACTTTAGATGTCTCGAATTTGAATTAACCTAAATTTAAATTTTTGTTTTTGAAGTGTCACCTAGCTCAAATTAATTTAGCTTAAAAAAAAAACAAAAAATCTATCAAGTGTAATTTTGGTGCTTAAATATGGTGTAAATTGATCATGTTAGAGTATAAACCTATTCCTAAACCTTCAACCATCAGTTTAAGTTTGTGGTTGAATTGGTTCTTAAACATGGTATCAGAGACTTTCTAAATGAAAGGTCTTGAGTTCAAATTCGGAAGAGGAATTCATGACCCACATAGTTTGTTCCAGTGGGACAAATTGAACAAGCCTAAATTCTTGTCAAATTCATATAATAGAGATATGAAATATGTTATTATTTTACAATTTGGAGGACAAAATCACTACTGCACCCGATTTTTTTAAAGACATACAAATTCTAATAATCATGTTAGATAAAATTTTGTTAGCATGAATCTATGCTAGTTTGGTTCGTGACAAAAGGGGGAAAACTGTTATGTTAGAGGGTTTGTTCTTTTCTTTTGAAATAAGAGTTGGAAAACGGTAGAATTGGAATGATAGTAAAGTATTGAAAATGATTTTTTTTTTTTTTAATATTGGGATTGATTAATAAGAGTTGAAAAAAGTTGGAAAGGTTTAGGAAAGATTGCGGGTGAGGATACTTTTTTAGAAATATTGAGGCTCTCTTCTTTTTATTGAGAAGTTGTAGGTGTGAGATTGGTAAAAGTGGGAAATGGGGGAAGGAATGGGAGGGAGTCGGTAGGAGTGATATTTTTTTTTTTAAGTGTGGAAAATAAGGGGAAGGAGTGAGAAGAAGGGAGGAGTTGAATGAAGTAGGAGAATTGATATAAGTTACACATTTTGTTTTTTTTAATGTAATCTTTTATTGTGATAGTAATTACTGATGATAAATTTTTTTAAACTGAAAAAATATTTTTCTGTGTTGACGTAGGTACGAAATATTGTTTCATGGCCGTTGTTACCCCAAAAAAATTGTAATTTCATTATTCGTAAAACAAATTACGGATATATTTTTTTCATATATTAACCAAATACAAACAACGAAAAAAATAAACATATGTTCAGGCCTTGTTTTTCTCGTTGGTAAATCCAAATTTGTCAATCTCAATCCACTTCAACCCACATCAACCCACTTCACGAACTTTAATAAAAAAATATCAACTTCAACCAATTTCAACTTACTTCAACCCATTTCAGTTCACTGCAACCAACTTCAACTCATTTCAAACTATTTTGACAAACTTTTACCCATCATACAAAAAAACGTTCAACAAACTTTAACCAACTTCAGCCAATTTCAATCAACTTCAACAAAAAAATATCCCCTTCAACATACTTCAACTCACTTCAACAAAAAAATACTTACTTCAACATACTTTAATCCACTTCTACAAATCTCAACTAACTTCACTCATTTACAAACACATATTTCCCAACGAAAGACCAAGCTCTCAGTATATCGAAAACAATCATTTGCAATTTGTGTGAAGAACTTCCAATAGCTTATCACTAACGCACATGGAAATAATATCCGCTCAAAACAAGCACAATACATTTGCACTTCCTATCACAAATTACAAACAACACCAAAAAAATTTATACATTCTTTCATTATGCTGGAAAAAAACATTTGCAAATTTGGCCACAAATTACGATGAGCGAAAAATAAATCTGTTACATATACAACTACAATCGTCCACTCTTTGATGACCTATAACAAATATTTCGTAACTAATAAAAAAAATTTAAGCATCTTTCCATATACAGAATCAAACACAAAATATCTATCAGTCATAAAAAAAATTAACATTTGCTTAACAAAGCAGAAAAAAAATTATTTGTTCAATATATGTAATAAAAATTACATCATTTACAATTTTCAGCATGATTAACAAATATTTCTATAAAATTCAAAAAAAAAATCTTTTCATAATTGTTATCAAAATATTCATATACACAATTACATAAATTATAAAAGTTTTCAAACTATAAAAAATAATAGTTATATATGGGAGTGAAAATGAGTAGGTGAAAGTGTGTGAGAATGAAAATGAGCGGAAAGACATGGTATTTTTTTAAATGTGAAAAGATGTGAAGAAAGAAAAAAATGATTGAGTGAGAGTCAAAGGAGCGAGTTTGATGGCAATTTCTTATGTGCTCCGGGAGCACATACTCTCGTTATTTATATATATATATATATATATATATATATATATATATATATATTTCACGCATGTATTTGTCATATATTTATTTTTTTAATATATATTTGATGATGTGATTTATTGGAGTATATGCTCCTATAAGTATAATAGACGTATTGGAGTTTGATTCATTAAAATGCAAAAAGAACTGGGCGTGACACTTGGGTGGGAATTATTGAAGAAAAGGCCCGTGGTGGTACTTTCTGGAAGACGGAAGATTAAAAAAAGACCAGAAAAGAAAAGAAATTAGTCACCGGACGGGGGCTTGGCGCTCCAAGTACCATCAATTTAGGGCTTATCGACCCGCCCCCTATTCTTTGAAAACCCTAATTTATTCCTTCAACCATAAATCTTCGGGAACCCTGAATCCTCTGTCCAGGAGTCAGTCAAGCACCAATGGGGATGAATCTGTTCGACGACGCAGGGGACGACGATGTGGAGAAGATCTCAAACATTGAGATCAACACAGAGTTTGCGAAGAGGTACGAGCACAACAAGAAGAGGGAGGATTTGCAAAGGCTTGAGGAGATGAAGAAGAAAGGGCTAATCCCTGACTCGGGTTCCGACTCCGAGTCAGAGTCGGAGTCTGAGTCTTACGATGAAGATGATGACGATGATGTTAAGGCGTTGTTTGATGGGTTGTTGAAGGTTAGGAAGAAGGATCCAATTCTTAAGGAGAAAGATGCGAAGTTGTTTGAGAGCAGCAGTGATGAAGATGAAGATGATGATGACGATGTTGATGGTGAGGAAAGTGGGGATGGTAAGAAGAGAGAGAAGGAGAAACCCAAGTATTTAAAGGATGTAAGGGCACAGCATTTGATTGAGGAAGGCGCTGAATTTGATGAAGACGAGGATAATGAGAAGGAGAAGGTTAGGACTTATGCTGAGGAGCAAGAGGATTTGAGGAAGGCAGTTCTGGATGCCATGGCTGAAGCAGAGAAAGAAAACGGTGATGAAGATGGGGATTTCTTGCAACTCAAAGAGAGGGAGAACCCTGAAGATGACGGTGGTGTGGGTGATGAGGAGATTGAGAAGAGGTTGGATGAGTATTTTGGGGAGGATGAGAAGTTGGATGAGAATAACAAGTTTTTGAAGGATTTTTTCAAGAACAAGCTGTGGATTGACAGGGATAAGGAGAAAAGGCCAATTGAGGATGACTTGGTGGGTATTTCAGATGATGAGGAGTTACTTGAGAAACAAGAGGATTATGAGAGGGAGTATAACTTTAGGTTTGAGGAGAATGCGAGTGACCAGGTGCTTGGGCACTCGAGGTTTATGGAGGGTTCAGTAAGGAAGGAGACCAATGCCAGGAAGCAGCAAAGGGAGAGGAAGAAGGAGAGGTTGGCTCAGGCTGAGCTTGAGAGGAGGGAAGAGGTTAAGAGGTTGAAGAACTTGAAGAAGAAGGAGATTCAAGAGAGGCTTGATAAGATCAGAGAGATTGCTGGCGTTAGTGGGGAATCTATCCCATTGACTGAGGAGGATTTGGAGGAGGATTTTGACCCGGATGCGTTTGATAAGAAGATGAAAGCAGCATTTGGGGACACTTATTATGAAGCAGAGGATGCTGATCCTGGGTTTGGAAGTGACGGAGATGAGAGTGAGAGTGACTTGGAGAAACCAGATTTCCAGAAGGAAGATGAGTTGCTTGGACTACCTAAAGATTGGGATGTGATTAAATCAAATGACGGGTTCCTTGCTGAAAGAGAGAAGAGGCTAAAGAGCAAAGTTCATGATGAAGGTGATGGTGATGATGATCAATTGCTGCTTCAAAATGGTAAGAAAAAGAGGAAGCGGAAGTTGTCATTGAAGGAGAAGGTGGCCCTTGACAAGGAGCTGGAGGAACTCTATAAGCTGGATTATGAAGATGCAATTGGAGATTTGAAAACCCGGTTCAAGTACAGGGATGTTGCACCGAGAAAATATGGGTTGAGTGCTGCTCATATCTTGATGATGGATGACAAGGAGTTGAACCAATATGTTTCATTGAAGAAGCTTGCACCCTATAGAGAGAAGGAATGGGCAGTGCCTCGTATGCAGAGAACGAGCTTCATGTTGAAGAAGGGTGCGTTACTTGAAGCTGCTATGAACAGGCAGGTGGGTAGGAAAAGAAGAAGAAGAACAGAAGTTGGTGAAACCTCCCGTTTGCATGAAGATGAGAGGGCACAAATGGAACAGCCAAGTAATGATGAGAGCAAGCTTTCTCGGGCAGCAAAGAGGAGGCGCCGACAAAAGGGGAAAAAATTGCCACAGTCTAGGCTTCTTGCATACGGGAAAATCCCATCCAGTTCTAAGAATAAGTCGAAGAGTTGAAGCCGTGTTTGATATGACTACTAGAGGAGGTAATGACTTGAGCTCTTTGTTATGATCTTTAGCTTGGAAGCCTTTCAGTTCTGCACTAATATGGAGTGGTTTATGTTGTACTGGCACTGCATTCGTTTTGACTTTTTACCTGTGTGGCATACTGGCATTATGATCATATGCATATAATTTCTGGTGTTTGAGCGAGAAAACAGTAGTTAGTGTCGAAGCGAATGTTAGAAAATGTGATTTGATTTGACCCTTTGAATTCTTTTTTTTTAAAATTTGATTTGATTGTTTATATCTTTGTACTTTCTTGAAGATATGCGGGTTGAGCAAATCTACTCTCTGCTCGCAACTTCATCTCTAAATAGGCTTGTGTAGGACAATAAAGGAGTGCTTTGGGTGCAAGCTTGTTTGATTAGGGGAATTGCGTTCATCAATCCCTAGATGGACGATAAAAAACTTCATCCTTCTGTGATTTGGTCTCACTACTTCATTTACACGATGGATAATCCCTAGGGCCGTTCAGGCCTTTGCCGTCGCCTATGCCAGCCTGTACCCCAGCTGTATGGGATAACAGAAGGATGGTAATGTACTAATGGGAGCCGGAGGTAGGGTAGTATATGCAACATGCTCTCTGGTTCCTAACACTGCTATTTGTTAATGAGTCTTATGAGTTCGTAACCTGCCTTGTTTCTTGTTCTGCTACATTTGGGATACCTCATTATATTATTATTAGAGACGACAATACCTCATTATACTATTCTTAGAGATGACAATGCTTGGTGCCTCAATTCTTCCCCCATCATCAAGGACAGATGCACTAGTCTTCTCCTGGAGAATTTTGAAATGGGGAAAATTCTCAGGCAGGTTGAGCCAACTAGCAGCATTTGTTGATCAGCGGGAGTTAATGGACTTTTGCTGTTCTCTCTGTCTATCTGATGTTATGCTGAGTCACCCTCTATGAATGAAAATCAATCTGGGTGCTTCTTGAAGTATCTTTGTCTTCTCTGGCTCCTCTCCCTCTGTGGTGGGGGTGGGAGGTAGTTAAGAAGCAGAGGTGTACTTGAGTACCAGGAGAGATAATTTGCGTTCACAGAGCTCATGCTGGAAAGCAAATTTATAAACCTTTAATGTGCTTCAATGCATTCACCCCATGTTTGCTAGGTGGGTAACTAATCGATCCAGCTCCATAGAAGTCCGTGTGTTTTTCTTTGTTGAGAGTTGAGATTGATGTGAGACACATAATGATTGTGCGCCCATTAATAGTATTTTGGCCAAGCAATTCATGAAACATCATCCAGCCTTCATTCTGCATCTGGGCCATTAGAGGGATTATGGTTTGTGTATATGTTGTCTAAGTCTGGTTCACACCTTGATTTTGCTGACAGCTCATCTGCTCAATGGCATGGTTATTTCATAATTATTGGGTATTCATCTGGTGATTTCAACTGTCGCAGGATATACTTGCATACTTCCATCATTATACGTAGCATTTTTCAAGATGATCATCAAGCTATTGGATTAAGGTCATAGTCCTTAGAGAAGGCTCTTAACTTGATGATCTGGAACAGTGGATTTCAAGGAGCGTCATGCGAATTTGAGACTGAAGAAATGTGGCCTTTAAAGGGCCGAACTGGAAGTGGTGTCGCTGTTCTGTTCTTAGAGTTTACAAGTTGCATACTGAACATGTTCATCTTCAATTTTGTTAGTCTGGTTGATTAATTCTAGTTTCTGTAAATCAGCAACTGCTTTCACAACCCATTTTTTATGACTGAATCTGTAACAGTGAATCAACATTTTTGCTTCACGGATTGATTCCTTTTCCCCTTCCTCTTTTTGTTAAATCCTTGCTAATTGTTAATTGGTTATGTAGTTGGTGAAGAAATTTGTAACAGTGAGGGCTTGCTGGGGCTCCATCATAATTCATGGGGCCGCCCCGAGTTGTGTTTTTCGGCCCCCTTTGGTGCTTGCCAACCGCTGGGCATGTTCGGATGTTCTTTTCGTAAGGAAATCTGGGCTTCTCATCCCATTCAACTTCTTCCTATTCCTTTGGATTCTTTAAAGAAAAATATCGCTTCTTTATGTTCCTATCAATTCCTACAAGAAAAATACAATTAATTTCTACTCCATTTGGTCTTTTTCATTTCATACGTGTTCCTTTTTGACCAAAAAAGTAAACCCTTAGGGGTGAACATGTCTGATAAATACCCTAGAACCGATCGATCGACTTCGGTTTTGGTTTCTGTTTCATCCCTAAAATGGAACTAGAAATTGAAATTGAGAACCGGTTATGGCTAACTTAAGATGTAGGCTCAATTTTTCTACTACTTTCTATAGAATAAAATGTCCCAATCCAATTATTCATAAAGATCCAAAAAAAAAAAAACCTTGATTCCTTCACATTGAAATCCATATTTGTTTTGCTTGTTTTCAAATTTCAAGTCAAAATTTATAATTTGCTACATTAATGTATTATTTTTGCTTATGTCAAATAAATGGACAAATGTAACTTTCGCCACTTCATATTAATTTAGTGAATATGCTTTGTTGCATTTAATAGGGTAAATGTTATTTATAAAGTGAGGCTTTTTATAGTTTATAGGCTTTGAGATGAATCATGTTATGTTGTGATGAATTTTTTCACAATACCAACTACGGAAAATTAAAAAAGTATATAGTAGACGGCAATACCCATGATCAAAACCAGAATCCTGATTATGGTTCTAGTTCGCAAAATTGTAGAACCGGAACCTATGATTTTGATTCCAATTCCTAATAGTGTGGAACCTATTTGACCGATTTCAGGTTCGATTCCAAATTTTAGAGGTAGGTACTTAGAACAACTCATCCCTACCCTTAGTGGGTTAAAGTGCAGGGGAGGGACTAGCAATGGACCACAAGTGGAGGACTTGCCCTAAAAATAACCACCCACAGTTACGCTGTTTGCAATTCACAAATTTGTCCTAAATAAGAGAGAATGTGTATGCCTTAGGATTCAACCATTGGATCTAAAGCTTGAGATTGTATGAATTGTCTTGGTAACAATTGTGTTAAAGAAATTTTGGTTTAATTTGGTCCCACTTATAGTAGACTATATTGACCCTTTTTTAGTGTTTTTTTCTTTTTGTTAATAATTGCGTAAATAGAACCTTCGAGAAAATAATAACTCCCAATGTGAGTTGCATTTGCATAAAATCAGGGAAGATGTAGATGTAGGTGGTTTTATTTATACAAGCATCTCTGTCCACAAAGACACTGATTTCAAGGGGCAAAAAAAATTTTGGAAAGCATTTTAAAGTCAAAAATCTTGTGACACACAAAAGGTAGCAACAATAATAAATAAATCCAATGATAATATATAAATAATCAAGATAAGTGTGACACACTAAATAACACTAACTTAAGTAACCAAAAACTTTGCGGAAAACAAATGAATAAAATAGCCAAACAGCATGAAAAACTGAAATGGCGTCAATAGATGCATCTTAAGGTCATGTAAAAATAAAGAACTTTAAAAAAAAAAAACAAGTCGCTCTTTCATTGGCATCCTTGGAGCAAATCCAGCACACGGTTCACATTCCACAGCGCCACGACCATGACACACAAAACTCGCCGGGGAAATGCATTTCACTGCTTGGACCCCATCACGACATGTCTGTTGTTCATTAGTTGTGCTTGAAAATGTTTTGCGGGTGAAAATGCACTGGCGTTCCACCCTCATTCTGTCCTTTTGTCATTTTTTGTTTTCTTCTTTTTAAAAATATCATTTGAGTTATTAAAAAAAGATTGTATATTATGAGTTGGATCCATTATAAATATTTTATTCAGTAATTCAAGTTGGAGTTCCATGGATTGGAGAAATAAAGGGATCCGAGTTCCAAAAACTTATAAATTTTGCTGATGTGATAAGGTAGAGTTCCAAAATATGAAATGTGAGTCACAAATGCTCTTAATGTACGTTACACAAGGAATGGAATGCTTGGCCATACCATCCCAAGCTCCATTTTTTAATCTTTTTGTGACTTTTTTCCCCTCAAAAATAATAAAATATTATTCAAGTGGTTAAAAAAATGGTTATATGTTATGGTTGGATCCATAATAAATATTTTATTGGATGATTCAAGTTGGAGTTCTAATAGTTGGAGAGGAGAAAGAATGCAAGTTCTAAATGTATGCAACTTTTGCTGATGTGATATGGTAGAATGCCAAAATTTTGAAACTTGGATTGAAGGTACTCGTAGGGTTCAACGACACAGTTGGGCATGAAAATCAGGATTCTAATTAGATCAAAATTCTAACTCCAAACGTAAACTTGGGAGTGCATTTGGCTTGGAGCAATCTATTGAAATAATGTCATTCATTGATGTTACTGACTGCTCAACAAATCACATCTAACTTTCAGTATAACTGTGGAAATGAATTGTATGTAATACTAGTAATTGTGTTTGATGAGCTAATTGGATTCTTATATCTTCATGTATAAATGTGAGATATTCTTTCTCATGTTTGATTGTGTAGTTTTAGGTGTTGTGTGCAGGCTACGAATGAGGAAGGAAAAATAGCTGCAATGGTTGTCAAAAGGCTCAAAGTAAACTGGAAACCCAACCTCGTAGAGTATGTGGCTGTACTATATGGAGTTTAAATTGGTCCCCGTTTGGGATATACAAGACTTGTGTTGGAGAGTGATTCACGGTTGTTAATCTCATTGCTGGACAGGCCAGAAGACGGTATAGCTATGGAGCATCTCGTGACTGATAATATTCTTCATTTTAGTTCCTTCCTTGAGAATTTTAAGTATTTGCATGTCAAACGAGTGGGGAATTGGGTAGCACATTTTGTAGCAAGGTTAAAACCCTTCACAGGGGATGAATATGTTTAGGTTGGTAATTTTCCACAAGGTGCTCTCGCGCTCGCCGATTTGGATTTGATTAATTAATGAAACTTCCCATTCATTTTCTAAAAAAAAAGTGCGATATTCTTATTTTACAGTTTCTGGTGAATAAATTAACAACCAAAGAGTAAAGCAAAATCAAACCAATATACTAAAATTCAAGAGAGGGATCTTATATGTTGTTCAATGTGTCCATTTGAGGGGGGGGGGGGGAAGTAGATGATATTTATTGCATTGGAGCTTGGGCTATGTTTGTTTCACCTCATTTGAATTGAATGGAACTTTCATGGGAATAGAATTAAACTAAATTTATTTTTTCTGAATTAAATTTAATTTTTTTAATGAGATGAACTTATCTTTTTTATGCGTTGAACTTATTTTTGCTGAATTAAACTATTTTTGTTGAACTAAATTTATTTCAATTGCATTAAGTTTATCTTTTTCTCAAATTGATTGGAAAACAATTAGTTGAAAAAAGGGTCTTAATGGATAAAGTTAATTATTAAAGTTCGATAAACTTAGCGTGGAAGTGAAGCCATTTATATGATTACGTTTGCTTGTGTGACAAAATTACAAAAACATGCCCATTCCAAAATTTTATTTGATTTATTTTTTTAAAAAAAGAACCCTAGAAATGACCCATAAATTATAATTGATTGGATCCATGTAAATTGGGCAATATGACCCACCCAAGTTGAAACAAGTTAAACAAAATCAAGAAAATAGTGAGACACAGACAAATCCCGTCTCCTCTTCATCTCTAACCACAGAGACAGAAACCCAAACCCAAAAGGATACAATCAATACACCGAAGGAGGAGAGCTTGGTGGGGGAATGTTGAAATTGAACAAACCACTCGATCGAGTAATAACCCCCTTCAACGTCAACTAGCTCCCAATACTCCCCACCTCTCTCCCCCCCCCCCCCCCCCCCAAATTTCATCTGGGGTTCCTTCTTTTTGGAGGTTGAGATGGCTAACCAAGCAACCCACATCACGGGTTTAAGGATTGCGCCGTCAATGGCTGCTTCATCCTCTCAGAGGCTCGCTGTTGTCAGACTATCCTCAAGGTCCTCCTTCTTTGGCAAGAATGGTACCGTTACTTTGTCCACCTTAAGTTCTTCTATTCTAAAGCCAATTTATGGATTAAAAATTCGATTTTTCTTTTGTATTTTTAATGAATTGTTTTCTAGTTTGGTATTTTTGCAGTTTTGGGTTTCTGGGTATACTGGGCACTGCTTTATTTTCTGCTATTGCTTTTGTTGGCAAAACATTTTTGCATTTGCTTTGGTTTGTTTACTGTGAATTTTTGGATAATGCTACCTTCTTCAAATTGAAGTTGCTAGGAATGATAATTATAAAAGAAAGGGGTGCAATATAGTTTCTATATTGGATATTTAAGGAATTGGGTCAAATGGGTATTATGTGAAGTGAGGGATGAAGAAGACTTTTTTTTTTTAATTTTTTTTTTTGCGAGGGTTAGTTGACTGTTTCTTCGCAAGCTGTTAACTTTAGTAAAGAGGCCTAATGAGAGATTTCTCTACAGCAATTTGATGAAATGAGTTACTTGGTTTTGTTTCTGTTGCATTTGTTGTTTCTTTGTAGTTGCAGTTTCCTGATGGGATATTTTTTCCTGATTCAGTTGGAGCTTTGACAGTGAGTGGACTTCAGCTAGCTCATTCTCATCGATTGAGACGTAATGGCCGCGGTGGGGGTGCTTTTGTTGTAAAAATGAACCTGTTTGATCGATTTGCAAGAGTTATAAAGGTTTGAGTTTGCTAGAGAATTTGGGTCTATTCACTTGTATGTATATTGTTAATATCTGGACGGTTCCCTAATGGGTTGCGTTGTTGTTCATAGTCGTATGCAAATGCAATTATAAGCACATTTGAGGATCCGGAGAAAATACTAGAACAAACAGTACTTGAAATGAATGAAGATTTGACAAAGATGCGCCAGTCAACCGCACAAGTACGTTAGCGGCCTTCCCCAGCTTAATTACATTTTCAGTTTGCTATTTAGGTCTTTTTATTCTTTTCACTTTCTTCAAGTTGTTTTAGATCTTGTGCTTGAAATCATGGGCATTAGGGGAAAAAAATGACAGCAGTTTGCTGCACTTATAGTAAGTGCAGCAAACAGAGGTTTATATATGGCACTGCTTACCAAATTAAAGTGCTTCACATATTTCCTTTTCTCTATAGGTTTTGGCATCTCAAAAGCAATTGGAAAACAAGTACAAGGCTGCACAACAAGCTTCAGAAGATTGGCAAGTTGTCTGCTGATATGAAAACATTATCAGTTCTTAATTATCTGTTGCATATGATCTTATCTTTTATTTGATTGCTAGGTATAAAAGAGCACAACTAGCACTTAGTAAAGGGGATGAAGACCTTGCTCGTGAAGCTTTGAAGAGGCGTAAATCTTATGCTGTAAGCTCCTCATATAAGTTGCAAATTGAAAACCTTTCTATCTCTACATTCCCCACTTGTGCCCTCTATGTTTAATGCTCATGGCTAAATCGAGGGCAGTGGAAGCTTCTCTCTTGAATTCATGATATCATAGAAGTTGCATTATCTGCTTGCAATTGAAGACTGTTTTAGAATCTGATTTCTTCCGCTCAGCATGATAAAATTTACGAGGTTGAACACTCCATTACCAATCTTCACAATTAATTGCAGAATGTTGGTCAGTGGAAACTGAAACCTTGGTTGGAGTATATAGATATCTTGAACCCTCCGATATAATTTCAGTAATGATTCTGAAGCACAATGGCAAATCTAACCCTTTGTCCAGCTTTCATTTGATTGCTGGGAAGACATTGCCCACAATTCACAAACAATGTGATGTCATTATTACAATGAGATGGGCATAGTAAGGACTATGTTCCCTATATGAGCTTATCAAATACTACCTCTGTTAGCAACTGTATCAGCTATGTGCCCATTTGATTGACTTGCTTGCTTTAAATAGTTTAGGCACTCATCCATTATTATTCCAATTCATACCTCAGGACCTGTATTTAACTTGCCCTTTCCTGTGTATTTTCATGACCTTTAGAGTCCAGAATCTGATTCTCCACCCTGATTCAGAGAATTGTTTGTGACAAGTGTCAGTTGTGTTCTTTCCAATGTGTAATGTTATTAACATTCCTTTCCCTTATTTGTTAGGGACATTGTGGCATAATGACCTAGAATTGAGCTGATATGATATACCCTCACCAGCCATTTCCTCCCATGGTTTAGGTTGGAAAAGTTTGTGCAACATTTTCTTGGATGCAAGCTAGAATGGTGATGTTATGACCTCACCTTACTTTCTTGTGCATATTCATACTGAAATTACTAAGATTCTGATGTGACTTTGGGCCGGACAATGAAAATTCCTATTTCATTTTCCCCTCATTTATTTCATTTTTGGTGCCACTTAGTTTTTGTTGATTGGTGTACCAGTGATAATTGTTGTGATCTAGTGGGAGTTGACCCAAGGAGGTGTGGGTTTGAATACCACTGGAGACATGAGGGAACTTCCCTTGTCCTTCCCCCCCCCCCCCCCCCTCACATTCCTTCCCCCACCAAGTGTCTTCCTCTAAGATATGGCCCCCTAGTTGGGCTTGCTTACTAATCCCATAAGAAAAAAAAAGGAAAAGAGTTGTGATATTGCTATGGCCTTGAATGGTAGAATCATGAGTTGTGTCAAGAACCTAAAGAACAAGGAGTGATGAGTTAAGGAACACAGAGGGATGAGTTGTGTGCTTGGCAACTGCTGTCCGCTGGGCTTTCTAAAACTGCTTATATTGTGGGTGTTTATGAAAGGCCCCTCTAATACTCCATTGGCTATAATCAAATTCAAAGAAGTTCAAAGTTGGACACCCTTTGGCCTTCTTTGAGATTTTGAATCCACGACCTTAGTCATTTGTGATTTATCATTGGACCTGTGGCTGAGTCTTAGAGCAATTGTTTCAAGCCAATTTCCATATTCTGCTAAAAAGCAACTCAAGACATAATGTCAAATCTATAAGGCAAAGGCAGCTATTAATTATTTGCCCCCATTTAGGCTGAAGGGACTACTGAGTAGTTTGAAAAATCCGACTAATATGTATGCATTTGTCTTTAAGACTTGTATAACTGCTGCATTCCATACAAAAGTAACTGATGGAACTGAAGTTTGGGGGAATGCTATCTTTCTTTGTCTCAAGCTTGAAAGCACTCACTTCTATCATAACTTTTACAGGATAATGCTAGTGCTTTAAGGGCTCAGCTTGATCAACAGAAGAACATTGTTGATACTCTTGTTTCAAATACTAAGGTGTGTTATTGCCTATTCCCTTATGTTTTTGATCTTTAGACGTGAGTTGGTTGACTTTCACCTTCAAAGTCATGTGATGAAGCCATGAAGAAGACATGAGTTCGCTCAACCAATGTTGGTTTTGGCTCCTCCTCCTTTCCTCTTTCTTTGCTTCTTCGTTTCTTTCTTTCCTTCCTTTTTCCCCCCTTGTTACAGCATGGATGTATGCCATGTGCACTTCCTGAGCCTGCAATCTCATAGAAGAGTGTCTATTTATCAAAACCAGTGTATATATTCTTCTCGAGCCTGCATATTGGTAAATATCACTGGTTATTAAAAATCAAAACCAGGGTTCATGGGCTTCCTATTCTTTCTTATTGTTGTGAAGGATATGTTTTGGCTTCTTCTTTCATCACTATTTGCTATTGCCATTATATGCGATTTAAGAAAATTCTTGCTTGGTTGATTATGGGTTGTGAAATTCTCCTTCGGTGCCTTTATCTGAGGGATGATATGATTCCTGAAACCTTTCAAATTTGAATCAAGACTATTTTTCCTCTTCATTCATGACCAAGCTGCTTCCTGTTGATGCACTATTATTCAGTAGGCAATGCTCAAATTAGATAGTTTCTTGGGTTTCCAAAGGGCTAGGTTGTTTTTCTGTTGTGCTGTTTGTGTGCACTGTCTTTCGTCAATGTCTTTTAAGTGAAATGGTCTCAGCAAAGACAAGCTGTGTTCAATTTATTTGAATTTTAAAGCTTGTTAGTATTCTAATTTCCTGGCTTTGATAATAAGTAGGTCTCTATTGCTTTTCATCTTGTTTTATTACAAATTTATTATCAACAAACTTGTGATGGACTGAATATTTTTCTTTGGCAGCTCTTGGAAAGCAAGATTCAGGAGGCAAAGTCAAAGAAAGACACACTAAAAGCACGTGCCCAGTCTGCAAGGTATGGCATAATTTTATTAATTTGTTATTTTCCATTGATTGACTGTTGACTCTTTTTAAGCTAATATTTCATTGCAACTACTGAATTTCTAATCCTTGATTTTCTAGGACTGCTACTAAAGTAAATGAGATGGTGGGAAAAGTGAGTACAAGTAGTGCTCTTGCAGCTTTTGAGAAAATGGAGGAAAAAGGCAAGTTTTTCTTTATTAGTTTTATTTATTGTCTTTTTTTTGGCAAATATAATTAGACCGTAACCTTCACACTTTGACCCAGTTGACATGTGACCTTTAAGCAAACTGTCAGCCGAGGGCCCAGTCGTGCTGAATACTTCAATGTCAATGAGTCTGCCTCATCTTGCTTAATATCATAACATTGCTACAGTCACTTCTAACTGTTTTGCTTGAAAATTTGTAGTCGCACGTTGAATCTTTAGTGGAGCTCTAAAAATTTCAGAAGAAGCTCTGAATTTAGTAGTAGAGTTCTGTAAAGGATCCAAAACCCTTTACAAGGTCTGAAATTTGGAGAGGAGCTTCAAAACTTATAGTAGATCCAAACTTATAGTAGATCTGTAGAATTTTTAGTGAAGCCCTAAAATTTAGCCCTATAATTCCATAGAAGAACAAATGAGTATTGTTCAAATTTAAGATGCTTGTTGGCAAAGTGTCAAGACCCATGTCTCAATCCTTTTACTAAAGTACGTGTATGAGCTCTTTTTTAAAACTTCTAAATGGTAATTATCCTGAAGAGCACGAGCTTTATACCTACTTCATCCAAGCAAAACACTTTTAATGCTTCAAGTGCACAATGGTTGGACTTGGACATACTGCAGGAAATGGTTTGTCCTGTCACATCAGAAATTGACTTCTGATGTACATACCTGATATAGGCTTGCACGATGTTAACCAACCCGTATGTTCCAAATCCATGCTCCGCAAGGCCCTACCTAAGCAGGTTTTGGTGGAGGGGTCAGATACCATGATATAGCCTTAAGCTTTCATGCTGAACTACAATGAGATTCTGCTCAACCCTAAGTTAAAAACCATTTACTCCCTACCACTATACAAGAAGCACGGGACAGTTCAGGGAGGCATTTTGCTTTAGTTGATCGCAATCGTAGCTGCAGAAAGTACCTGAGTTCTCCCCCCCCCCCCCCTCTTTCTTTTTCTTTCTTGGTGAGCTGTCCAGAAAGAAATGTCAACTACCATGCTCTTTTCGTACTTTTCTTACAGGCAAATTGGTGGTCATAACATCTACAATCTACTTATCACCCTTGTTTTCCAAATACAGTGTTGGCTATGGAATCAGAAGCAGAGGCGCTTAATCAATTGACCAGCGACGAACTTGAGGGAAAGGTAAGCCGCAAAGAACATAAGCAAATAGAAGGGAAGCATGAGCTCAATGGGGAAAAAATTAAGGCACATATTTGCACAAGAGCTTTATGATGAAATTGTAGAAAATAAGCAGTAGTTACAGTAAGCTTCTATTTGTTTTGCAGTTTGCATTGCTGGAGAGCTCTTCTGTAGATGATGACCTTGCTAGCTTGAAGAAGGAGCTCTCTGGGAGCTCCAAGGTACTTTTTTTTGCTTTGCTCTTATTTTCTTATTTTAGTTTTGACACATGATGGTCGGTTGCTGAATTCCGGACCCAGTTGCCCCCCTCATAGTTACTGTTTATAAGGATTAAGAAAAGGATTATCAGGACAAGCAAACCAAGAACCACCTTAGGCTCCATTTGGATTTGATTTGTTTTTTAAGTGCTACTGGTTTCCTTAAAAGTGTGCTCAAGGTATTTGGCACATCCTTCTTTGAAAAACCATACGGTCCATACCATATCCATAAACTCCCAAAACAGCTATGCTTTTGCTGCTTCCAAGAGCTTGAAAATACATGCTTCCGAAAGTGTTCTATGAGCAGGAGTAGTGCTGAATCCAAGCAGGCTCTTGTGTATCATGCTAGCACTTGTTTTATAAGAAGTTCGGAGGATCAGATTTTATCGCCTTTTGCATGGGAGTCAGTATTCTGTGAACCTTTCAAAGCTTTAAATAAACAACTCTTCAGGGTATGCGCTGTCATGCCCCTTCCAAGTATGCAACTATATTACCAGCGAGAATGTCCCGTTTGGAAAATCCACAGCGCTTGATAAGATTTCTTGCGCTGCCAAGCAATCTCTAGCAAAGACCTGTGTATTCCAAACAAATGATCCACAACAGTAGTTCACTTTCCCAATCTATCATTGAGTATGTGTGTAAAACTGAGGTTGAGGTATGACTTATGAGAGCTTGGAGGGGCGAATTCGTTAGATGTGGTCACTTACGAACATAGTTATCTGGAATGCTTCCTGGATCGCCTAGTTCAGAGCGCGGATCACTACTTATTTTAGAAATCTAGTTCAATTTAAACTCTGTATTTCTTGTTTCCCGAAAGTGGATCGTGGGGTATGGAGTGTTCCCGGTAACTATGCGAGGTTTCGCCCAAGGAGATCGCTGATAATACTTCTTTTTTCCCTTTGTTTGACTGATATCCAACAGAAAGGAGAGCTCCCGCCGGGGAGAACAACGGTTGCAAGCTCAAAAAACCCGTTCCAAGACATGGAAATTGAGAGAGAGTTGAATGATCTCCGGAAAAGGGCGAATGACTACTAATAATTTCCATGTGTTGTCCAATTGTTCACTTTTGTATAATTTCTTGACTAACCAAAGGAAATGGTGGCGTGCTTCACAACCCCCCCCCCCCCGGCCCAAACTGGTTGTTGTGACTTGAGACACATGATTTGGAATGTATATGAGCAAGACAATTATTTTTTTAAAAAAAAAAATACGTGTGTCAAAGGTTATCCCCCAAATAAGGGTGATAATATGTGTCTTACTGCAAGATATTTTAAATATCTTGTAATTCAAATTAATATAGTTTATGATTTAAAATCATTAAATTTTTAATTATGCTAATAAATACAAAATGACATCCTAACAGGATCAACCCCATCTGCGAAAGCATATCATATGTGTAGTTTTGTAAATGTCGAATATTATGTATGAAATAATAATTTTACACAATTTTTAAGTGTTGAAATCCTTTCACTATTTAATTATATTATGTTTTTTTCAATTTAATATGTATAATATATATTTTTGAGTGAAAATAAGACATTTAAAAAAGTGTATTGTAATAAGATACTTATTATTTTGCCAAACACCCCCCTCCCCCCAACAAAAGAAGGGGAAAAGAAGAGGTCCTTGTTTCAGTTGGTTCCAGGATGCATGTACGAGCCGGGCGGGCATTAAGGAGGGATTAGACGTTTAGTGCATGTATATTGTTTTGTCAGTCCACCCTTCTTTCGCTCCAGTAATCCATTTGTACCTCAGATGGTGGTAAAAGCAGAAAATGAAGTACTAACAATTTTGAGACATCTAACACAAGTCAATAACTTATTATTAAGCCTCACATTTTTGTGAGGCAAATCAGGCATTCGACTAGCCAACAAAAAATGGTCATGAAATTCAACCCGCCAACAAAATATGGTCGATTGGTCACAAAAATGGACTTACATATCAAATTTGCACTTAATTGCTAATGTTTGTGTTGTTTTAAAAATAATGTCATTTAAAAATGCCCGAAAAACTCAATCTAAAATGATCTTGTACTACTAAAAATAAAATTCTTAGAGCTCGTAACATTGAGAGTTATTTCGTAAAGGTCAGATTACTAGTTTTCGAGTTATTTCGTAAAGGTCAGCTTACTAATTTTCACAACGTCCAACGCCTGGATTATTAAATTTCAAAAACCCTTGTTACAGGGTCTCTCCTCAACACCCCCGAAAGGAGTTTATCTCACTACAATGCAAATAGTAGATAGCCTCTTTTAAATAAAATTATTCATATTATTGGTTCCGATCAATAAGATATAGTCTTTAGATAACAATAAAAAATTAAGATATAATTCACACATTAAACATTAACAAGTTGAACAGACATTCAAAAGTGAAAACATGTAACCACGCGATACACCAACTGCAAAAAAAATAATCATTTGATTTGATTTGGGGTCTATAGACCTGAGCTTAGAGGATAATAAAGGTATCAAACCCCTCATCCCGCCAGCCAAATCTCAAGCAGAAGTGTCTTTAGTAGAAGTCCCAATAAAGAAGACACAGAATACAAAGGGGAGGAGGGGGGAAAAGGCTTTTTCTCTCACCATAATCAAGAAAATCCATTTCATACAAAGATGCCAAGCAGTTCTACTCCATACAAACAACTCAGCATAACATCTGTGTGTAAGAGCTAGCAAAAGGAATATACCTGTTCTGTCAACAAACAGCCTAACTGCAGAAAATCATATGGCGCATTCAAAACACAAATGTTCATGACTTCATAGTCTCCTCAGACGGAAAAACACTAAAAGATGGGCTTCCTCTTTTGTCTTTTTTTTTAATTTTTTTTTATTTTGACACCTTGGTTGGGGTTGGGGTTGGGGGCCGGGGCCGGGGCCGGAAGGAGTTAAGCACGGCAAACACTAATTGCAATACACGTCCCAGTGCAGCAAATGAACATGTCTAGTACCGATCCCGGTCATGACGCCTGCAATGAAAGAAGCATAGGGTAAGGTTGCATTAAGTTTGACGAGATTACCATCCAATCTCAGGCTCTGCTCACAAGCAGTGCAGCATCAAAGGGAAGGGGCAAAGTAGACCACATTAAGCAACCGCTCAGTGCAGTAGTGACCCCTCCCCAACACCCCCCCCCCCCAAGAGAAAGCATAGGGATGGATAATTCGGCCCAAGCATCAAGGCAACCTTGTCTCTTGGATCACAAAAGACACTCGGGAAAGGGGCAGCCCGGTGCATAAGCATTCCAAGCATCCCGCGGGCGCCGGGGAAGGGCCACCTAACCTAACTTTGTCAGTGACACTCGGGAAAGCTCATGATTAAGGCCCTATTTGGCAAAGAGCTTTTTGAAGAGCTTTTTGACCAAAATTAGCTTTTTGATCAAGTAAAAAAACTAATTTTGGTGTTTGGTGAAATAGCTTTTTAAAAGAGCTTTTTGGGTACAAAAAGCTAATTTGAAAAAGCTAATTTTATAAGCTTTTTGGAAGAGCTTTTTGAAGAATTAGCTTTTTATCTCACAACTTTGTTAGAAACAACTAATTTTACCAAACAGTTTTTCAACAAACAGCTAGTTTGCCAAATAGGGCCTAAATCCCATTTAAGGATCAAGTAATATTACAATCCACATTTGTAATAAAAGTTCCAAGGATGACCACCTTGGCACTATCAAAATATAAATCACCAAAGGGGTGGTCTAGTGGTATTGGATCCACCTTCCTATCAAAGAGGTGTGGGGTTCAAATCCCACTAGGGACAATTGGAGGGGGTTGTTTCTCCCCCATCCTCCCCTCCCAAGTCCTCCCCCACAACCACTAGAGTGTCCCTGTGGTTTTGTTTGCATCAAGTACCTTTCCTTGAACTGCCCCCATAGTTAATGGGGCCCTTAGAGAGGCTATCTTACCCACCCCCCACCCCTCAAAAAAAGAAAAAAAGACCAGGCCTCCAAACAGAGTAAAAGAGCAGATAAATTCAATTGCTATATAACTAGCAGAACATGGCATCGCAGCTAATAACATTTGGTTAGATGACTGTTAAAAAATAGTGTAAAGTAAATCGGCATCTCTTCTAATCATGTACGATGCTCAGGCCAGTCAAAATGACTACATAATAAAGGGAGCGGAACTAGAATACCTGCTACGATCGTAATCACGATCATAATCCCTGGAGCGTTCTCTGGATCGTGAGCGAGACCTGCGGCGACTTCTTGAATCATAACTGCGGGTTCGATCCCTGTCTCTTTCACGGTCTCGATCATAACCACGATCCCTCTCATTGTACCTATCACGATCCCTGCTTCTCCGGTCATAATCCCTTCGCTCACGGCTATCACCCCTATCCCTATCCCTACTGGTTGCACGTTGGTTATCATGGCTCATTTCTCTGGACCTGAAAATATTCCAGAAACAGTGAAATCTTTGGGTGTGCAAATACACGACTAAATGATTGTTTGTGATTATGGAACTGTTAAATGAAAGTAGGTTCATGTAAGCAGAATAACAGAGGGAATAAGTGAATCAAATACAAGAGAACCACTTGGCATTTACCTTCTATCATCTTCATGTACCTTGCGCTTCTTGTTTTTTTCTTCCTGAAATCATGAATAATCCGACATAATCCTTATATGAACCTAACGCCTCCATTGGCATGAACATGCCGTAGGTGACTTACCAAGATAGCTTATTATTGATAAAAAAATATACACTTACAATAGATGCTTCAACCAATAAGTAGAACTGCTGAGAAGCCAGCCCATCCCACATCCCAATTATCAACAATATACAGAAAACAAAGTGGATGGTTGTTGCATAAAGAAAAATGAAGCACAAACTGTGAGTCTTATCAAGGAGATACAACGAAAAGGGCATGACAATCAGGCATACCTGTCAAAAATTTATCATAAAAGCACAAGGACCAAAATATAGCTATACATGAGGGAGGGGGTCCCTGTAATGAATGCAGGCAGCCAAAATAAGACCAAGTGAAAATTCAAGAGAGCAACAAGACAAGCCACTAACCAGAACAGCAAAAACCAAAAAGCCCTGGCCGACTGCAGTGAGACAAAGCCTTTACAAGAGTGAAATGAAGGGCATTAAGGCTCAATCTCCTTGAACCCATAGCGCTGCTCATGCATGTGATTAAAAGAACAGCCACAGAACATGCTTATCAAATCTAGGCACCAACTCTGAGAGAACCCATGGGCTTTAAACGTGACCACATATTGGCCTGATGGACCAAACTAAATGGCAAAAATTTATAACGTAAGTGCATTGCATGAGTGTGTTTGTGTGCATACAAACATCATTTTTTATTTTCTTTTTTAGGCTTTTTGGGGGGGGGGGGGTTCAAACTTCTAAAGAGCTTGCACCAAAAACAGAAACTGACCATAAACACACATGCAAGACAGCAAGCACAGATTCAACTAGCCACAGTGGCTTCTGAGTTCTGAGATTAAAAAAAAAAAAAAAAGCAAGCATAATATGCCACGATAGGTTCATTTTTACGATAGTTATGATAATTCCTAGAAGCAAATTGACACTCAGCACCTTCGCAAACGGGGAAACCAAATCATTCTCCACAACTGATCTCAGGATTGCACATTTAATGTTTAAAACCATGCCTGAAGCCCCCCCTCCCCCTCCGACCAGGGAAAAAAAGCTAGGCAGGGGAAAACATTTGAAGTAAGCAATCACAGGCCACGTGATGGACGACAATCCACATATGTGCCCCGCTTTTTTGCTGGATACATTAATTTAACACCTCAGACATAACAATATCCATCACTTGTTATTAAAGATTACACATATAGGCCATTTTTTTAGTCCTTATCTTCAAACCCATAGGAATCCGCATCAAGCATTGACTTCAAACACTTCCCAACTTCAAATTAGTTCAACTGCTACTAAGAATAATAAAATGTGATAACCACCCTTCTAAGTTAGAAGAACTCACAGACGGCACAAAGGGGATTCTTTACAGAAGAACCATGTGATACATATACCAGCACCTGGACCACATATTCACATTCTTGAGAATTTTCCCACCGCCACAGATAAAACAATAGAAACACTCGCAAGTAAAGAACTTGCACAACTTTTCTACATTAGTCACTTTGTTTCTTCATCAATTACGTTAAATTGAAGGATGTGTTTACAGGGGTAAAGGTGTAAATAGAAATAGGCCACACAGAGGAAATCATAATTTACCATAAACTCATGCACAATCTGTTTGGACCGAGAGTTTATAATAAATAAACTGTCAGACTGACTTCATGTCCGTTTACATTTAGGTAGCAATAGCACAC
This sequence comes from Selenicereus undatus, assembly GCA_017589665.1. NCBI lineage: Eukaryota > Viridiplantae > Streptophyta > Magnoliopsida > Caryophyllales > Cactaceae > Selenicereus > Selenicereus undatus. Next base: position 12,744,946 of record JACYFF010031959.1, read on the forward strand.
AATAAATAATTAAAAATAAGGCGCCACTTATTTGAATCTATCATACCTGAAGCTCAGCTAACTTGTCACGGATCTGCATGTAACCCAAATGCAATTTTCCCCCAAAATGATCAGCCAAACGACGATCACTGAAAACCACATGCAAAATATCAACATCATTCTTTCAGTAATATAACAGACATTTTTAAAGCATATAATTTAAAAAAGGTTCTCATGCAGCTATCGAGCCAAAAAGTCAACAGCATGACTACAAGCATAAAATAAAAGACGCACATTCTTTAGCTGCAAAAGTTATCCTCGTAAAACTGGGGCCAAAAGCCTGCTGGTGACAGGGAGATATAATCGCCAGGTCAAGATCTGAAGTACTTGAAACCCCAAAATGCTAATGCTTTGTCACCCTCACAAATTTCTTGACATGGATGTGTTGTTTACAGTATGATTTAATCATTACCTGTCATAAACACTTAAAAATGCTCCACAAATGTCACAGACACGCAGCTTCTGATCTGTCTGCAAAACCATAAACATCCATTCAGAAACCAGCAGAGAATGTAAACCATTGTCGCTTATGCACCATTATAATATTCAAGCCCTTCTAGCTAGGGAATTTAAAGACCCAGTCACCCAGGGTAACGGGGAACATGTGAAGGAACATAGTTTCATTAACTGCATCATGTTCTTGAACTAAACCTTCAAGTGAGTAGAGTCATATGGGTTAAATTAGCCCAGAGAAGACAATGCCAGTCCACAACCTCAAGGATTGAGCTCTATCTATTAGCCAAATACATGTTTGGTACACACCAAGCACCAACAAGCTAGGCTGCTTAATCAAATATTTCAATTTCCATTGGCGCTCTAAGTATTGCATGTTAAGCACTCATACCATCCCCTAACATGCCCACTGTAAAAGCCACCACAGCATGGCTCAAGGAGATTAGCCTTGGCTGTGACAAGTGAAAGAATGGAAATATCTTGGGAAATAGATGCTCAATGTCCAAAGAGGATTGACTACAAAAACATGCCCATTGTAAATGCCACAGCATGGTTCAAGGAGACCCTTTCTTACAGAGTCTTGCCTGTGACAAGTAAAAGAAGGGAAATATCTTGGTGAATAGATGCTCAATGGGCAAAAAGGATTTGGACTAGCCTAATCACTTATCGTTGCACTATAAATTTGCGAGGGCTCTTTGGGCATTGGCCTATAGTTGCCTGGGGGTTTCTCGGGTTGTTTCTAACTCTGTGAGGAAGCATCTTTTGGCTTGGGAGGGTGCTTTCGGTAGGAAAGCTAAAGAGAAAAGTGTCTTATTGATCCCACATGCAATTTTTTTTTACTATTTAGCATGAGAGAAACAAGAGTCTTCAAAGGAGAGGAGACACCTCTTCCACGAATCAAAGATAATATCATCAAGACTCTTTTTCTCTGGGGCAGTGCAAACTTTTGCCAATCTTCTTCCGATGTCATTGATTTTGTGGATAGGTTCTATCTTGGATGTACATAACCCTTTTGTAGGATGCTTGCTTGCATCCATCCTATTGTTCATATTTTATTAATATATTCTACACTTTTTCCTTATTAAAAAAAAGGGTAAGCCAGGCATCCAAAGAGCAAGAGGTCTTATCTGTGTATTAGCCAAAAGCCGAAAGAGAAGGGGGGTAAATTAGGCAAGCTAACATAAATAAAGCTAGAGAAGTCATGAGGCACAAATATCACGAACTAAGTATCCCCAATTGCCATGAAGCCTTATCAAGGGCCATGTCCTTGGAGATGTCTGTCTGAGCCAAGGCATGCTTGATGCTTGATAAACTGGCTTACATTCTTTTTTAGGTCTAACCCTATCTCTTCTCTATGATGATGATCCTTGCCAATCTCCTCACAAAGACATTTGAAACATCTTCTTCAGACATGCCCAAAGACCCCAAAACCATTAAGCCTCTTCATGGGTCCCATCCTCAATCAGTCCTACTCATCAATTAGAAACCTTATGCCTACTAATTTTTTGCTTTCTAAAATCAAGGTGAGTACTTTCCTATCAACAACCTCAATCCAAACTACTATAATCATTACGATATTTTTATCAAATTTAACGCTAATAAAGTACAAGAAAGTAGAACAAGAACAAAAGGCAAAAACAAGACTCACGATGCGAACATCAGCAGCAGTATATTTTGCTGAATCTACAGCAGGTTCAGGCCTTGGTGCTAGCTGAAGCATCACAAAACGGGCACATCAGAGATAGGATATTCACTAATACGTATCTCATGGAAAGTAAAGGAGTTAAAAGCGGGGGGCGGGGGGGAACCTTCTTGAGTGCCTCAGCCTCCTCTAATGCTTTCTGTGCTTCGTCAACTAATCCTTGCTCACCTGGATCAGACACAGAATGTTCAGAAAAAAACAGAAAAAATCGCAAGGAGGATGGTCCAACCATATACAAGAATTCAAGACCGAACTACCCACATATTTCATGGGAACAGAAATAACAAACAAAAAAGGAAGTCTTTTATTTGCCCTACTTAAACCAGATCATTGCATACCACTGTCAATTCTCGATGTTTTACTGTCACACGGAATATAGGTGACTAAAGAGGTCACCATGCACCCATGATAAATCCAGACCTGAATACAGTTCTAGTTCATGTAAGAAAATTCAAGTTTCTGGGGAAGATCAAGAATGATACTGCAACTTTCATGTGGAATGCCATCAATATGGATTCAACACACTGCACACATTAAGAATGCCCCAAGAGAAAGTGACAACAGCCAGCAAGGAGCTGCAAAAGGTGAAGTGATCCTACTACACAGACATAATATTGATTGATATGAAGCACAAAAGCAACCAGCAACCAGCAACCCGCCCCCCTCCAAACAAAAAAGGCAAATGAAAACAAAGCAAAGTCCACAAATCACGACACTCAAAAACAGCAATGATCAAAAAGAAGAATTATCAAACAAAATATTCTATGGATTCATCCCCACAAAAACCGAAAACCTTGCCGAGTAGCCGTTAACAATAACCAGATCATATATAACTAAAAAGTCTGTCATAACCATTGAAGACAAAGTTAAACATGATATAGGATGCGCCAACAGAAATGGTCAACAATCCTAAGGTCACAAACATGATATAGGATGTGCCAACAGAAATGGTCAACAATCCTAAGGTCACAAACATATTACCACCATAAACAACACAAGATGATAACAACAACAACAGCAAACAAATCTTACCAAGATCCTCAGCTTTCTTCAGCTTCTCATTTATCAGCTCCTGGGTACGGGCATCAGGAGCAAGAACAGGAAGAGGTGCTAATAGAGGAGGATTGGGAAGGGGCTGTGGCAGAGAGGCTCTGTCCTTATTGAAAGCATCCAAAAGCAGCGTAGACTGCAGTTGAAGGAAAATAGTCATTAACCAGATAGACACTATGCCAAAACATCATTTTGTTTAGTGCCAGAGGAATGCAGAATGTGCCACTAAATGTGTCATCAACCTGTTTATCAGCTCTTTTAGTCCTTAACTCTTCAACTTCTTCCAAAGTGCGAATCTTAAGATCTGTTTTGCCTTCAAGGTCTAAAAACACAAGATAGCAGAAAATGTCAAATGGAAATGCCACATTACAACCCATGATAAAAATCCAAAAGCAAGACACCGACATACCGATAGATATAAATAACAATGACTAAGACAGGTAAGCAAGCAACCAGCATCAACGATAATAAAGGAGCAGAATACTGTCAAAGTAACTCAAGCTGAAATTCTGGTTAAACAATTGGACCCTAAGGCTCCCTCAAGTCAACAGAGTTCAGCTGATTTTCGCACATGATCTATCAATACATTGTCGTCAAGTGCTCATTGTGGAGCAGTAAGCTGTAGGCAATAAATGATATTTATCCCTGAAGCCGAACAAAAGCAGCTTTTCCCCAATTCAATTGTAGAGGTGCATTGCATTTGCATACGTATGATGAATACAACGGACACCCCCCCCCCCAAAAAAAGGACTCTCATTTCACAGTAGCTATATACATGTCTACTTAGTTTTTAAATTTTCTTTCCCAAACATATATTATCGCTATACATTTAATGCAATACTTCACTAACCTATTCCTGTTCTTGTTGACCATTCTTAAACTATGTGAAATCAGCTAGGAAAACTATAGTAAGTGGAAAGATGAAATGCCAAACTATTGCGAGTAGAAGTAAAATCCCATTAGCCAACTACCAACACGCCATGAGTGAGACGGGCACCATATAGACTTCAAAATAAAATACATCATATTAAACGCCCACAAAGGGAGGAAACAATATTCCCAAGTCAGCTAGCTATAATGCCTGGACCAAACTGAACCACTATCTGCATGTGTCTGGTTCAATACTTCAATTCCATGTGCTCTCATATTCTATTAACTTGTATCATTATACATCAGCATCAATGAGGGTCGTCTCTATTCTTGAATGGCACTTAAAATTTGGAACATTTGAGTCTAAAATGAAATTTTATTTGAGAACCTTAAATTCTCCATTGATATTTGTAGTCAACGGACTATGAATATTTTGCATTTACGTAACATAATGCAGGCATTGCTTTATGGAAGCACATTACTTATGCTCATAAGGGCAACAGGTTGATTGGCCATTTGACAAATTAGTTGAACTTCCAATTTATAGTTTCACCAGTATCAACAATAGAAGATTAAAAAATTGAAAAAAAATATATGGACCTTCTCAAATGGGCAATCTAAGCCTATTCTCTTCTAACAAATTAGTGGGATATGGATCTCAATTAGGTATGCTACCACCTTAGAAGTTCAAGAGGAAAACTCATAGTCATGCTTTAAGCAAACAGCAATTTACCAAACTGATCAGCTTCTTTCAACTTCTCCTTGATTTGTTTTGACAACTCGATGATCTCCGGTGTCTGTCAACCAAGAAAAAAACATTAACAAATGTCTAATCCTATACACCAGTAAATAACAATTGTGGGTCAAATGCCCCATCATTACCTGTGTAACTTCAGAAACAGAAATTGCAATAGCTGCTTTAGCATCCTCGTCTGAAAGACGCTTAAGAGCTCTAGTGATTTTTCTGTCACACTCAACAATAAGTCTGTCTATCACATCTTCCAAATCCCTGTCATAGTTATCAATACCCTTGGCCTTCGCTTCTTCATATCTAAAAAGAGTTAAGTACCACATGGATGGCTCTGGGAGAATATAGTGGATGTACTATGACCACTAAAACTATCATCGAAACAATAAATAAATAACCTAACAGTTTCACCTAATCGAACCACATCACAAATAAGAAGAATCACATGTTCCATCTTGTCAGTCAAAATTTGCAAATAAAACTATAACCCATTGATGGGGATCGGTGAAGACCCCATTCTTTCAACCGACAGAAAGAAACGAGATAAATAAAAAAAACAAAGATATTGCATATTATCATAATGACCATGATGCCAAGAGATGCTTTAGGCAGTAAGATAATTCCAGCTATGGAGAACAGTAGTTCGACACGTACATGTAATATTCGAACCACCAAAATGTGCGTATGTATCCATGCTCAATAGGAAGCAGCAATTCTACAGCAAACAGCAGGACCGAACAAGTGCCAAGAAGGAGGATCATAGATTCACACTAACAAGATCGCTCCATCCCCCGAGATCACCGTCTGTGAACAAGCGATCCAAATCCTAAATTAAATTAAATTTGCCAATAAGTGGTGATCCGCATTCCTGACTAAGCGATCCGGGAAGCGTTCCAAGTAACTAAGAGGAAGAAAGGGACTAAATCGATCATTTCTGGCCTTCCCGATGAAAAAGGTAATATTCACTTCCTCATGGTCACACGTAATGAGCTTTGTGAGTGATAAGAAATCAATGGCCTGTATATCTAAATGTTATAAGATCAAGAAATGGGGGCACACAGTCATCCTCCACACTCCACAGGTTTATAGTATGTATGTATACACTTTTTTGAAAAGAACAGCTTCAACAACTACTAGGATCATTCTATTAAAATGACCAAAATTTATTCTTCATTTCAGGAGAATGTCAAGAAGCAACCTTTTCTTTTTAACTACAAAGAATACATTGATGAGCAAGAGGTTTTATTTTACTATAGAACTCATTTTCAATCCACGGATCCAAATATGAAGCACATAGACTCAGATCATTTCCCATACAAATGCTATACGTCCAGATTATAAAATAAAAATAAAAAAAACCTTGCAACCGCTGCAACAAATAACTGCTATTTCTCTCCCCTAATATCGGAAAGAGACTTTAACTTTAAGTTTAAAAAAGGCCAAATGAAAGGATACTCTTTCCGTAATTGCAATGAGTGTACCTTCGGACATGGGCCCATATCCATTTTCTGAAGAAATAGAGTCAAAGTTACAAACATATAAAAGCAGGATAAATTGAATAGCCTTGTGAAACACTTATAACCCAGACCAAAACAGAAGAAATAATGTACTAGGTTAGTTGTTTAGACCTTTTCTTGCTATTCCACGCCTGTCTTAAAAGATAATTCCAATGTGACACAAGTTCAGTTTCCGACACAAGTCCTGTGTTACATATACCCTTCATTTTAACGTAAGTGCCCATGCAGACAGACTAGGCTCAGCTCAAACGTACGTAGGGGCAAATGCAAAATTCTTGAAGAATGGAGGAGATGCCTATTCCCTTTTTTTTTATTTACCCAAGTCTACCACCATTGCCACGTGTTTATGCTATAAGGTCCCCAGGAGAGTTGCAGCCCTTATTTTCCTGACTTCCTGAGGCTACTCATGATCAAAGAAATAGCAGCAATGATTTTATTTCATTTTCACTGATATATTATATAAGGATCACATATTAGGTGTTTGGACGACAAGTACCACTCCCAAACACTGCCACAGTCTCATTTAAAAGATTACAACCTCCTGATATGGCTGCATAGCAGACAGACAATCCCACATTTTCACACTAAATCCTCCGCAGCCTTTCCCACATACCGAATCAATTTCCATCACCAGCTCAACCACCTATTTCTTCAAGTAAGCTTAGAAATGCAAGTTATTGTGAATTTCGGACCAGATTAAGTCTTCAACCCTTGGAAATCAAAAGCAACAAAGGAAACAGAAATCGATAAAATTAGGGTTTTAGTAGGAGTACCGTTAATTGGAAAAGCTCATGAGGGCATAGCCCGGACAAGAAGAGACGGCAGACATCAAGATCGAAGTACTTGCGATTGACTTCCCTCACATCGCCATTCCGATTGGCCCCCATCAGCACGTCAAGCTGCTTCCGAATCGCGTCCATATCTCTCACTTCCTCCTACACCGGCAGGTGAAGAATGAAGACAGCTCCAAAAGTAGGGTTTGTAATTCTAGGGTTTGTCTCTCGAAGAGGGGAAATTTCGCAATGAAGAAGTAAGAACTAATAACACAGAAATTTGAAGATGTTGAAGGGTTATTTTGATCTTTTCTTTGTTAAAAAAAAAAAAAAACAACCTAGTGCACAAGCATCCCACGTTCACGCACGGTTCAAAGAAGGGCCGCAACCCAACGGGTAAATTTTTGGCAGCCTAACCTGACTTTGTTAGTAGTATTTAGTATTTTGATCAAGTCAATATACTAATTAATCAATTTGTAATATTCGATAATCTAGTGTTTTGACCAGCATTTCAAGTAGCATTTAATGTTTTAAACAACGTTTTTGAAATGATAACGGTATTAGCTTTTGGCATTCAGAAGTAGCATTTTATATTTCTTATATTTTTTGGCCAAAAATATCCTTTGGAAATTTTATATTTGAAAATTATCCATATCCTTTTACATTAATCAGCTAACTTAACATCTAAATTTACCAAACACATTTGTTTCAACTGCTTATAAAAACAGTTATCCGCTAACAGCTAAATTAGAAATTCTATCTGCTACCTAATAGCTATACGATATCTTAACCGTTATCCATTACCTAAACAGCTAATTTTGCCGAATAGGGCCTCACCGACAAAATCGTAACCACTTGAGATCTTGGTATAAAACTTCCCCTACTTTCATATCAACAGTAAGTAGTTTCCTCTATCAACAATATATAAGTAAACCATTAATATATTGATAGCGAGATATTTTCATCAGTCTAGTAAATACAATAAAATCAATTAATTAGACTTAATCAATAAAGTATATTAATTGAAATCAATGTACGTTGATTAACCTGTATAGGTTAGTTGATCATTAACAGTTAGTATCGACTTTTTTTTTAGATACTTTATCATATATGTCACTTTACTTTACGTACTCTCCATCTGCCAAAGATAGTTGGTATTGAAGGAAGTTGTTGGTAGCAAGGGATAAGATGAAGGATTGCTTTGCAGCATCCTGAACTACACTAGCATGTATCATTCAAGGGATGATTATAACAAATTGAGGCATACAGGTTGTTCTGTAGACTGGTATCATGTCATTTGACACAAAATTGGAGTCCCTAGATGTTCTTTTCTTAACTGGTTTGCCTTGCATCGGGGGATTATGACTAGGGATGGATCAAAAAGCTTTGGATAGACGGAAGAGGAAATGTGTCCAGTATCATTTGGAGATCGAATCTCATAGTCATTTATTATTTCCTTGTGAATTTACTTGAACTGCAAGAGATCAAGTGGTTAAGGAGATATTGCAAATTCAACAATGGCCTAAAATAGAAGAACCATGGTAGTCTATGGTATTGCAGTTTGCATGAACAAGAAAGCAGAAAATGAAATTGTATTTGGCTTTAACAATGAACATTTACTCATGTTGGATGGAAATTAATCAGAGGATCCTCAAGGATGGTAAGCGAGATTGATAACAGATAGTCGTTGACTGTTGAAGAACCATCTTAAATAGACTGCAAGGCATTGTTCTATGAATAGAAACTGCCAGGGTATAACTAATGTTTATATGTCTTTGTTGAGTTTGAAATGACATGATAATAACCTTTATAAATTTAAAAAAAAAAAAACTTAATATGTGCCAATAGATTTTTTTTTAATGGTATATCAAGTTTAGTTTTGATATCCTTCCTTTACATGTATGCTTTAAAACTTTTTAATTTTGTGCAGCTTTTTTTTAGTTAGTATGCTAAGTAATATTAGTTAAATCATATTGTGAAAGTAATTTTCTCTTTTTCTCTCAAGAGCCTCCCATTTCACAAGGAAGTTGTAAAAGAAATGAAGCAATCCAGCAATTCAATGTCATTCAAGCCATTCAGGGGGGTTAACCATCTCACCTCTTTCCCTAGCCCATGCCATCCTCCTATTATTAGGCTTCCTCCTCCCAACTGTCAAGATGGGATTGAAGAAAGAGGGTTTTGAAGTGTGGATGCTACAAAGACTCGAAGTCAAAATCATTGTTTTGCCATTGAAGACTAAAATTGCAACATCTAAATCAATTGGTAATATCTACATGCCAAAAGAGTTGCTAGAAGAACTAGTAGCAATTATGATTTTCTCATGTTTAAGATTAGAAAAGTTGCAATACAATCATCTCATAGTAAGTGTTCAAGAACCATCTCAACCAAAAATTTAAGCTGATTGTTAAAGGCCCGGGAATAGGTTTATACTCTAACACACTCCCTCACGCAAATGCCCGACCTCTCGCTCATAAAGACTCTGATACCATGTTCAAGAACCATCTCATCCAAAAGTTTAAGCTTATGGTTGAAGGTTCAGTAATATGCTTATACTCAAACAGTAAGTTTTTTTTGTATCCAAGAATCATTGATTGGCCGAATTATCAAAATAAGTTCAAAGGAGGGACTAATATCTTCAATCAAAAGAGACAAGTCTATAAATGGCATTAGGTTTCTAAGATGCAAAATGTTGATTACAATAAATTTTAGGAGGCAGAAACAGAACAGGTGGATAAAGGACAAAAAAAAACTTTCTAAAAAAAGTATGAGTGGTAAAGCGAGGTTGCCAAATTTCATCAACAATGGAGACAAATTTTCTACAAAATGTTAAGAACGTCCAATTGGCTTGTTTGGATAGAAGCAAAACTATTTCTCAACTTATTGCAAATGTAGAAAGTCATACTACTTACATTGGGAAGTTCAACCCCAACATAGGTGACAACCTATGTGGCAAGAATGGATAATCATCAAAAAATACAGATGAGATCCACAACTTTTCATATCACTTTAACATATCAGTTGAACTTGACATTCAATTAATCAATTTCATGAAATGAGAAACAGAAGTAAAGGTTCAACAAAAGTGGCGAATGAAATACCGATTAATGAAAAGAAATCAACCGCCAATGGAGAATAAAAGTTGCATGAGAAACAAAGTAGTGCTATCCTGAGATTGCTCATGAAGTTTTGGAGGTCGAAAAATAAGCTGGTATGTAAATAAGGGTACAACTTTAAAAGAATGGAAGTATGATGTCATAAACTCATATGGATATTTGAGTTTGTAGTGATAAATCTAACTAGTATATATCCTGTCAAACCATTGTAAATCTTTCAGATGAGTATATGATGTCTGTAGGCAACTTATACTCGCTAAGGTTTTAAGACTAGGCCTGGTAGCTCTTTTTGTATTTTGCCGTGCATTTCAAATTTCTCAGGTTATCCAGTTAATAATAAAGGGGAGTAATTGGCAATACAAGTTTTTCCATGAACTTGTTGCTAGTTTTAATGCTACATTATATCTTTTTTTTTGTGCGTAAAGAGGGGCAAGCCACTAAGAAAATATCCTATCACTCACGTATGTGACAAAGATCAAACTACACTTGAGACGTCTTCAAATAGAACAAGAAGCATAGGGGGAGGGTGACTATCATGAATAACAAGAGGAACATTTTGGTTAACCCCCTCATTTGCAAGGAAATCTGCTATTTTGTTCGATTCTTTGTAGCAATGGGATATTTGATCACTCCACTCAAGATCAGGCAACATTAACTGGCAATGTTTGATGATATTTCAGTAAGATTGTCTCTTGCCCATAGGGTTCCTCACCTTATTAACTGCCACCTGAGAATCCATGTGAATGATCAGGTGTGTTATTTCCTCATTCTTGGCAAGCCTTAGACCATGGAGCAAAGCCAAGAGTTCATCTTTAACAACGGAGCAATTTCCAAAATTTGATGAAGATCCTTTGATCGGATTTCCAAGTAGTCCTCTAAGCCCACCCCCTCTATCTGCTTAACCGGGATTCACTTTGGATGCACCATCAACATCCAGTTTTGACTTTTGACCAGTCAAAGGGTGGCATCTCTCACTTACTGGAATTTCTCTTCTTGTATGAGGCATATCTTTGGAGACAAAATGGGTTCCAGCGCTTATTGCTTTGACATAGTCTTGGAATTTCAAGTTATTGAATTCCAATGGCTTATATGGTTTAAAGTTGGCGTCTTCCAGACATGTTATATTTCACCATCGCCAAAGCCTCCAGACAACAGAGATAAAAAGAAGTGGTCAGTATCTCATATGCACATGCTGAGGATTAAGATTTACAGCAAGCCAATTTCTTAATGAGAGAGTGAAGAAATTGCTTACTGGGTTGAACTAGAGCATATATGACCAAACTTCGCGAGCAACAGTACATTCCCAAAGAATATGCTCTACAGTTTCTTTTCCATGATTGCAGATCCCACAACTTGGGTCAAAGGTAAATTTTTCTCTAAACATGATGCACATTGCTTATCAATTGGTTGTGAGCAGCGAGCCATACAAAGAACTTTATTATATGGGCTGCTTTGCTTGTCCAAATGCAAACCCAAACTTTGTATGAGAGAATTAGAGGTTCTTGTTTGATGATCTTCAATTCAAACTTGATGGAAAAATCTCTAGAGGATGAATTTTCCCATACAAATTGATTCTTCCAACTCAGCGCTTTGTTGAACTTTAAATGTATCTATTTTTCATAGAGTTTCTGTTGCCAGAAAATTTGAGAATGATTCCCACTTCCAATCGCAATCATGTAAGCCACCGCTTCCAACGCCTATTATATCTTTACATTAGCAATCATGTAAGCCACCACCCCTTACAATCGTCACAAAACTTTTCTAGTATGTTTTGTTCTCTTTCACACACAACTTGGAAAAATTTATCAAGAGACAACTCATCTTAAGGATGATCAACAAGAAGTACACATAATTATAAATTTAATAAGATTGGCTGTCTTTAAAAAACAAATGCACCTCTAGTGATGTACGCAATCATATTAAATCCTTTAAACCACATGTATGACCACACTCTAGGGTGATAGAGCTCAGTATAGAAATTGCAATGTGTATCTTTCCCTCCGCTGCGTGGAAGATAACCTATACTGACACTTACACCTTAAATTTTTTTTGTTCTTTTAAAGAACATTATAGTTGGTAGAACACTAATCACAAATCTGTAGGGACTTTCAGTGAATTATGCGACACTTACACCTTAAAAAAAAAAATTCTTTTAAAGAACATTATAGTTGGCGGAACACTAATCACACATCTGTAGGGGCTTTCAGTGAATTCTGCAGCTAAGAATATATTTGTCGAATGTGGACCAAATCAAGTATAACTCCTCCCTCCTCCCCCTCTCCCCCCCCACCCCCCAAAAAAAAAACCAAAAAAAAAACAAAGAAGAGAGGGACCAAAAGGAATAAAAAATGCTCATTTGAATGAAGCTAAGATAGGTCACTGGGACCTAGCCTGGCATTAGTCAGGTCTAAAGCTACAATCAAACCAAGATAAAGCTTCAACCGAACAGGGCTCACCGAGCAACTCATCTACACACCTATTTGCAACTGATTGAGACAGAAGGCTCCCTTGCAACCAACGTTACAAAGACTAAACAACTCAATACGCTCAAAATTTCACAGCATATTTCCTTCTCATAAAAGGCAAAGGCATGTTTCTCATAACATGATTACAAAATCATCGTGTCAAAATACATCTCGTTCAAGATATAAAAGTTTGTTATTTCAAACAGCAAAAGAGCCAGTACCAAATATCATGGCATCCACTGATGAGATCAATTTATGCAATTGCAACTTTTGTCATTAGACAAAGAAAGGTGAAAAGCTACTTAGTCCAGTTGCAACTTGGGAGAGCTTATGAAGCAACAATGACATGAAAAATCTTGTCTAAGTTGAAATCTTGAACAGCCCTACATTCTCATGCTGACAAGGGCAGAAAAATGAAAAACAGGAGAAGGCCTCAACGAACTATTGCTCTATTTTGCCTGAGGGTGAGATGCTATAAAGTCAACGGCCAGATTGACAGAGCTAATCTTGTCTGCTTCGTTATCTGGAATCTCAAAGCCGAATTCTTCTTCAAGTGCCATCACAATTTCCACTGTATCCAAACTGTCAAGGGCCAAATCATTCTGAAAGTGTGCATTGGGTGTAACCTCCAGAGACAAACAGATCAATCAACATACGAGCCATAACAACAAAGCAGAATCTCAGTGCTACTAATAAGTTGAACACAAAATTGAGAAAACATTTCACATGCTACAACAGTCATTACAAGTGCTCATGAACTCATTATGAACCAAAACTAGCAGTCAAGAAGGAATGCTGAAGCAAGTTTGTTCAAAGTGTGGTTATGCGAGTCAAACCTGTCTTTTCCATTTGAGTTAGTTCTCCTTACACAAAACCATAGAATTTGCCCCACAGACAGAATGGATCCAGACAGTCTGCCAAAGCCATGAGGCATGACTCATACACCAGTCATTCCATATTTCCACTTCCATCCAGCCCAGGCTAACAGCATTCCCATAGCAAACACAAATGAAATCTCCATAGAACATAGAATAGGCAGGATGTGAGGAGAGCGTAGATCAGATGATGTACTCCATATCCCATACCAATACAGGTCAAAATGTACATAAAAAGAAGTCAGGTAGAGTGTTCCATGTCAAATCTGCAAGCTCTGCACAAGCTCCGCTACTCAGATGAGTCCAACAAATCATGCCACATAACAGTGTGAAGGGCCTCTAGACATCTTGCCTTCTTTCCAAAACAAAATGAAAGAACACTGGTACGTTTTTGCAAACTCCGCAAGTCAGATATATGTTTCTTGGGGTTTTCTGATGGCCACCCTTGAAAAAATGGGCTTCCCAAGCAAATGGAGTTGGATACATTTTTGTATATCTACCATTCACTATTCTGTGTTAGCTTAATTGGGAAGCTTCGAGGTTTTCTCCAATTCTAGAGGACCGCATCAAGGTGATCCGTTATCTCCCCTATTATTTATTTTAATGATGGAGACTTGAGCAGGTTAGTGAACAAAGCTATTGAGGTGGGATTTTTAGAAGGTTTTCAAACCATTAACACTCGGTCATAGAGTATGCTGATTTCCCATTTGCTAATTGCTAACGACACTCTGTTTTTTTGCAAACAAGATGAGAGTAACTTAGGATACTTGAGATGCATTTGTTGTTATTTGAAGCAGTGTCTGGCCTCCAAGTTAACTTAGCTAAATGCATTGTCATCCCTATTAGAGAGGATCCATATCTCCAACATCTAGCGCAATTTTAATTCTTTGGTTGTGGGGCTGATTATCTTCCATTTTCCTATCTCGGTCTTGCTCTTGGAGCCTCTTTTAAGTGCAAAGCCATGTATGAGCCCATTGTTGAAAGTTCCTAAGGAAGCTATCTGGGTGGAAATCAAAGGTTTTGTCTAAGGGAGGTAGACTAACCTCATAGCAAAACACTCTTTGGAGTATCCTAATTCATTTCATGTCTTTATTTACCATTCCTGCTAGCATTTCAACCCAATTACAGAAGATCATGAGACTTTCTTCAGCCTAAAAAAGATGCTGAAACGGGATTTCATTGGGTCAAGTGGAATAGTGTTTGCCATCCAAAGTATGAAGTTGGGCTAGGAATAAGAACTCTCTGTGCTATGAATGAGGCCCTCAAGGCCAAGTGGCTTTGGAGGGTTGATAAGGACGATAGTGCTCTTTGGAAAGACGCTGTCAAGATGAAATATGAGGTTGACAGGTTTGGTTGATGGAGCAAGAAGAGTCCCCTCATGGGGAGGGCACTAGAAATCAATTACTAAGGGTTTGGAAAAATTTGAATCTTTTGTAACTTTTGAGGTGAAAAATGGGTCTAGAATTTTGTTTAGATCAACTTCGCAAAGATCAGTCTCCAGATCTTTTTAGGATGGCACACGATGCAACCGTGCAACAAGGGGTGTCTTGGAAAGGCGATTAAAATCATTGGAATATAACTTTCTTGAAAAGCCCTAACGATTGGGAAGAGCAGAGTGTTTTGAACCTTTTGGCTTTGCTTGCTAATACTAAGCTTGCATAAGTGGGTGATGGCAAGATTATTTGGCCCCATGATTCAAAAGGGAAGTTCATTGTTGAGTTTCTATAGAGAGGATTCTGTAGAGAGGGATGTGAAGGATCCAGCAATCTTGATTTCCCTGCCGAAGCAATCTGGAGGTCTAAGGCTACTTCCAAAACTTGGTTTTTGGCTTTGACAGCTACCAAAGGTAAGGTTCTCACAAAGATATGCGTAAGAGAAGAAATTTTAATTTGGCCAATAGATGCCCTATGTGTCTCTCCGAGGAAGACTCGGGCGATCATCTTTTTGACCATTGCAGGTGGGTGTTTGGGCTTTGGCAGTTGTCATTCTCCTCATTGGGCGTCAATTGAGTGCAACCTCACACTATTAAACATGTGCTGATGGCTTGGAGAACAAGATTGAAGTTTGCTTCTAGGAATTTGGAAGATGATTTTGTTGGCTATATGGTAGAACATTTGGAAGGAGAGGAATCAATGAATTTTTTAGGGCAAGGTTAGTTCCTATCAAGATTTCAAACTTTATTGTTTGAGAACTTTCTATAGTTGGAGTCAAGTTCTTGATAATAGTACAAATTTGAATTTTGTGAATTTTGCTGACAAGTTATCATAGAAAGCATGAGGCCAGGAGGTTATTTTGTGAGTGTCCCCATTTGCACATGAGTGACATCCCCTAGGTGTCTTATTACTATAATTTTTTTGATTACTCATCAAGCAAAAAAAAAAGGGAACAGCATTGTACATTGAGCCATGCAGGAGGATTACGACCTCAGCTCTCCACTTAAAAAACAGTCCAACCACTTTTAGACGGAGCAGAGGGGGGGGGGATGATATCCTAGGTATGACAAGACTGATCGCTACTGTGATTAAACATGGACACCTCATGTAATAGGTTCTTTGCACCACACACAGAGAATTGAAGTTAGTGATGCAGCTGCAATACTGTGGTCACACAGGAGTTTCGGTATGTGAAAAAAGAATGCTAGATACTTTATCGCTTATCAGGCATGAGTGCCTTAGATGAAGGGTGTAGAGAAGAGAACATAAACAAAGCTCAAAGGTTTTTCAAAAAGGGATGTTTTCCAAAGTAAGTTATGAAGCTACACAAAAAGCTTTTCAAGCTATAAGCTTGTTCAAATGTCACATGAGCTGATAGGACAAGACGTACTGAAATCATCCCCTGGAAACCCAGCAGAGTTCCTTCCACATTAAAAGACTACAGGAAAAGCCCAGCCATGGTGGTGTTTGAGGATAGGAAAAGACCAAAAGACTCTAGCTGGGGCAATTAATGCTTGCTTCCCATCTCCATAGCAGCAAATTGGCTGAAATGGAGTTAATCCAGTAAGAACATGATGGTTCTTGAAGGCATGCCATAGGTAGCGTGAAGTCTGCGCAAAGACAATAGTTTTGAAAGGTATAACCAAGGGGCCAAAATGCTTAGCGCTGCCCTATCAATGTCTTGTCAAATCTAATGTCTTTGTAGGTAGTGAAATATTCTTTTTTAATAAAAAGTGATGAGTTTCTTTCAAGAACATGCGAGATGCTATCCAAACATGTAGTCGCTCTTCAGGACATATTTGAGGCATATTCAAAGAAAAATCATGACGGTAGTAAGGCAGAATAGGTATCAAAAGGAAGATCTGTGAAACAAATTGTGATGCCAGTATGCACGCACAGATGGGGTGGTGGCATGGCGTACTGGTGCCATCATAAGATGCCTAGTAGATGGCAGAATATTAAATGATAAGAGCATTAACCATCGATTCAGGGACACTGGACAATGATATGTAGTTGGAACTTGGAACGGCTATGGGCTGTATGTACACACAATGAGAACATTCGCAGTGCTAAAGAACAAGCAGTTGATGTTGAAGCCAACTGGGAAGAAGATGTTTACTCAGTCAACAAAGTGGAGAAACAGTAGAGGTGCATGCAAGTCAGTCCTAAGAGTGAGACACAGGGCTCTCACAGAAAAGGAAAACTGGAAATTGACATGAGATGGGCAGCAAAAATGATATAACTAGTCAAACACCCCCTCACTCCTAATAGCAGGATGGGTGAAAGGCAACAAGCTCAACAATCCCTCCCCCTTTAACCAGAACATAAGAAACCCGCAGGGGGGGGGGGAGTGTAAATTTTATATCTAATGTTATATGATCAGAATAAGGGGAACGGTAGGAAGTCTAGAACAGACAATGGCCTTTGCGACACAGTCAATCAATGGCATGACAATTCAACAAATCAAGAATAACACATTAGCAGTATGCGCATGGTTACCACTATCTTTGAGACACAAAAGTTAGAATCACCAAAGGTAAAAAATATTCTGCAAAAAACACAGCGGTCACCGCAGGCCATTGCAGTTCCTTCCTTCTCAGTTACTTTGAAAGGCAACAAAAATTGCATTCTTTGAGGACAGATGATATGATATTAATACTTTAATATGTTTAAAATGCAATACCTAGCTTTCTTGAGTACAACTTCCTGTATTTACCACTCAAATCGAAACCGCTAAATGTGTTTGATTCCACAATTCCCTAAAAAATAAATAGTTGGTCCAACTAGGAAGCTATATCACATTTATGCACGTTTTGTTTCACCATTTAAGCAGCAGCATAGAAGTTCAACGTTTTTTTAAGTTACGAATCAGTAATGAACAACGAGATTGCAAAGAGTAAAACTCTTTTCCCCCTTTCAAGTCTTCGGTGAGCCAAAGATGAATAGCTACTTAAAGATACATTTTAACATCATACCAACTACAAACACTCCTCTGAACCACAGGCTTATTTCCCAGGATCCTAAGCTAAAATCCTAAACGCAGAAAAAATGAAACAAAACGCTTTCACTTGTTTAGCACAATCCAATTATCCGAGCAAAGTCTTTGGAGATTGGAAAATATACCACATCCCTATACAGCAAAAATCTTGAATCTAAGCAATCGAATCTCCTAAATGAACACAAAAGATAAACACCCGCCGAGCAATAGATAACCCAGCTGGCCAGCACGCACTGAGATACAGACTCAATCTACACATCAGCATTTTCCAGAAACAACCCAAAAGCTTGCTGCGAGCCTGGTAAGCTCCCAGCAACGAAAATCCAACAACTCCAACTCCCCACCAAAACCCCACTCAAGCGGGTCATAATAAACGAGCTAATACTTAAAAAGAAGCCACAAACAATCAAATTAACCCCACGCAACATTGTATCACTGACTGAAAATCAATCCTTGCGGACCAACAAATGACCATCCCATCTCAAAATGTTTATTTCACAGAAGATCGAAATCTACCCACAATTCGAAGAAATGAAGACTGACAAAAAGGAGAGAGAAAATACTACCTTAAAAGGATCGACTTTCTGAAAGTTCTTGACAACGGAGATAACGCGATCGGTGACCTCAGACCTGTCGAGAAAAGTCCCCCTCACATCGTCGGAGAAATGGCGACGGAAGAGAGTGTTGAATGAGGCAGACAGCGAAAATGCGGAGGTGCTATGGTTTTGTGAGATGGGTCGTATAGGCACCCTCAGGTACTTGAGTACTGTGCTCCGAGCTGCCGCCATTTTTGCCCTAGCAAGGTTACGCAGATGAAAGAGAGAGAGGGGGAGCGAGAGAGGAGCGAGAAGGTGGAAGGTTGAAGGGTTTTGTGGCTGGAGCTGCTGAGACGTTGCCTGTGGAGACTGGAGAGTGTGGCGAACTACTACTCTATTACTAGGTCAGTAATTCTAACGATACATAACCATGTAGCTAGTTATGCAGATATCTATATAAGAGAGTGTATATTATATTTTAAAAATTTTTAAATATAAATAAATATATTTTAGTATGGTACACATCCGTACATGATTATATATTATAGAATTTTTAATTACCTGGTTCTTGACTTTGCCACCTCTTCCTCCATTTCACAATTTTTATTTATTTGAATTTTTGATAAAATTACTAGTTTGTAATTTTGGGATGTTCTTTTTGAATTGTGAGAATTATTTATTAGTGTTTATTGCTGAAACATGCTAAAACATGTTAAATGATTGAATATTAGATAACTAGTAATTTCAATAAGTTTTAACCGTGATGATTTGTGCTAAATTGTACTAAAATTTCTGAATTGTGTTGAAAATTGCCGATAAGTATTTATGATAAGTCAAAAAGAATACACCATTATTTATTTTTTTCTGTTGGAATTGAGGTGATAAAACCTTTCATTTGAATCTAAGTTGCTAGATGTTAGTCCGTGGAAAAGTGTTGACGTTGGAGGCAACATACGTATTAATAACAAAAGTTTATATAGCGATTGACATTAGGGTTTAAATATTCTTTTTGAGGGGTCGAGAATACAATGCTCATATTATGGGGACGGAATGCTTGGTAGGACCTGTTAAAATGACAAAAAAAGCTTAATAATACGAACTTTTGACTTCCCAAAGACCCATTAAATTACAATTATCTTTTCATCTTTCTTAAAAACACTGTTTCAATACCATTACATACACCGAGCATGGTTGTCTGGAAATTATTACTGCTATGAATGCCCAACATTGCCAACTTTCACCTTCCTCCACATTTTCACTATTACTATGATTCACTTTAAAAACTATGGCATTGTTTGGGGGGGGGGGGGGGGGAAGGAAAGGCGTAGCATTTTCCAATGGGCTTGATGACTGAAGCCAGCCACCCACTTGATAAAAGAACAAGGACCAAGTAAAAATTTCTTTGTGTGTTGTTGGAGTAAATATCAACTAAAGGGTTAAGACTTTGTAAATTTTACAGAGGTTTTAAGATAAACCTGGAGTTGAGATTGGAAATTATATTATGGGATGAATGGATTGAAAGAAGATGTTTGAAGAATTCATTGTAACTTATAACAAAGATAAAGAAGATAGATAAAATGAAATGTCAGAGCTACACAAAGGAATAGGTAAGAAGTAGTGAGAGTGGAAATTGGATAAGCTAAGTATCACGTATTTTATGCTGTTTTCTGACATTGACATACCCTTGTTTAGAGCCGAGATTATGATATAAACTGCAGTTGAGAAAATCCTCATCTAGTAATCAACGGTGAATTTCATCCTTTAGCAAGAGCAAATCCTAATTCTGAATACCTAGGCTTTACCTGAAGCAATGTAACTATGTACAAATTCAACACATTTTTTGAAAGGGCACTTGTGCAGCTAAATGCCACTTGGATGGCTAAATTGGGCCCTATACTTCCTCTCACACATACTGATCTTCTGTTGCGAGTCGCAATTTTCTTTTCAATACTCGATGAGGACAACTTAAGTATAAACCTTGTGAAGATGACTACTTAAATTGATATATAGTTACAATTTTTGGAGGGGGGATTTGTTGAAAAAATTCATATTAGCAACAATAAAAGCTGCCTGTGTTGGGTTTTGCTTTCGCATGGTTTAGTTAGATTTAAATGTAGGTAGTTTTATTCTGCCAACACCCATTCAAAGTTGTGTTGCAAAGAAGGACATGCTTATATCAGTATTATTATTAACAAATCAACAGTGACCAAACTGGACATGAGTTATCATTCATGAGGATAGACTACAAAAAAGTAGACACTAGAGGTTGATAAGGAATTGTAAGAGGGGGTTGATCCATGCCAAGAGTAGATAATATGACAACAACCCTATTAGCGTTATTCTAGAAATTTCTTAGAATGATTGCTCAAACCAGACAACACACAAATTTTCGAAATTGTTTTATTAATAAATAATGTATTTATCTCGATTGAAAGCTACTTAAATTTTAATAATATAACCGAGGAAATTTATATGGATGACAACTCCTGTAAGTTGCTATCCTTGTACAAGTAGGATCCTTCAAGAAAAACGAATGTGCATGTCTTAGAGTGTGCATGTAAATCACATCATCCATGATTACATAAGATAACACATCCTCTAGCCAAACTTAGGTTACTTCTTGAGTCCTCCCTATATTGTTGACCCATTATCTAAAGGAAGTATCTGAACATGCTACCTGATAATTTGTTAAGGATAACACATATTCGAGGCGTCTTGATTCTTGAATAGGAGCAAAGTAAATATTCGAATTTGGATTATATTTATATTGAAAAAAAAAGAGTTAAAGAAACAAGAATGATTAATTAACAAGTAAAAAGTTCCACATTAAAAAAAACACAATTAATTAACAAGTAAAAAGTTCCACATAAATAAAAAAAATATCCTAAACTATAAAGTGACTAACTTAATTATCTGATCAGTGTAAATTGAGGTTGCCTTGAGCCAAAATGAGATATCAAACTTACATTTCAAAATAATAAATTCATAGTTCACTTTAAATTCAATTAAACATATATAGCGTATTAGTCTGTTAAAACTAAGATATCAAATAACTAGATATTTATGTTAAGTCCATATTTATTTACTCTATTTTTATAGGAAAAATAATGTTGTATTTTGCTCAACCATTACCCCCCCAAAAAAAATTGCAAAAAATAATCAGTTTTCACTTTTTTTTTCTTTTTTTTTTGGTTTTTGGTGTGGGGGGGGGGGGGGGTGTTGTGCTCATACTCACAGCATTTTTTTCTGATGAACCAGAAGGCGCCCAAAGCCTCGTGGAGCGAGCACCAGCAGAATCTCAAGCCCTTGCTCATTAACGATGTTCTCCTTCTCTCTCATCATTCTTCTTCTGCTCTTCGCTTCCGTCATCAATGTCGTCTTCCAATTCTGGACTACTAACGGTATTTCACTTTCTCTCTCATTTCAACTTTGCATGTATTTACACTTCTCCATTTTGAATAACCTTTTGTTTCGATGATCAGCTGATTTCACC
Organism: Selenicereus undatus; assembly: GCA_017589665.1. NCBI lineage: Eukaryota > Viridiplantae > Streptophyta > Magnoliopsida > Caryophyllales > Cactaceae > Selenicereus > Selenicereus undatus. Next base: position 12,767,011 of record JACYFF010031959.1, read on the forward strand.
CTACTTTCCAAGAAGCTAAAGCCCGAGGAGATTGAAGATAAGGTAATGCCGCTATCTATATGGTTTTGTAATGGTTTGATGTTTTGATTTATACAGTTTGATTGGGAATTTGTGAATTATGTGACGTGTTTTAGGTCGTTTGGATTACTGGAGCCAGCCGTGGAATTGGTACGCATTTTTGTTGGTGCCGTGTAAAGTCAGATTGTTGTTCGTTCCAATTATCATCAATCGGTGAAAAAGTATTCAGGATTACTGGATTAGGTTTTAGTGTATGAAGTAGCAATTTTTAAGATGACATTGTTATTAGCATCCAAGAAAATGGCCCAATACCTAATCAACTACGAACTACCTAGGTTTTTATGTTAATTGTACATCCAACATTTAAACCTAATGACTAGTTTAACTGACCGTACTTCATTCAATCACTAGCTAAACAACTACCATTTACTGACAGTTAGAATGTAATAATTAAATGTTAGCTTAGTTTATAGACAGTCAAATACTTAGAAACTACTGTAGTATAATCTGGCGAAAGAGGGCTTTATAGCATATAACTTGCTGTCATTAGGATTATCGAATTTCACATTGGTTGGAAATAGGAATCCATTAATGTTTTCTTTGTGTAATCTGTTTATCTGTTGAAGAAATTATTTGCTCAATGATCCAGAACATAAAATTAATTTACAAGTTGTAATACTAATCTATAATTGTGGAACTCGAGTACGAGGATTGAAATTAGTCTGTCATGTGCTGGTTGGATTGTTTGATTTTGAGTTTTGATGACGGAAATAATTCCTCTCCTTAATCCCTCCTCAAAAAAAACAAAGGGGAAAGAAAAGAAAAGTGGAAAATACTGAAGAAGGCAAAAACCTAAAAGTGAAGAATGCTTCGAGCATGTCTCAAATTACTTGTTTCTCTTTTGGATGTGAAGGGGAGGTTCTTGCAAGGCAACTCGCAAGCTTAGGGGCTAAGCTTATACTATCTGCACGGAACCAAGCTGAACTTGAGCGTGTCAAAAGCCAGCTTACTGGTATACTCCTTACCATGATGCTATGGAAACCTCCTTCAATATGTTTGATTATAGTTATCTTTTTTATGTTCTAGGTAACCATGCACCTGGTGATGTGAAGATTTTACCTTTAGACTTGGCATCTGGAGAAGCGTCTCTCAGGGAAGCCGTGGAAAAAGCAGAATCCTTTTTTCCTGACTCTGGTGTCCATTATATGATTCACAATGCAGCGTATGAGCGTCCAGTATGTACACTGATCAACCTTATTATCCATTTTCAAGATGAAGTTCCTTGTATGAAAAAAAACGGTGTTATGATAATCATCTGCTTTTAAAGAATCAGTTGGAATGTCAACATGCACCAAAAAGACTAGTTTTGATTGAAAGTCGAAACTGATTTTCAGGAGCATGGTTAGCTAGCTGTGCTACCATAGATTCCTACCTACAGATTTGCTTAAAATCATGCATTTGTTTGTCATATATGCTCTGAGCTGGAGGTTTCGTTTTTCTTTTCTTTTATCATCTTCTTCTCTTCCTCCTTATTTATTTCTTTCGAAATGTTGGTTCAGTCTAGTTGTGCCAATCTCTCAACTTGTTTGGATATCATTTGGTCTTCTGCTTCATAGTGCCATATTGTTAGAAATGAAGACGTACTGCTGCTAAGGTACTCTCCTATGTTTGTGCGCTTCATATGCCGCAAAACTCAATGGAGGGAAGTATCATCTGAAATGTATACCAGCCATGTGGGCTTGTTAGGTCCATGCGTCTCTCTTATGTCTCTAATAATTTTACCTGTTTACTCCTAGAGTGTGGTGTGTTGTTTAGTCACTGTCATGTTTATGTCATGGTAAGCGTATAAGATTTACTCATCTGGTTACTACCGCCTTCAAAGCTAAGTTTGACAACCATTTGTTAGATGCTCCCTTTAATTGTGTGTTCAGAATGGATAGGGGCTGTGTAAACTCAATGTATTGAACTTAAGCATATGAGTAATATCTCTTTGTAATTCAACCCCGCCTTGAGAAAATGATCCCATGCTGGTCTCTGGGGTGCGAGTTTGGTTGGGGAGAGACATGCTTGGCATCATCATGCATTTTCTTGTAGTTGCATGGGTATTTTTATGTTATAGATAGTAAAGAAGATGGATGTGGAATTTTCACACATCTTTTTAATTCAATTTAATTGGTCATAGCTTATTGAAATCAGTTTGGCGGTGAGTATTGGACAATACTTGGAACTAGTTGCAAGGATTGGTAGAGTATGAAGAATCCACAATCAAACATGGGTCTAGGGATTCATAAACATTTCTTGAGAAGCAAAATTTATGTATTTTAGTCCATATGAGCACATAAGGACGTGCTATTCATCAGTTATGCTGGCAAGTAGACTTATATTAAGGAGGGGAAATTGTTTTTACATTGGTGGTGGCGAATTCAGCTCATTCTCCAAATTTTATGAGTGTTGAAGTCTGGTTCTGACCATTTGTGTCTTTAACTCCCTGCAGAAATCGGCAGCTTTGGATGTTACTGAGGAATCGCTTAAGGTACTTGCTTTTCAACACTTTGCGAATATTCAACTAGGTCTCATTGCTGAAAATAAGCCAGGCACATCACTTCCAGTGATCTATTGGTTAGATTGTCATTCATTCTTTAAGTAAGGCCACATTTGATAGGACATGCCCACACTATTGTGTTGGTTTTATTTTATCCTGTGACACCAGTCATATTCTGGCTATTTCTTTTATTGTAGGCTATGTTTGAGGTAAATGTTTTTGGGACAATATCTCTTACCAGGATGCTTGCACCTTACATGATAAAGAGGGGGAGAGGTCAGTTTGTGGTGGTATGTGCATTTAAGTTTTTTAGTACTTTAGTAATGGTAACATTGTTTTTAAAATTCACGGTTTATCGCATTCTGATAAGATAACCTGATATCTAGATGAGTAGCGCTGCTGGCAAGGTACCTGCCCCAGGTCAAGCTGTTTACTCTGCTTCCAAATTTGCTCTTAATGGGTACTTCCATTCCTTGCGCTCAGAGGTACCTGTTAGCCCTGACCCCTAACCCAAAGCCCTTTAAGTACTTTTTATTTGCCAATAATTTCTATCCTTTTCGTGACATGTATTTGTTCATTGAATTTGAGCAAGTGCATTTTGATTTCTCGAACTTATCCGCTGCCATGTTTACAGCTCTTTCACAAGGGAATCATAGTGACGGTTGTTTGTCCTGGTCCAATAGAGACATCAAAAGATTCTGAGGCAGGGAGCTCAGGGCAGCCAACGCTTTCTGAGGTCAGTTCCATTGTGAATCCTGGAGAACATTGTATCACAAGATTCTCAGCTTTGATGTATATGTGTGTTTGGTTTTTAGGGAGAACAAGTATACGTGATTGATACTATTAATATTGAAATTAGCTTTGTTTCTGCAAAATCCTAGCAATGGGTGTGGTATGTGAATCATGTTCTGCATTTGGTCTTCGTGGCATAATTCGGAACTGCAACAGCTTTTGGGGCCGAGACTGTTACCCTGATGCAAGCAATAGTGACGAGAGGAGAAGCAACATAAATAATTGTAGCATGAAATTATTTTTTGTTTTATTAGTCCAACTTATGTAATTTCGACTCTTTTGGTGAAATTTTATAAGTTGTTTAGGTGTATCTTGTAGTGGAAACCGAATATTTCCAAGCTTAATAACCCAATTTTACTGCCATAAACGTGGACTAAGTCACTCATCTCCCATCTCTATACTCTGTGGTAATGCTGCAGTATTAACTCGCCTGTCTTACAGGCTGACCCAACTTTAAATGCTTTGCACATTATCCACAGCCTTCTAGTAGTCCCAAGTTTAATTAGATTTCTTTGAACTTATAATTTGAATAGCAACAAGAGAATGTGACTTATGCTTATGGCAGTAGCCAAGACCTTGATCTCTAAAATACGTTTCTACATGATAGTACTCTAAATTTGAATAACTCAAAACTAGGGATTCATGAATCTTAATGTACAAAGGCTGAGTAATTGGGAGAAACTTAATTGCAAAAATAAAAGATAAGCCTGAGTTTATCTCAGAAAGATACAACCTTATTTTTAAAAAAACATCTGAATTAAGTCCTGTATCCTACTGTTATCAAGTTGCGTTTTCATAAAGATGATATGTATAGATTCCTATAGATACTGTTTTCAGATGACCTTCAATTGACAGATTTGATAATAAGTTGTGAATTTCTGGTTGCTAAATGGCTGCAGAAGCGTGTGTCATCAGAAAGGTGTGCAGAGCTGACAATAATTGCTGCTAGCAATGGTCTGAAGGAAGCTTGGATATCTTATCAGGTACTTTCTATTCCAAGTGCAAATTTGTCTGTCTTTTGCTAATATAGTTTCTTTGTTAGAAGCTTTGATGGTTGACTTTCCTGAAATAATCCATGCTATAAAATGTATAAGATCACAATTTACAAGTTTACGACCTGCAAGTAGCGATCAACTCGCTGATTTTTAGACAGTTGCTAGTACTATGTCTTTCTTCTGTGACTAAAATCTCCCAGCTGTGACCATATCCTCAGCAGACATTAATTCATGTTAAGGTTTTGTGATAAAATTCATAGTCTCAAGAAGGCTATGAATCTTCAAATATTAACTAATATTGTTTTTTTCTTTGGGATTCTGATTTCTTGGAAGTTAGAAATAATAAAGTGGCCTTTGATGTATTATTGTGTGTGGTATGCCTTTTTCCCTACTGTATATCAGAGAGGAGTATTGCTATATTGCAACCAATTTGAGTGCAAGTCGGTTGTGTCAAATTGCGGCACCTATTTCTGGTGTGGAGGTAACAACATCCAGCAGCAGAATTGCCACTTGGTACATTGAAATCTTTTGCTGTGTTCTATAATATTCTTCTGTTGGCAGCTTGAAGTCTTGAACAGAGAACTTCTTCAATTACCTTATGTTATCTTTGTTTGTTTTCCATCCTTTAGTAATTTCTCCTGTGTGCATACCATGACCCTTTGTTCTGACTGATACATGATGTTAAATTTCTTCATTTAATTTTCATTTCCATTTAAATATTTGGCTTGATAATAAATTTTGTGTACTTTGACAGCCTGTGCTTGGCGTGATGTACTTAGTGCAGTACATGCCATCAATCGGCTTTTGGCTTATGGATAAGGTATTATGTTTCTCTTGTTAGGTCATCTTCATTATCTGCAAGAAGCCCAGATGACCGCCCCCCCTCCCCCCAGCACACTGCCTTTTCTATGTCCTTGTATTATTCATCACTTCCACCATATTTGGTTGAATTGATGGCATAAGTGCTAGGAAGGTTATACCTTCCATTTCAGCGGTCGTGTAGCTATATTCACTGAATTGAGTTGCTCATTGATTAGTATTTTTCTAAGTTTTGTATGTGATGGAAGAGTATGGTGTGACTGCATCCAGCATTGCAGCCTTCAATTCAAACTGCATACCATACTGTATTCTTTCCCTCTCTGCCCTCTTGGCATTGTGATGTGAGTAATTTGTTCAAGCTCTCCACAGTGTATGTCATCTAATCCTTTGTGACAGTCGAAAGGATTAGGAGACACTCAGTTGTGCAGTTGTGCCTAAGTTTACATGCAGCAATTGCAGTTTCAAGAGCGTGGCATCAAGTTAATAATTAGACCAGTAGCTAAACAATTACAATTTGACTTGCGAAGTCCTTTTTATACTGTCCATTTGACCGCTGAATTTTGCTGCACAATCTGACATACATTATTACTGGATAGAATCTAACATGTATGATTCCAAAAATTTTAAAGCAAAAATATTGAGTTCCGCAGACCTCCTTTCTAGACTGTCCATTTCTCCACTATTTCTTTTGCTGTCTAGCACCTATATAATTTGGGGATAAAGTTGCTTACAATTCCTTACACCTTTGATAGGTTGAGCTCTAGGGTACTATTTTTTGGTCGTGTCTTTTTTGCAATATTTTTGACATAAAATGTCTGAGCAACCTTCAGCTCAGCTCAATAATTTCATCTTTGGTCCTCTTCCTTAACCCTAATCCTTTTTTTTTATCTTATTATTTTGCTTGGTGTTTGCTAACTTAAGGATTTATTCCTCCTAGGTGGGCCAGAAGCGAATCGAAGTTGCTGCCCAGAAGGGGAGTACTTATTCATTGGATTTGTTGTTTGGCAAGTCGAAGAATGCATAAAAGTTAAAAACATGTTTCTATGTTGCTGCTGCTGTAAACGTGAAGAGCTGCAAGATCCTCTATGCATTAAATCGTGGCACCTGCTCTGTTTCTTTTAATGTTTCCCTATCATCAGTAGAAATATGTTGTACATACCTGCAGTTTTGTCATTGTTCTATGATAATTAGACCAAATATCCCTATGGTTTTGCATCTTCTTTTTTTTTTTTGGGGGGGGGGGGGGGGTTAAGGTAGGAAAGAACGGGTTCTTCGTTTTTAAGGGTTCTGCACTTCTGCTTCACGCATCCTCACAGGTAAATGCAAATTATGTACATATGGGGTGATGAGGTTTGCTTTGCACAATTTGGCAAAGGGCACCTCAGTTAACCTAGGATCTACTGATTTGTTGTTATACTTGTAAATGTACGGTTAACAAAGACTTTGGAAGATTTTGTTAGCCAGTTTCTGGTATCAATGATGATATTAGGCTCGTAATGCTTGGATTTGCTATCATATTTTCCCCTTTGAGGTCGCATCCTTTTGAAGTCTACTTTTCATCTTCCTTATGACGTTTTCTTGCGACGAGGTCTATAATTTTTGGAATATCTAGTATTTGGGATTTAATGCTCCAGCATAAATGCCACAAAGTAATACCATAATGCCCTCGCTAACACGCCCGACACTTGATTTTTTTGAGTGTCACGCGTGTGCTCCTTTCTCGGGATAAGTTAATAAGCAAGCCCACGTCCCCCCCCCCCCCCAAAAGGTTTTTTTAACAAATTAAGGTATAATTATTAAAGGTCGTGTTACGTTCACCTAGCCCGTTGGTATGAGTTTGATTTGCTTGCTAAACGTGTTTGTTAGCTTACTGAAATGTTAATCATGTTGCTTATTAAAAATGCATTCGAATTCATTAAAAGTATTTATCATTAACTGTTAGCCTGTGTCCGATTTACTTATTAAAAGTACTTGTTAACTAACCAATATGTTCACCAAAACGTTAGTGATGTTGCTCACTAAAATGTTGGTATGAGTTTGGTGTGCTCATTAAACGTATATGAAATCTCTCTGAAATATTAGTGAATCATACAATATTTTTAGTGAGTAGAATTCAAATGTTAATAAGCTATACAACAGTTTTCGTGAGCGAAACCATATTGTACAATACAACCTGTACAATCTAGTGATACGATTAAAAATTATTTTACTAATGATACAATAATTGTTTCATAATCAAGTGAAAATATAGATAACATAGTAATCTTATATGATTCGAAAATATCTTCTATTAGTACTAATCATCTTTTTTCTTTGCATAAAACATGATATACATTGATAAAGAAAACAAATATTTGACGTGTTATGAGGTATGATTTATGACTTTTTTAAAAAAAAATTGTTCACATATATGATGTAATTTGGAATGCTAATATTACTTGAAAAACCGTAAAAAGGGCCCAAAAGCTCGTCAAAAAACCGAATTACTAGTTGAGGGCTGTCCCATTTACGCTACTGCGGAGAGAGTCGTCTTCAAAATTTCAAACCCTAGAAACCCTAACCACTCGCCTGGGAAACCCTAGAAACCCTAATTTTAGGGTTCCATCTTTACACCTTCTTTGGTGAGGGTTTGTAACGAAATGGACGAAGAAATATCAAAATGGATCCTTGAATTTCTCCTTCGCCAACCCATCGATGAGAGAATCATCAATGGCGTTCTCTCATCACTCCCCCTCAAAGACGATGATAATCGCCTGAAGAAGACGCTTCTGTTGCGAAAAATCGAATTCGACGTCTCAAACGCCGCCATTTCTGAAAAGCTTCTCGATTTACTGGAAATCATTGAGGAACTCGATCATAGAGAGGGGAAATCGGCTTCAGATTCGATGAAGGCAGCGTATTGCGCGGTTGCAGTGGATTGTACTGTTAGGTTTTTGGATGACAATGTGGAGAGGAACGGCAAGTATTTCGAGGCAGTGAAACTGGTTTGGAGAGAGAGAGTTTGCAAGATCGAGGGTTTGGCATCGGATGAGTCGAAGCAGAAGATGGTGGAAATCGAAGCAGCGTTGTGGGATTCGAACGCTTGTGGGAAGCTTTTGAGGATGAATACAAGGAGTGAGGCTTTGAAATTAGTTAGGGGTTATTTGGCGGAAGAATGGAGGAGTATGGGGCCGACATTCCTGGAATTAGTGGCGGAGAAGGCTGGTAATGTCTTGGAGGGGCTCCGTAGTGATGGTGGCGTTGGTGGTGAAGCGGTGGGTTCGGCTAATCCAGGTCCAGAATCCGCCGCCGTTGGAGGTAGAATTTTTGTTGATTGTTATTGGTAATTCGTTGGTTTATGTTGAGCTAGCTATTATTTGTGTTGTTAAGTGATCATTGCATTGCATACTGAGTTGATGGTTTATTTGGTAAGGCTTGCATGGGTTGTTAGTAATTAGGATAGAATGTTGCATGAAAGAACAGAAAGGGAAAAACCTGGGTGGTTACAAAATAGTGTTTATTAATTTGTCATTTACTTTACTCATGTTGGACACATAATGCTCGGGCGTGGTTTAGATACTGGAATCCTTCAAATCAAGCTATAAACCGACAAAGTCCTTCCAAATAGGGAAGCTTGGTGCTGGTCTCTAAGCAGGTGTACCAGATACTCGTAAAAGAGGTCATGTAACCTATGCAGTAGTTGCCCAGTTGTCTTAATGTTAAGATTGTTAATTGAGAGTTTTCTGTATCAGAACATGCCATCATGGCAAGTTGTTTAACTTGAAATCTTGAATGGGATACGGTTTGCAAAGTTGGTCATATATGATGTATTTAGTTATTTGGCTTTGGTTGTGCAAACTTTGGTGTCTTTACTGCCAGTCAGGATTGGCCCTTCGGAGCTGTAGAAGGGCCAATCTGGGACATTACTTGCATTTTATTCTGAGGAGCTGAAGTGCTTCTTCTATGCTACTGCTGTTTTGGGCCTAGGGGAATCAGGTCTGTCAATTGATGGTTTATTGCTGCAAATTTTGTCTTATGGGACTGAAAAAATACATGATCCTCATAGATGAACGTCCATAAACTTTTCTGCATCTTGTTTACGGAGATGGAAAAGCAATGTTAATGCAGCCTCTGCATGCTGATCAATCTTTAAGTCCTGGTAAGGAGTTTAATGAATTCTAGTACTTTCATCAGTGGCTCTTTCAATGTTCCTGTCTTTGCCTTAGTATCTTTTTTCGCTCTTGCACTGATATCATGAAATGTATCATATCTTGTTTTCAGCAGCAGCTTTTGTGTAGAAATGATTTGAATGTGTATAATCTGTCTGTTTATAGCAGAAACTCGGAAGGGCCAGGCTGCAGTTAGGCGAAAACACATTGCAGTGAAGAGCAAGCGCAGCAGAGGTGCAAAGATATCAGCTGTAGATGAAGGGAATGGAGATGAGCTCATGGGCAAGGCTGATAGCATCCCAGCCCCTGAAGTAGATGGAGTGCCGGCTCCAATTGAATCCAGTTCCCTGGAGCTGCAAGCCTCTAAGAAGCTTGATCGACCTGGTGCTCAAACAGCTCAGACTTCGTCCAAGGGAATGGACGATATGAATAGTAAGACACTGGTTGAGAACCAGACATGCCCAAAAATGCATGCAACCCCTGAAGTGGAAAGAGTTCAAGAAGCGCTTAAGTCAAGTTCCATGGAGTTGCAAGCTGCTGTGAGGGATCCTCTTCCTGATGCTCTTCAAACAGCCCAGGCTTTATGTTCTACCGTGGCAACGAACAACAGGAGTAGCAAGTCTCCAGTAGTAAACCAGCCAGGACTGGAAACACATACACCACCCAGAGCTTGCACTGACAATGACAAAGAAAATGCTGAGAAGAAAGAGAATCCTGCTCAAGATCTCCAGGGCAATGAAGCCCACCAGGGAATGACATTGCGCAATACTAGGCATACTTTGATGGAACAAGATGGGACTGCTCAAACATTTCAGTGGTCTGACTCCATTGACGACTTGCCTGGAGGTACACCTAAGAGGCCTCGCTTACCTAGTCCAAAGGAGGACAAGCCCTCCCCGGTAAAGTATTATGCAGATACAAAAATAATCAGAAGAAGAGTGAGGAAGAAATGGACCCCTGAGGAAGAGGATGCATTGAGGACTGGTGTGCAGAAGTTTGGCAAGGGAAACTGGAAACTAATTCTGCATTCTTATCGTGAAATATTTCGGGAGAGAACAGATGTCGACTTGAAAGACAAGTGGAGGAACATGACACGGTAAACTTAGCCTTCTGCTAGCATTCGAGGGTAGATTTTTGGCATGCGATCCAGTATCGAAGTATTGTACATTCTGTTACATATTCTGTCCTCAGTCTGCTATCTCTAGTCTCCTCTTTTTTCTTTTTTCCCCCTGTTTGAGTATGTAAAAAGTTTATCCCTGTAAATGATTTTTTGTAAATGATCATGGAAGGTTTTAGGGCACTTCAGAGTCCAGTGTGCCAAGAACATAAGATATCCAACACTTCCATTGTAGTGGTTTTATACTTACCTTGGCATATTTGTCCTTTGTGTTGTATTTTGTCTGATCAGATTTTGGAGCTGCATGCGTTGTGTTTCTTGGCATGGATGGACGGATAGGCTCTCATAAATGAGAATTGGTGCTTTTCTAGATCCTAATTGGGTGGTGATTGTTGAGAAGGTTCGATTGTCTTTAAGGCTTCTCAGCCGCATGAAACTGACCTTTTTTTTTTTGGTGGGGGAGGTTTGGAAGATTTTTAAAATGCTTATTTTTTCCTTGGTTGTTTGTTTTAGTTTATTTTCTCTGTTTCGTACTCTAATTTTGTGAAAATAATGTCAGCGTATCAATTTTGACAGAACTTAATATAAGTAGATCAACGTGATTCACCATAGGGTCTGTTTTTTTTCGTTGGTAAATTGGAGTTAGTAAAAGGGTGAAATTGATAGAAGTGAGTTAAAATTGGTATTTTTTGTTGAAGTCGGTTGAAATTGGTATATTTGTTGAAGTTGGTTAAAATAAGGAGAATAATATTTTAAAGGAAGTGGGTTAAAGTTGATCAAAGTTGATTGAAGTAGGTAAATTGAAAAATACCAACGAAAAGAATAGACCCTTAGGCCATGTTCTGTTCCTTGAGAAATTTTAATTTACCAACTTCAACTCATTTCACCAACTTCAATGAAAAAATACTCGCTTCAATCAAGTTTAATTCATTTCAACCAACTTCAATTCACTTTCCACTATTTTAACCAATTTCTATTTTTTACCCATCATACAAAAAAACAAAATTTAACCTACTTTAATTAACTTCAACCCATTTTTACCACCTTCAATCAACTTCAACCCACTTCAATCAACTTCTAAAAAAAAATATTCACTTTAACCTATTTCAATCTACTTTTATTAATCTCAATCAGTTTCGTTCATTTATCAACTCATTTTTTGAATGAAAAGAACAGACCTTTAATGGCCAATTTCATTTCAACCCCAAAAGCTACGACTGTACCTTGTCTACGTTTTGCAGATAATTGTTCCCTTCTTTGCAAAACAAATAAAGATAGTCGTACTTGTACCAAGCTTAAAATATTCGAGACGATTTCTGTACAATTTCAAGCCAATTAGTTGATCATGATCAACGAGTACTTGCATTCTCTCGTAATGCTTCTAATGAACAAAAACTAGTTATAGGAATTTTCAACATTTCACATAAAGATTCCTTAGGTAAATACCCAGAGTGTTCAGTTTTTCAAAGAAGTCTTTCAAAGACGACCTTCCATGAAATCATTAGTAAAACTACATCTAAGGGCCTGTTCTTTTCGTGGGTCAATCCCAATTTACCTACTTCAACCTACTTCAACCCATTTCAACCTACTTCAATCCACCTGAAAAAAAAATACCCACTTCAACCTATCTCAACCTACTTCAACCCACCCCCTTCATAATTTTAATAATTTGTGAAATATCATGTGAGAGTTAAGGCCTGTTGTTTTCGTAGGTAAATTGGGTGGGTAAAAGGGTGAAGTAGGTTGAAGTGGGTCTGTTTCTTTTGTGGGTAAATTGGGTGGTTCAAAAGGGTGAAGTGGGTTGAAGTTGGTTGAAGTGGGTTGAGATAGGTTGAAGTTGGTTGAAGTGGGTTGAGATAGGTTGAAGTTGGTATTTCTTTTTCAGGTGGGTTGAAATAGGTTGAAGTGGGTTGATGTTGGTTCAAGTTGGTATATTTTTTATGTGGTGGGTTGAAATGAGTTAAAATAATGAGAATGTAATTACTGTGTGCTAATTTATGAAGTTATTGAAATTTTGTGAAATTTTTGTTTATTATTTTGTACTTTTTATTTTTTGAATTTTAATTTTTAATTTTTAGTTTTATGTTTTTCATTTTTCAGTTGTAATTTTTTTTTTACTTTGTTGTTTTTTTTTGTTTTTTTTATCTTTTATTTTTTTATGATTTTAATTTTTTTTTATTTTGGTTTTTTTTATTTTTTTTTATTTTTTTTTATGTTTGTATGGTTTTTTATTTTTTATTTTTTTTTGTTTTTATTTTTTTGGTTTTTTTTTTTTTTATTTTTTGTTATTTATTTTTTTTATTTTTTTTATTTTGTATTTTTATTTTGAATTTTTATATTTTATTTTCTATTTTTTATTTTTTTATTTTTATATTTTGATAATTTTTGTTTTTTTATTCGTATTTTTTATTTTTTATTTTGTATTTTTTTTTTTTTTTTTTTTTTTTTTTTACTTTCTATTTTTCTTTTTTGTTTCGTCTTTCTTGTTTCTTGTTTTTTATTTCTTGTTTTTTAAATTTTTAATCTTTAATTTGTTTTTTTTTAATTTTTTATTTTTTAATTTTTAATATTTAACTTTTTATTTTAATTTTTAAATTTCTATTTTGTTTTATTTCTTATTTCGTATTACTTATTTTTTATTCCGTGTTCTTTATTTTGTTATTTTAAATTTTTTTTCTTGATTTTTAATTTTTAATTTTCAATTTTTAATTTTTAAAATTTCCTATTTGATACTTTTATATTTTATATTTTTTTTGAGGTAAGTTGAAATAGGTTGAAGTACGTTGAAGTGAGTTGACGGTGAAATACATAAGTTGAAGTAGGTTGAAATGGGTTGAAGTAGGTTGAAGTTGGTATGTTTTTTATGTCGTGGAATGAAATGGGTTAAAATAATGAGAATGTAATTAACGTGTACTAATTTATGCAGTTATGGAAATTTTGTGAGATTTTTGTTTGTTATTTTTGTTATTTTTTTG
>JACYFF010031959.1:12805416-12835982 GCA_017589665.1 Selenicereus undatus
ATAGAAAAATAACTATGATTTCCATGATTATTTTCATTATTATTATTTTTGTTATTGTCGTCATTGTCGTTGTCGGCGATTTTATATTTCTCCTTAAATTTGATAATATGGTCAATATTAATTATGATCATCTAATTATTAAAGAGAGATTAAGGGAGTATAATGGATATAAAAGTTTTTATTATTTCATTATTATGGAATAAGTTCATGTTTTAGAAGTTTTAACTTAAGGAAATCGAATTATAATTACTGAATAAGTCGTAAAATCTTAGGTAACACCTTATTATTATCACATAATATAATATACAAATTTATATAGAAATAATAAAAAAAATTTATTTCCATAATTATTATTATTATTTTGTCTTTTTTTGTTACAAATGGACATTTGCGCATGTATTATTAGAGATAATATAAATATAAATATGATTTCCATGATTATTTCCATTCTTACTATTGTTGTTGTTGTCATTATAGTTATCGTCGCTGTTATCTTTCTCTTTGAATTTGATAACATAGTCAATATTAATTATGATCATATAGATATAAAGGATTTGCTGAAAAATTACATATTGTAAGCATGATATAACATATTGCAAGGGTTGAATGTGAAATATAAAAAAAAATTAAAATAAAACACAATCATCATATGAAGCCCATGAAACTGAATTTCTTTCACATTTAATATGATCTATTTAACTAAAGGGAATAAACGAACTATTTTTTTTGTGTTTCAAAGCATGTATATCTTACAATTAAATTTAATTCATTTAAATCTTAAACGTATAATTAATTTTTTAACATTTCAAATAAATTGACCAAAATCTAATCTATTTAACGCATAAAAAAAATTGAAATCACTTTCGTTTTCTTTTAAACCATACAAATCCAATAATCAAATTCTCTTCATAAAACACTTAGAATTATAATTAATGTTTTACCGTTTAAAACAAAATATCCCAAATTGCCATAGCACTTCAGACTAAGAAATATCTTAATCTACAAATCTGAACTCAACCCATCTCTTGCAAGACAACATAAGGGCATGAGAAGTTTATATCAAGACCCATGAAACTATTCAGTTGACATGAAAGCCAAATGTACAAAGTATGAACACTTAATTATATTAGCGTCCCCTAATTGGTCATTTTAAATAGCCAAAAAATTTATGTATTAGCATAAATGCAATGTTCAAATTATTTTCGTGTAAAGACAAATTTTATTTCTGTTACATGTAAAACCGAAACTAAACTGACTTCAAAATAGTTTATACCTAAATTCACTAGACAATTAGCCACTTCATAAATTTTTGCTCAGCAACAAGAGGAGAAGGTAGATTTTTCATCATTGGCATCATAGATTGACTTATCATCACTCAATTTATGCCATGTTCTTTTCAGTGGGAAATGAGGGGTGTGGGATGAGTGGGTGTGGGAAAAGGGAGGAAGGAGTGGGTGGGTGTGGTATTTTTTTTTAAGTGTGGGAAGGAGTGGATGAGTTGCTGAGTGTGAGTGACAGCTAAATGTAGTTGAAATATTGGTTATTAATAATATTTTGTTATATAATGTAATAATTTTATTGTGATAGTGATTAATGATGATGAAATTTTTTTATTTTTGTTCATTCTTTTTTATTTTGTTTATTTTTTCTTTTTTTATTTTTTAATTTTTATTTTTTAATTTTTAATTTTTTATATTTTTTAAATTTTTTATTTTTATTTTTTAATTTGTAATTTGTAATTTTTGTAATTTTAATTTTTATTATATTTTTTTATTTTTTTCAGTTTTAATTTTTTAATTTTTTTGTATCTATTTTTTATTTTCCTATTTTTTATTTTTTTGTATTTATTTTTGTTTTTTTATTGAAATTTTTTGTTGGTTGTTTTTCTGGAATAAAAAAATAAAAAATAAAAAATAAATAGATACAGCAAAATAAAAAATAAAAAAATAAATACAAAAATTTTAAAAAGTTAAAAATTTAAAGATAAATAAATAATAAATAAAAATAAATGCAAAATATTTAAAATTTTAAAATTTTAAAGATAAAAAAAAGAATAAAAAAAATGAGAAAATGAGAAATGAAAACAAAATAAAAATAAATACATAAATGTAAAAAAATAAAAAATAAAAAATAGAAATAAAAAATAAAAAATAATGAAAAATTATAAAAATAATGAAAAACAAAAAAAATAAAATTGTTTCATGACATCCGAAAAATTAAAACTGCTTATAATTGCTATCAGATTATTCATACACACAATTACGTATATTGTAAAAATTTTCAAAATATGAGAAATGGTTATTTTATGTAGGTGTGGGAAGGAGTGGGTGAGTGTGGGAAATACTGATATTTTTTTTAAAGTGTGAGAAGGAGTGGGAAGATGAGGGAAAGAGTGGGTGAGTGTGGGTTGAGTTGATTTCCCAACGAAAAGAACAGAGTGTTAGCATGGTTTGTGACAAATTCACTATCTATTGTCTCCATCATACTTATATAGACTTTTGTCACAATCATATACTTTTTAATTATTAATTCAATTAGTTATGCACGAAGTTGCTGTATATTTAACTTTTTTATTGAATTTTTCCATTATCTCTTCTAAATTATAATATTAATCATGTTTACCATAACTATTTGTTTAGTATTTCGATAACATATTTACAAAATATCTATTTGAATATACTCCGTGTAAAGCACGGGCCCAAACTAGTTAAAGTTAAAAAGAATAGGACTGTTCTTCGATAGGTCAAGTTTGAGAAAAATTACGCAATTGACATTTAAACTACCTGAGAACTCGAGAAGTGAGCGTCTAATTGGAGTGAGGGGTTGAAGTCAAAACGGGAGAAAAGATATGGGCTTTGGAATTGGAGTAAATTGGGCCATATATTGGTTCAAAATGCAATCCAGCTTGTTAAACACAATTATGCAAATGGGTCAATGAGAAAACCCATCCAAAATCCAAGATTGAAAAGAGGGGGGGCGGCGGGGGGGGTATAGGGACAGAATCGGAAAATCACCAAATCTCGGACTAGGGTTTTTCTCGGCATATCAAACTCCGCATGTATGTTATATATACCTAGCATCCCGCCGTAGAGAGGGAGTCTGCAAAGCTCGCAGTGGGTCGAAGGGTTCTTCAGCCGTCCAGAAAAATGGTAAGTTCCTAGCCGTTGTCTCTCTTCAATCTGCTTTTCTATGTCTAAAAGTTTCGTCTCTTCCCTGGTTTTAGAAGCTGTGAAGAATTACTGCTTAATAATTTGATTACCTATACGCATTTGATTTTAAGTGTTTTCTAGGATTTTGGAACAAATTGTGGGTTTCTCTTATTTGATATGATCATATACCGACCTGAGTAAATGATAATTTTGAGTGGGTAGTTCAATTGATGTTGAATTTACGACGGAAAAACAATGTAGTATTGACGATTTCCCCATTTTATTGCTTGTTCTGTTTTGGGTCTTTCTTGATTTTTTTTACTGACATGTATGCATCGGGTGGATGAAATTTGATGCTTAAGATCTGGGATTTATGGGAAAATGTGTTGTGATTTTCTTAGTTTATAGTGTTCTGTGTGAACTGTTGTTTTGTAGGAAATGCGTGAATTTATTCTGACTTTGGTTAATGGAGTCTAACACCATAGTTTGAATGCATCGAATACTGATTACCGTTGCTGCTTATCAGTGGGCAATGTGTATGAGCCGATGCCATAATAATACCTGCATTTGATGTTTGTTTGGGAAGAGAGTAGATAGCTGGTTGATATGCTATTAGTCTTTTTCTGAGCTCAGATGGGGATAAATTGTATTTAGTACACTTGATTAGTCCTCATAACTGTTGTTTTCTATTTGCATTGTGGAAGTGTGGAATTGACGTTTGTACCTTTAGAAAGGCTTCATGTTTGGAATTTCATTGAGGGTTGGCGTTATTATTCAGATTGTTTTTCTGTGTTTGATGCAACGGAATTGAAGGTAATGCATCGAATACTGATTACCAGTGCTGGTACTTGACAATGGGCGCTGTGTATGAGCCGATGCAATATTGAACTCCCTGTCTTATTTTGTTTAGGAAGAAATCCACAGCTTATCTGTTGGCTATTTGTCTGTTACTTTTGTTTGATGGGGATACATTGATTGTTCTGTTGTCAAGATGTTTCAGCTTAATTGGTAAAGTTGGGGTTGGTTTATTGGTTTTATATAAACTTTTGCCCTCTCTGGTGCTCTTGTTTCATCTGAGGTTGATGCAATTTTGTGCTTGGTGATGATGTTAGTTTATGAGGCATGATAGTTGGAAAGATTTTTAGGGATTATTTTTGTTTGGGCACGGGGTGCTGAGTATTTACTACTACTACTACACAACAAGAAGTTGGTTTTAAGGAACTCTGTTCTTGTTGCATATTGAACATTGTGGTTTTAGATAGGACAGTTTGCAAATTCATCTTTTGGTTGTGGCTGCAATGGGCCTGTTTACACTTCCTCATTGCACCAAATTTTGTGATGGTTTGCCAGCCGAAGCAGATTCATGAGATCAAGGACTTCCTTCTCACAGCTAGAAGGAAGGACGCACGTTCTGTAAAAATCAAGAGGAGCAAGGATGTGGTCAAGTTCAAGGTCCGCTGCTCCAAGTATCTGTACACCCTCTGTGTGTTCGACTCAGAGAAGGCCGACAAGTTGAAGCAATCCCTTCCCCCAGGTTTGAGCGTGCAAGATCTGTAGGAGGCTTGGAGTGCAGTTTGTGTGATCCCGGTGGCAGAGATCTCAGCAAAGGAATTTTCTTGTCTTGAATTTAGAATTTTGTGTCTTGGGACTATTTGTATCACAAAGATTGCTGCTTTAATAGTTTGTTTATGATGTGGAAAATGGGGATGATTATAATTTTGCAAAAATGATTAGTTATAACTTGTTTGAATTCTAATGTTTTGTCAATTGAGTGAATTATGTTCTAAGATCTTATTCCAATTCCCGTGGTGACATATTACGAGTAAGAGATGTTAGTGATCTCAAATCCTCAATTAAGCAGAGTCATCCAAAGTCCTAAATATTCGTTATTATCAATATTCATTAATTAATATCATACTGTTGTAGTGTAAACCTGGAAGGCTCTAGAACCTCCCATTTTCCCTCGAAGGGAAAATAGAATTTCATATGGGCAACTCATGCCCATTGTTCAAAACTTCAAATACAAAAGAAAGTGTGCTTTTTAAGCTTTTTCCCTTTTTTGTGCGGGGGGTGGTTAAATGAATTGTGAAACGGATGAAACATGGTTCAAATTTCAACTTGATGTGAATGCATCGTTTAATGATAGTGCACTAGTCTTAGCTTTCAAGTCTTTGCCTATATTGGTCAACTTGAGTGGTAGTGCAATAGTCTCAACTCTCAAGTGTTCCCTTCCGTCATGGGACATATAGTGACTCTCAACATTATTTTGACACTGTGAAAAGTATGGGTCTAGACTAGTTTAAATAAAAACAAGAAGGAAATAGAAATTGTCCCAACTTTTAAAAGTGGAAGTTTTCTTGTTAAATAGAATTGTCATTGTGAGACAAAAAAAATTGTGATTTGAAAAAATTGTGATTAATGTGAAAGGGATCAATTTCATAAAGCAATACGTGCAATATTCCATATTTTTCATATCAAGAAGACAAGAACTTATTTTGAGTTTTTTTGCTAATCTTTGTTGGAGATGGAAACCAAAGTCTAAAACTACACAACAATAATTTTGTAAATTTGAATAGTAAAGTTGAATCATAATAATTTAACCAACTTCAAATCAATTCAGAAATATCGGTTAAACATAAAAATGCTTTAAGTAAGCAACAATCTTGACCTTCTTTGCATCATAGGCAACAATCCTGACCCATTTCACATCACAAGAGTATGATACACGTCGCTCCTCTTTGAAGTTCGGACCGCCCAGATCGGCGAGTCCATACCCATCATGCCATGCATAAAAAAAAGACAAAAAGAAAAGAAAAAGGAAGCTACTTAAGGCATTGTTTGGAAACATAAGACAACGTGAAGTTGTGGAAGGCAAGCAGATGCGGAGCTCCGTTTGACTAGTAACTCAGAAGCTTCCAGATTAGCAGCAGCAATGGCAACAGCGCAAACAACTAACAGTATCTCCACATGCTATGGATGAGAGCTCTTGCTTCTCGTGGGAGGATTGAGTGTCTGACATACGTAGTTGAGGTCAAATAAGGAGTTTACGTAAGCTAAGAGGATGATAAGAAGGTTAATAGTGAGTTCTTCTAATGTGGGACACAAGTTCGTTATGATGTAGAGTCTATGGCCTTTGACTCTTCTCCCCCCCCCCCCCCCAAATTTGAGGGTTGTCTCAGAAGGGGGGCACACAGTTGTGAAATGCTGCTGTAACTCTGATAGATTTGGCACGCCGCTGGTCTCTAAACTGTTGTTCATGTTAGAAGCCTAGTTCATACCTGACTCTTCACATATGTAATGCAGCTTAATTACAATGGCAAAACATTTGCTGTTCCAGTTTAACTATGATATCTTTAAATGGGCAGTTAGTACCCGTCTACTCCTCAACAAAGCAAAACTGCCAGAGGGAGTCAAGTTCTCTAACATTTATGGAACTTCATATGACACTCCTTTTGATGTCTGGTAAGTGGTTATCCCATATATGCATTGACAGTGTCATGCTAGTTACATGAAGAGATGGCCGGTCTGTTCGCAGTTTTGATGACCCAGAAGATCTTAATTTGCTCTTGTTGTCTTTTGTAGATGACACCAACATCACATAATATATACCACCATGGTCACCTCGTGTGGTCCGTGCACTGGTGGAGTTCAAATGTTCTAGATGTAGACAACCTTATCCTTGCAAGAAGAGACGTTAATTCCCACCAGTATAGTTTTTTTGCAGAAAATATTTTCTTGATGAATTTAACCTTTTGTAAGAAACATCTTAGGCAATGAGGTTATTAGTTCATCATTCTAAAAGTCGTTCAAGTTTTAAGTTAGAACTCTTGCTGCCCTGTGTTACGGAGCAATACACATCATCAAACACCAGTGGTTCATAGTCTTTCAAAAACAGTCTGACCTTGATTCTCCATTCTTGCAGCTATGGTTCAGAAACCTCCCCCATTAACGACCATTCTGAAATATGTCACACACTGGTGAGTGGGCTTCCTTTTCTACAAGACAACATACAATGCTCATTGGGCTTAGTTAAAAAAAATTTGTACACGTTGAAGTCCAGAGTAGGATGTAGTCATTTTCGTGGATTTAGCTTTTTCTTGTGCTTTTTCTGTGAATAGTAGGCAATCAAAGTTTTTTAATTCTGGGTACTAATTGAAACAGTCTTTTTGCAACTGAGGGGCAGGGGTATATTAAGGTAGTCCCATGACAGTACACCCCTCCCCCAAAACAGAAAAAGAAATACAGATGGAACATTGGGGGTATGGATATGGTTGTTACCGTTTGATGACCTTTTAGGGCCTATTTTGAAGTGTTCCGGTGTTGTCTTCCAAATGATTGGCTGTTTGTTCAATGAGGCTACTTTGATTCATAAAGATTAATGAGAGTTGAAGTATCATACAGCTTTACTATTTGATAACTACATGATCTTTGCATATATGTTTCCCATCAGATTACTGACTGCTTTTGTTTTTTCAGCCTGAGTATTCATTCGTGGATATCGATGGAACTGTCCCAGCTGAATCAGCACGGTTCCAACTTCTCTTCTTTCGTTATTTGCAGATGGCGATCTTACAAAAGCACATCATGAATCTACTGACAAGTTGAGATTTTATGATAACATATTCAATCAGGCGAATTCATGAACGTAGCAATAATCTAATGAATCTTGTTTCACTATTTATGAGCAGGCTGATGGTTTTGATGCTGTAGAAAGGGCGGAGTCTCGGCTAGTCATCGAGAACTCCGGCACCAAGAAGCTGTGTTTCAGCTCATTCAGAAATGGTTGGGTGCAGACAGCCCCAGGCATACCAAACATTCACAAACATCCAAGGCTATCTATGCTACATTGAGCTGGAGCTCTTGCAGCAATCATTTTTTGATCAGTAAATACTTTTCGACATGCTTGAATACATTACTCTTCCTATCCCCTCTTCCCCATAAAAAAGAGAAGGAGAATCTGAGATGCCAGAGTGGATGGCTTGGTATGAGGAAGGAAAATGTGGTGATCCACATTGGGTTGAAGAATAAGGCAGTGTCCTGTTTGGCAAAAGCCTAAAGAGGAAAACATTTTGTAATTCTTTGTTGTCTCAGACTTTGTACTGTACATTCTTGACAAACTTGTCGTCTGGTTCGAATTTGACTCAAGTTAGTTCTAATACAGAGAATGTTCTAAGTGGGAACACCTCCTCAAAGATCAACTTCTTTGGCATCAACACTTACCAAGTTTTTATGTGTGAATAATCGAATCGGAACAAGAATTTGCAATTAGTCCGTTGGGCCTAACGGTATATCTTACAAGATAATCCTACGTGTCCATTCACATTTTTTTTTGGTAAGCAGACCCAACCCACAAGACCCCTATCTCAGGGTAACTAACGGGCTGCAGCGGGCTGGGGAAGGGATGTTAAAGCCTAAACAGCTGCCCAAGCCCACACAAGCCGCCCACACAAATTTCAAGCACAAAGGCTGAAATATTGGTGCCCCCTAGGATCGAACCCGGGAGGAAAGGCTAGCAAGGTAGAGCGTTGGCCAACCGACCAACACTACTTTGGCATATGTCATCACATATAACTTATACCCAACTTCTAATAATAACAATAGCAACAACAAAAAATAATAACAATATATAAATATATGGTATGATATTTACTCAACTGATTTCAACTGAAGTTTGAATTGTTTTTTTTTTCTTTCCGAATTTTAGTTCAAAGGAAGATATACAATTTAGCTTAAATCGATCAAAGTTAAACACCGTCCATTCCTTTCAAAACAAACGCAATTTAAACATTTAGCACTAGATTCTCATGCATCAAAGTTTTTAAACTGGCTAAGACTAGGGAAAGGAAGACTAGGGATTTACGTGTGGGGAGGTGCATCAAGGACGAAGATGGTAAGGTGTTGTATGAGGATGCTGAAATCAACGAGAGATGGCAACGGTTCTTTGCTAAACTCCTTAATGAGGAGGGGATGGGAGAAGCCTGTAGTAGGGGCGGAGCAGGTAGTGATAGGCTTTTTGATCCCCAGGTGTATGGCCATATAACAAAGGATGAGATTAAGGAGGCCTTGAAGAAGATGACAAATGGGAAGGCAGAGGGTCCGGACCAGATTCCGTTGGAAGTTTGGAAGTGCTTGGGGGAACCAGGTTTAGAGTGGTTGTTGGAGCTTTTCAATGTCATTTTTAGGACCGCTAAGATGCCCAGAGAATGGAGGGCAAGTACAGTCATCCCCCTGTACAAAAACAAAGGGGATATTCAAGATTGTAGTAATTTTAGGGGTATCAAGTTGCTTAACCATACTATGAAGCTTTGGGAAAGAGTGATTGAGAGAAGGTTGCGAAGAGATGTTGCAATTTTAGAAAATTAATTTGGTTTTATGTCAGGCAGGTCGACCATAGAGGCGATTTACCTTCTCAGAAGGCTCATGGGTTTGTAGAGGGATAGAAAGGTAGATCTACATATGGTGTTCATTGACCTGGAAAAAGCATATGATAGAGTCCCGCGGGAAGTGTTATGGAGCTGTTTGGAAAAGAAAGGGGTGTCGTCTTGGTATACTCGTGTGATTAAGGATATGTACGAGGGAGGACGGACGAGTGTTAGGACGCTGGGAGGAGTCTCAAATGACTTCGCTGTTAGTATGAGCCTGCACCAGGGCTCAGCCCTAAGTCCGTTCCTTTTCACCTTAGTTTTAGATGAATTTACTAGAGAGATTCAGGGGGAGGTCCTGTGGTGTATGCTTTTTGCAGATGATATTGTTCTTATCGATGAGACCAGGCAGGGGGTGAATGATAAGTTGGAGAGTTGGCGGCTTACGCTGGAAGCTAGAGGTTTTAGATTGAGCAGATCGAAAACGGAATACATGCACTGTTGTTTCAATGGAAGGATAGAAGAGGGGGGAGAAGTCACCCTGGATGGAAGACACATACCTAAGGTAGATAAGTTTAAGTACCTTGGCTCGATTATCCAGCAAAATGGGGACATTGACGAGGATATTAACCAGTGCATAAGAGTGGGTTGGCAAAAATGGAAGTCTGCCTCAGGAGTGCTGTGTGACAAGAGGGTGCCCTTAGGATTGAAAGGCAAAATCTACCGGATGGTAGTCCGACCGGCTGTCCTATATGGATCGGAGTGTTGGCCCCTAAAAAAGACACAGGTGCAGAGGTTAATGGTAGCTGAGATGAGGATGGTCAGGTGGATGTGTGGTTTTACGAGGATAGACAGAGTTAGGAATGATGTAATCAGAGACTTAGCTAAAGTGACCCCTATAGAAGAAAAGATGAGGGAATCAAGACTCCGATGGTTCGGCCATGTGAAAAGGAGAAGTATGGCCGCCCCAGTGAGGCGGTGTGAGTCGATCGAAATCCCCGGTGGTAAGAGAGGAAGGGGTAGACCAAAGAAGAGTCTAGACGAGATGATTAGAGAGGACTTGAAAGTAGTGGGTTTGACGGAGGACC
Organism: Selenicereus undatus; assembly: GCA_017589665.1. NCBI lineage: Eukaryota > Viridiplantae > Streptophyta > Magnoliopsida > Caryophyllales > Cactaceae > Selenicereus > Selenicereus undatus. Next base: position 12,816,016 of record JACYFF010031959.1, read on the forward strand.
TGGCTCAGGATAGGAGGCTGTGGCGGAATAGGATTAGGTTTTTAGATGGTAGAGAAGTGACTCTATAGTTGTCTGTAGCTGTAGTGGTTTGGTGCTGGTAGGGGTCTGTCAGGCTCGTATGCAGGTTGTGCTTTTTTCCTGGGAGTGACGGCAGCTGCTTAACGTGGAGTGTTGAGGTACGTTTCTTCAGCTTTCTTTCAGTTTCAGCTTCTTCGACACTGTTTTTCCTGTTTAAATGCTTCGCAAACGCTTTCCTCTATAAAATGTTTTCACAAAACCTTTTTCGTGGGTCTCTTGGAACCAACCTCTCTACGGGTAGAAATACCGGTAGGGGTAAGGTTGCCTACAGTTGGATATCCCCAGACCCCGCGAAAGCGGGACCTACACTGGGAGGTATTGTTGTTGTTGTTGTATTCTCATGCACTCTTCAAGGACGTGACACTATCTTTTAAACAACATTAAAATTCAACTTACGTAAAAGAAAAACACACAAGACAAAGCTGACTCTCACATTAATTCTTAAGGGGATTCCCCCCTTCTTTAATTTTTCTTTTATTTTTATGATATCTGGTAGAGCATTCCTAGTGTGAGTTTCAAAATTTGGAACTCTATCCTGTCATATCAACAAAAGTTTCGTATTTTAAAACTTGCATTCCTACACTTCTTCAACTCATAGAACTCCGTTTTGTATTCAATAAAATATTTGGTATGAACCCACCTCATAACATACAATTTTTTTTTAACTACCAAATAATATTTTTGTAAAACAAAAAACAAAAAACAAATCATTAAAAACAATAAAAATTGGAACTCGGGTGGAATGTCAGAACATTTCATGTATTCCATGCCGTCAAAAATACTGGTTGCAAGCCTTGAGAGTGGAACTTGAGTCCCACTAAAAAAATTCGTGTAGCCGCCTGTGAATAGCCTAAGAGCACACACAATGGACGGCTCCCTCGAGAAGAGAGAAGGGCGCGCGAGCCGAGGCGTGGCTGGGAGGTGTGCAACAGCTGGCTGCGGCGCGGGGCTCGGCGAGTGGCTACGGGGCGCGAGGCGCCTCAGCTCATTTTTTTTTTGCGTTTTCTGGCCCAAAACGACGTCGTTTTGGCCTTAATTTTTATTATTATTTTTTCTCCCGGGATGGGCAACACTGTTCCAACGGGTATTTTTGCAGGTATCCCTTGGGTAGGTTACTGTTCGCCCAGCAGAAACTTTGTGTTGTAATTTTTTTTTGGGGGGAAAAAATTTATGTTATATTTGTGGGTATAAATAGATGTAATTTGTTCCAATTTTTTTCTCCCAAATTCACACATTCTCTCATCCTCTTCATAAAATTTGTCACTTTATTTGCATGTTATTGAGTTAATTTCTCAAGAAAGAAGTGAGAAAAATAGTAAGAATATCTATTTTTTACTTCCAAAAATACTTAATTTGTATATGAAATTTGAGATTTTATTTGACTAACATTGTTGTTTTTGTATTTGTAGGTAAGTTGTTTGTGTTATATTTTGTGAAGGAAGAAGTGAAGATAATTGTGAGTAGTAATTTAATTTATTTTCATGTGTTTGTTGCTATTTTCGAATTATGTTTAATATAGTAGGTATGATTATTTGTGTTACGAAATATTTTGACATTACGGTTATAAATATTGAATGAAAATATGATTACGCAAATATTTTAGAGCATGTTAATGTGTATGTTATTATATGTAAATATATGTAAATATATGTAGATGTTATTACATGTGAGTGGTTTCCTTATCTTTAATTTTATGTTAACGTATATGAAATTTAAAATGAACATGTCACATTATGGAATGAATGATTTAATTTATTTTCCGTATATATTAGTGACATGAACATGTTAACATATTTGGTAACGAAAATGAAGGTTTTATTTTATAAAATGAATGGTGTGCTTTATTATTCGTAAATGTTATTAAAATGAATATCGTTGCCTTTAATTATATGTTAACGTGAATGATAATTAAAATGAAGAAGTTAGTCCCAATTTAAATGAACGTGTTACTTGGTGAAGTGAGTTGTTTTTTTTTTTTTTAGTATATGGTATTACAAAAATTTATTTTTAATGTTAATGTACATGAAAATTAAAATGAACATGGCACTTGATTAAATTAATGATGTGATGTGTTTTTCGTATATGTGAGAAATATGAACATGTTAATATATATGTTGTTAAAAATTAAAGAAGAACATGTTAATGTACATGAAAATGAAAATGAACATGTCACTTGATTAAGTGAATGATTTAATTTGGTTATCGTATATTTGAGTGATATTTACATGTTAATATTTTTGTTAACTAAAATTAACATTTTCTTTTATAAAATGAATGGTGTGTTTTACTTTTAATGTTAATGTACATGAAAATGAAAAATGTACATGTCACTTGATTAAGTGAATGATTTAATTTGGTTGTCGTATATTTGAGTGATATTTACATGTTAATATTCTTGTTAACTAAAACTAACATTTTGTTAAATTTTGTTATTTTTGGTATGTGGTACTAACAAATTAAAATGAACATGTTAAACGTAGATGAGAATTAAAATAAAAATGTTACTTGATGCAGTTATTAATATGATTAATTTAAAATTTGTAGTTGGTAATTTCATCTGAAATATGGATCCTAACACTCCCCCGTCCTTCATGAGCTTGCTTGAGGGTGACGATTCCCCCCAAGTGGAGTGTAATAGTGCTACCCCAATCCCCGCACACAATCGTCATGTGTCTTACCCCCCTTATGTGCCACAAAACTACCAACACTATTCGCATCATCCATATTACCCACCCCACCTCACCTCGAGGAATCCGAGTGGTTCAAGTCAGAATCCTCGACCATGTCCTCCACCATATTACACATCAACACATAACGAACCTTTCAATGTGCACGGGAGTGAATACCCGTACTACCCTCCTCACTATCCACCGCCACCTCCTTATCCAAATTACCTTTCTGCGGGGAGCAACTCCACACCCACATCCACACCGACAGGATCAGTGGTCGGGTTAGGGCAGTCTGAGACAAACATTGAGGCAAGTACTGATGAGGGAGACGTGGAGGAAGTAATGGGAGGTACGATGGGTGGTGCGAAGAAGTGGACATTTGAGGAAGATCAACAACTTATTCGGGCATGGATAAATGTTGGGACATACCCGATTGTTGGGGCTGACCAAAGGAAAACTAGTTTCTGGAGTAGGGTGGCCTCGGCTTTCAATGAGTATCGTCCACAAGGGGCATTGGCACGAACTGCGAAAACATGTAATAGTCGATGGCTTCGGTGTGCCCTAATAGTCAACAAATGGACAGGTGTTATGCTCGAAGTAGAACGAAGTAATCACAGTGGGTGGAATGAGGCGAATATTGTACAAGAGGCCCATAGATTGTATGTTGAGCGTACATCGAAAAAGTTTGAGTTGGAGCATTGGTATGAGATGCTAAAGGACCAGCCAAAGTGGCGGGCGATATCTGACCCACCTAAGTCAGGGTCAGGATCGTCGAAAAGGTCCAAACCCGACACCGAAGAGGCTGGAGATGAAGCTGTAGGTGGAGGTGAAAGACCCGAGGGCCGCAAAGCCGCAAAGAGAAGGATGAAACAAAGGGTGCACAACATAGGTTTTGATCTAGTAGCATCTGAGCTGAAGGACATCAAGACTGCCAATATGGATATGAATGAAATGTTCAAAGAGTTCTTTGTCACAAAACAACAAGAGATGTCTCAGAAAATATTGATAAGGGAAGCAAAACTGAGGAGGGAGGAGGATCGAATCATGATGAACGACACCTCCACAATGCCTCCTCAACAAGCGTCTTACTACGAGCAAAGGAAAGCGGAAATAATGCAAAAGAGATATGGAAGCTCATCGTCACATCAGTAATATGTCTCCCTTCCCCCCTAATGTTGTAGACAACGAGAATTATGTGTCTCATCGTATGTTGTAACATGTTATATGCCTTTTGTTTTGCACGTGATGTAGTAGATAGGAGTTTGGTTACTCTTATGTATCTCAACTTATGTCATGAAATTATGAAAATTGGGTGTGTCTATTATTGTTTAATAAAAACGGTTACTCTTATGTACATTAACGCGTAATCATGATTATTTGTGCAGGTCATTTGAAATGGAAAATTTTAATGAGGATACGCTGCCTACTGACGAGGAATCATTGTCTTCCCCCTCGTCGACCTCTTCCTCATCAGATGATAATGTCATGATTCCTGGCATGGCAGCGTAAGTCCAATACCAACAACGGGTGCAACAACAAATGATGTTCCTTACGCAACTGAGGCACGCACCAATGGAGATGACGCCATCGGCATCTACGCCTCGAATACAAAGGAGATTTATTCGGAGAGATAGAGAAGCTGCCCACAACCGCTTAAACCAAAACTACTTCGCTGAAGATTCAGTGTACAATGAACATCATTTTCGACGGAGATTCAGAATGCGGAGGCACTTATTTGTCCGTATTGTTGAAGCACTCGGCAATCATTCAGAGTACTTTCAGGTGAGGTACGACGCGGCGGGAAAGCGTGGGTTGTCGCCATTAACCAAATGCACCGCAGCCATCCGAATGCTTGCGTATGGTGTAGCAGCTGATTGTGTTGACGAGTATTTGAAGATTGGTGCCAGCACTGCATTGGAATGCCTCAAAAAGTTCGCCTCATGCGTCGTTGAGGTGTTCGGGGAGCAGTACTTGAGAAAACCAAATCAATCTGATGTAGATCGCTTACTGCAAGTTGCTGAAGCCCGTGACTTTCTCAGCATGTTAGGAAGCATAGACTGTATGCACTGGGAGTGGAAGAATTGTCCAACGGCTTGGAGGGCATCATTTCAAAAACAAGTTTAGAAGGTGCCAACAATCATCCTTGAAGCCGTTGCGTCATACGACCTTTGGATATGGCATGCGTTCTTCGGGTTGCCTGGAAGTCTCAATGACATAAATGTCCTCGATCGCTCACCGGTTTTCCAAGATATGTACGAGGATCGTGCTCCTAAATGTGAGTATGTCGTCAATGAGTATCAGTACAACATAGGATACTATCTTTCAGATGAAATTTATCCACAATGGGCGACATTTGTTAAAACAATCACACTTCCCCAAGGGCCGAAGAAAAAACTTTTCGCAGAACGTCAAGAATCGGTAAGGAAGGATGTTGAGCGAGCCTTCGGTGTGTTGCAAGCTCGATTTGCCATTGTACGTGGGCCCGCTCGTCTGATGGATCAAAGCGAAATTAGTATTGTCATGAGAGCATGTGTCGTACTCCACAACATGATTGTGGAGGACGAGCGGGACAACTACGAGCTTGCATTTGACTACGACGTTGTCGACGGATCTATCCCGGAGCCGATCGTTAACCGGGATCATCACCCGTGCTATGAGACATACTTTCAACGATCGTGTCAAGTTCGGAACTCCAATACGCATTTAGCTCTTCAAGTAGACTTGATCGAGGAAATATGGAAGCGAAATTCGGGTCCGCGCCACAGAAGATAGTTTATTGATGTTCACATTTTCAATATTTTTTAAACTGTTCAACTATTGTAATTTTTTTCCCGTCCCACGTCAACCAATGTAACTCATTTTTATTTTAGTATCGGACTCTTCTAATTTGTGATTTCATGCATGTGGCCTTTATATTTTCCAAATTGTTGTGTTCATTTAGGACACGCTAATTTTTTTAGTATAACAATTATTACGTGCACATTATTTTTTTCCCAATACAACTTAAACCCAAATAACCAACCCAAAAAATCAAAACTGATACGAAGGTCATTAAATGTTGTGTTCATTCATCAGCTTATTGTGATTTATTTTAGATTATTCATGCGCAGTCATTTTAATTTCGTTCAATGTCAACCAACGCATCTTTTTAAATTTATTTATTGCACTCTTGTAGTTTATATATTTAACCGTATGTCAATTTCTTTAATCTAAGTTTTGCACTGTTCTTCTCAAAGAAATTATGATCCTTTCTATTTTTTCGTTACCGAATTAACATATCCAACTTTTTTTTCCCAAAAATAATTACACCAAATCACCAACCAAATAAAATAAATACAACTCAAACAATTAAATTTGATTATGGGTGGGGTCCATGGGTATTATTTTATTTGGTGAGGGAAAGTGGTGAGCCAACCATTGCACAGAGTGAGGATTGTGAGGTAAAAAGTTGAAGAGAGGGCTGACGTGGCAGTGGTAGGACCCAACTAGTGAGCCAATTTTTGGCTCACCATTGTATTCGCTCTAAGAGCAGCTGCAGCAGCTCCCTTGTGAGCCAAAACAGAGGAGAGAGAAAGAGGGTGAGGGGGGAGAACTACTCCAGCAAGTGTTTTTTGCCTCATGCCTCACAAGTTTCCTCGGCTCTTAGAGGCAACTCGTGAGAGGTTTTTTATTTTTTAAAAATATTTTTAATTAGTTTTTAATATTTTTAATTAGTTTTTCTATTTGTTTTGTTCTAAAATAAAGTTGTATTATAGTGTGGGTCCGAAAGTATTATTTTATTTGTGAGTCTTTCATTGGAGGGAGGATTATGAGTGTTAGGGTTTTAATTTACCGCAAATACACGGCGTAGCCGTAGCTAGCAACCGGTAAGTACGGGTCGAATCCACAGGGAATTTGGCTTCAACTATCAGAATTAATTAGATAACTCAAGCTAGACAATCAAATTCGTGGTTGGAGACTAAACTAGGTGAAACGATAGCAATTAAGAAGTGTAATAAACAGCAGAATAGAAAAACACCTAGGTTGGGATTAACAGCATGATTATGCTAGAGAATCGATTACTAACCCAATCAAATGTCCCCCAAGCATGCATTACGAATGAATAGATTGTCATATAAGGTCATCTCCTTCCTCTCTCAAGGGTTGAAGACTAATCCTAGAACTATAGTCGCCTATTTTCATGGGACTAAAAGTCGAAGGATTACAAGATTCACAATCTCGAATCCCAATTAGAATTTTAACTATTTTCATGTCAAAACCCTAATCGTCTACTAAGTCGCACTAGGTAAAGGTTTCGTCTCTCAACGCTCCCCTAAACCCCAATTAAAAGGACGAATGTTCTTTTGAGTATTTCATCGAACAGTTGGCGTGCATAGTAGAATTCATATTTGCAAAACAAAGGGGGAGAAAGGATTGAGCCAATATAAAATTCAACTATACATATTCAGCATCAATCGCAACCTAAGTACTATTTTAAACATCTTGAGAACAACAATCCAACAACTCAATTCCATAACCATTTTAAACATTCAAGTAATCAAGAACAACTAAAAACAAGAGGAGAGAGAATTAAAAAACCTGAAATTGATTAAATGAATTAAAGGTAGAATCAGCTCCCCATTCAATAGCGTAATCAGAAGTACTAAAATCAAACTCTCAAACAAAACCTAAAAACGCCTAAGAAAATGTCTCGGGAAAAGAAAACTGAATGAATATGAAAACAGCCCCGAAGGAAAGTTAAGTTGCGATGCAGAAACGGGGGCGGCACGGTGTCACCGTGCCAAAAGTCTGCTCGAACCACCTCGGAACTGCACAAGTGGCACAGGTGTGCCACTTGGCACGACCCAACTGTGCCACAAGGCAAGGTCGTGCCACTTGGCACCTCGGCCAAGTGTGCCGGTTCCGGTGGATTGGCCGTGCTCTGTGGGGCCAGTTTCGTGGGGCTTTCGCGCAACGCTTTTTCGCGGCTTTTCTCACCTTTTTAGCACCTCTTTCTGCCAAATATTAACTATCTTTAAGTTCCTTTAACAAAGTTCCTGAAATTACAGAAAGAAGTCATATGAGTGAAATATATGCGTAAGTGGTCGATTTGATCCTTCTCTGACGTGATAAAGCATGCAAATATAAGAGAGATTGAGTCAAATACGGGCTAAAATATGATACAAATAGAAGTTCATCAATGAGGTAAAAAATTAGAGAGAGAATTGATATATCAGTGGTAGACCCCATTGATGAGCAAAAAAATTGGCTCACCATTGATTTTGCTCTAACAACGTTTCGACCCACGACACCAATGGTGAGTACTGAGTAGGCCCCAGGTGCTCTCTTGCGTCAACAATTCCGTTTCAAGTCAAGCATGATATTGTACTTGACTAAGTGCTTGGTGTCGGTCCAAGACTAAGGGCATCCCCAGTCATTGCCACGCGAGCTCCCCCCCCCCCCCACATGCGGGACACCCACCCCTCTCCAGCCCATGCCATGCGTGTCCCTCCACGCACGTCTCCACGGCTGGCCGAGTCTACCCGCGTGCAACTGTTTGCTTGGTTTTTGTTTTTTTTTTTTTGTTTTTTCTTTTTTTTTGAGGTTATAAATAATTTTTATATGATTAAAAAATAGGTTGTGTGTTATGAAGTGGGTCCATGATAAATTTTTTTATTGGGTTATTCAAATTGGAGTTCCATGGGTTGGAGAAGTAATGGAATGCAAGTTCTAAAAATATGAAAATTTTGCTGATGTGGCAGGCCAGAGTTCCAAAAAATGGAACTTGGATTGGGGATGCCTAAACACCAGATGTCCCATGTAGGGATGGCAACGGGGCGGGTTGGGGACGGGGAGTATATTCCCCGTCCCCGTCCCCGCTGGAATCCCCACCCCCCGTCCCCGCCCCGTTCCCCGCTGCGGGGAAAAAATTCCCCCCCGTCCCCATCCCTTAATCCCCGCTGGGGCCCCAGCGGGGATTTTTACCCGCTGTTTTTTCCTTACCTTCTAAACTCTTTACGGCTATGAGTACCAAATCCAGTATATACCTAGGATTTTTACAAAGAAAATTACATATATAACCTGAGTTATTTCATTTAAGAATTTCGAAAATAAGGTTATTTTTGTAATTTTAATTAAAATTGGGGGCGGATGCGGGGATTTTTCCCCAATCGGGGAATTGTGGACGAGGATGAGAACGGGGCAAAATCCCCGACGGGGAAATGGGGACGGGGACGGGTTGAACTATGTCCCCGTCCCCGTCCCCATCCCCGAGCGGGGATTAATTTTCCTCTCCGTTCCCGTCCCCGTCCCCTTTGGGAACGGGGATTTTCCCCCACTTCGGGGCGGGGCCCCGACGAGGACGGGTATTTCCCAACTTTTTGCCATCCCTAGTCCCATGTCCCAGATTTGTTCACACCTACTACTTCACTGGTCTATTTAATGAAAAAAAACACATGAAACCCATGGGCGGAGCAAGAAAAGATGGGATTTTGACAGGCTGAAAATTAGTGCGTTGAATCATGCATGGATGATAGTTCAAAGAATAGACAGCAGGTGTATAAATTCTGTGTATCTCCTTATTCTGAATTATGGAGGCTTTTTAATATTTTTTTTAAAATTTTTTGAAACCTTCCTTCCCCCTCCTGTCCACTTAGATTTTGAGTTCAAACTCCTGAACCTCACGATTTCCTCAAAAACCAGGTAATTTGGCTCCTTTTTCTCAGTCATTTCTGTAAAAATCTCTCTTTTTTTCTCTCTCAAAAAAATGACAAGCACTAGAAACCCCATCTTCTTGATATTGTTTGGAGCTTTCTTTGTTCTTTTGAGTCCTCTATTTGCATTGAACTCAGATGGGCAAGCTCTGGTTTCGCTTCTAAGCAAATGGGCGGCTCCCAGATCTATAAAAGTCAGCTGGAATGCTTCCCAACTTACCCCATGTTCATGGGTAGGTGCTACGTGTGACAAGAGCCAGAACGTAGTTTACCTGGACTTGCACAATATGGGTATTTCTGGTCCTCTAGGCCCTGAAATTGGTCAATTAAGTTATTTACGGAGCCTTAACCTCAGTTACAACAAAATCTATGGTTCCATTCCTCCTGAGATTTCCAATTGCACCCTTCTTGAATACATAGAACTTTCAGCCAACAATCTCAGTGGTGAAATCCCTAAAAACTTAGGAAACTTGCAAAAGTTAGTGTACCTTAGCCTTTATGAGAATTCATTGGCTGGTCAGATTCCTGAGTCCTTGTTTCACGTCCCACATCTTCAGACTGTTTACCTCAGTGTCAACATGCTTAATGGTTCTATCCCTTCCAATCTAGGGAATGCAACTGAACTGGTGTCTTTCAGGGCTGATAATAACCAGTTGTCTGGCAGTATACCTCTTTCAATTGGAAATTGTTCCCAGCTTGAAGATTTTGTGCTTAGTCATAATAACTATCTAGTTGGCGAATTGCCTCGGAGTCTGGTTAATCTTCAGAGATTGGTCAAGTTTTACGTGGACTATAACATGTTGGAAGGTAACGTTCCGCCTTTTGGTACTGGTAGCTGTGAGAATGTGCAGGAATTAGGATTGACTGTGAATAATTTTTATGGGATCATCCCACCAAGCTTGGGCAACTGTAGTAGCCTGGCATTTTTTGCTGTCACCAACAACATGCTAACAGGGAGCATCCCAACTTCCTTAGGCTTGCTTACCAAACTCTCGCAACTCTACCTTGCTAAAAACTCTTTGTCAGGCAAGATACCCCCAGAACTTGGCAACTGTAAGTCTCTGACTGAGTTGCTGCTGAAGAAGAACAAACTTGAGGGTGAAATCCCAAGTGAGATCGGGAAGCTGAGTAGATTAAGCCGGCTTGAGTTGTCCTGCAATCGCTTGACGGGTGAGATTCCCCCTCGTATTTGGAAAATACAGAGCCTTGAGTATATTCTTGTATACAATAATAACCTATCAGGGAAGTTGCCCCTGGAAGTGACAGAGCTCAAGAACCTTAAGAACATTTCCTTGTACGAGAACCAGTTTTCTGGGACCATACCTCGAGGTCTAGGGATCAATAGCAGCTTGTTGCAGATTGAATTTACAGACAATAAGTTCACTGGTGAAATTCCACCCCATCTTTGCTTTGGAAAACAGCTAAAAGTGCTAAACATGGGTTACAATATGCTCAGTGGAAGCATACCTCCTGATATTGGTAGTTGCTCTAGTTTGACAAGGCTTAGGCTTGACCACAATAATTTCACAGGAATGCTTCCGGAATTTGTTGAGAATCATCGACTTTCATTCATGGCCTTGAGTGAAAATAATATTCAAGGGAAACTGCCGTCAAGCCTGGGGAACTGTCATAATCTCTCGTCTATGAATTTGACCATGAATCAGCTGTCGGGCACTCTACCTCCAGAACTCGGAAACCTGACTGACCTTCGTGCCATCTATCTATCTCACAACCATCTGGAGGGGCTGTTGCCATCTGAATTAGGCAATTGCCATAACTTGCTTAAGTTAGATTTGTCTTTCAATTCATTGAATGGGTCCATTCCTGCAAGTCTACGCAGCTTGAAGAGTTTAACTCTTTTGGATTTGAGGGAGAACCATTTCACTGGAGGAATTCCACCCTTTCTGTCTGAACTCAAAAGTCTTGGAGAGCTTCAACTTGGTGGGAATTTATTGGGAGGATCGATTCCTTCGTCTATCAGTTCACTTGAAAATTTAATGTATGCCTTGAATCTCAGCAACAATGGTCTGACAGGCCAGCTACCCTCTGATCTCTGGAGATTGGACAAGCTGCAAAAACTAGATGTGTCTACTAACAATCTGATAGGGTCCTTGGCCCCTCTCAACGGTATGCCTTCTTTAGTTGAGGTCAATGTTTCACATAATCACTTCTCTGGTCTAATTCCTCCTAGGTTGCTGAAGCTACTCAACGATTCACTGACATCGTTCTCTGGGAATTCTGCACTCTGTATCGACTGTGACCTCTCTGGTGGCTACATCTGCACAAATAGCAAATACATCAGAACATGTGATGCTGGATCAACCCATCATAAGAGCAGACTCCTTGGTATTCAAATTGCATTTATAATTCTAGGATCATCACTCTTTGCAATTCTTGCCTCCCTTTCTCTCTGTTATGCATTTGCTAGGGACCGGAGAAGATGCAAAACAGATAATGAAATTTCAGAAAAGGAAGGCTCCAGATACGCACTCTGCAAATTAATGGAGTGCACTGACAATCTTAGTGACAAGTATATCATTGGGAAAGGAGCCCATGGAACTGTATACAAGGCTCCTATGGGTCCAGACAAAGTGTACGCGGTCAAGAAAATTGTATTTGGTGGGCACGGAGGGACAAATATGAGCATGGTTCGAGAGATCCAGACACTAGGGGCAATCAAGCACAGAAACTTAGTAAACCTGAGACATTTTTGGTTGTTGAAGGACTATGGACTAATACTGTATGACTACATGGAAAGCGGGAGTCTCCACGACATTCTGCATGAATCACCTTCGTCAAAGTTACCATGGAATATGCGCTATAGAATAGCTCTTGGAACTGCTCAAGGGTTAGCTTACCTCCACTTTGATGCTCTTCCTGTTATTCTGCACCGTGATGTTAAACCTGAGAACATACTCCTGGATGCTGAGATGGAGCCTCATATATCTGACTTTGGCATTGCCAAGCTTCTGGATCAACCAGCCATTTCAGCGCAGTCACTTGCAATTCCTGGCACGGTAGGCTATATTGCACCAGGTACTTCTACATAATACATTTTTTTGGTTCTCTTTTTGCTTTTTATCACGTTCTCTCTCTCTCTCTCTCTCTCTCTCTCGGGGGGGGGGGGGGTTGCTGCCGAAAAGTGTGCAACCGTGCAGTCTTTGGCGACCAAATATGGAGGATTCAAGTGTACCAATTGATAGCATTACATTTTTAAGTGTAAAATCTGCTAAATGAATGCACTTCAACATCCATATTTGAAAATTGTGTGCACAAGGGCCTAGTTAGATCTCTCCTTCCTTAGACTCCTATGCTTTTTAAAACAGTGAATTATTTCCTTTGGTAGTAATTCTGGCACATAAAGTTCTCATCAAATAATTTCATTGTTCAGAAAATGCCTTTGCAACAAAGAGAAGTAAGGAGTCGGATGTGTACAGCTATGGGGTGGTTCTGCTTGAATTGCTAACCAGGAAAAAGGCTGTGGATGCATCATTTCCGGAGGGGATGGATTTGGTTGGATGGGTCAGATGGGTATGGACTTATTCTGAGCAAATTGATAAGTTGATTGATGTGAGCCTCCTTGAAGAATTTCTGGATCCGATGGTCATGGAACAAGTATATGAAGTGTTTTTTGTAGCTTTGAGATGCACAGAAAGGGAACCAACAAAACGACATAACATGAGAGATGTTGTGAAGATTTTAGAGGATGCAAATACCACTACAAGGGCAAACAGGAATTCCTTCTAGCCCTTGATCTAGCTGCATGAATGTTGTCTATCCCTATTATTCTTGTTTTTGTACGCAACTTGTGTATGCAGTGTTTCTGTGTGAAACATAATAAAGCATTTGGCAAGTTACTATGCATGAAATTATGAGAGGTAATGCTTCCCTGCTTCCTTTCCTTTTGCACTTTATGATTCATCCAATGACAGTGGGAGTACCTGCTAATCATCGACTCATCAAGAAATCCTGTGGAATGAAATTGTATCGTCTGCTCATGCAGACATCAGTGGGTTTAAACAATGCAAAGACATAACAAACTGATGGGCATCTAAGCTTACGTATTCTACATTGAACTAGACTTCTTGCTGACCATACAAAGTCTTGTAGCCATGTTCATGCAGAATGCTCCCTTATTTAGCCCCCGCGGGGGGGGGGGGGGGGGGCCCAAGGGAACAAGAAATTGAAACGTCGTTGCTGATGGCTAGCTTTTTGACTAGAAAGCGAAATGTGGCTTTTTGACTAGAAAGCGAAATGTAGTAAGTGATCCAGTTTGGCGTAAGGCAAAACATTTTGAACTCCTTGTTCTCTCTTATGTTTCTCGTCACCAAAAGGAAATGACATTTTAGTATACGGTAACATATTATCAAGTTTAGACTCAGGTTGGGTTAATGACATAGAGGGTGGTTTTGTAAAATCCTAAATTAGAAGATGTGATTTTGAGTATGAAGACGATGTCAAGCAGCCGAGAGGGGAAGATAGGTGAAGCGTGTAAGTTTTGATAGCCAATTTCTTGGAGACTAGGGTTCAGAAATATTCAGATGCAAAAATACGAACTGAAAACTAGTAACTTAATTTCACATATCGAATCAGATGAATCCAAGGAAAATCATATTAAGTACCTCAACAAATAATTTTAGGCTAATTCGGTTACACGCCTACCTTTTTGGGATTTCAGTACATAAGATTGGCGGTGACTTGCCTCAAAGTCTAAGTAATCTTCCAAGTTTGGTCAATCTATATGTACAATCAAAGAGGTTGGAGGGTACCATTCCACTATTTGTTTCTAGTAGCAGTTGGAATGGGAAGACAACTATTTTCATGGGCTTACCCCCCCAAGCTTGGGCAACTGTAGTAGTGTAGTAGCGTGAGAAGATTTGGGGTGAGCAACAACCTAACAGGCAGTATCCCATCTTCAACACTCTACCTTAGTTGGAACTATTTTTCAGGGAAGGTACCCCCTGAGCTTGGGAACTACAATTCTCTGACTGAGTTGCTGCTACAGGGGAACAAACTTGAGGGTGAAATTCCAGGCGAGATAGGGATGTTGCGTAGATTAAGATGGCTTGAATTGCCCATTAACCGCCTGACAGGTAACCCAATACTCTGCTTCTATAGAAGATTTGGAGATGGTGGGTTGCTTCTTAAAGCCCCAGACTATAAGGTTGAGACCAAAATACACAGTATAGCCCATGATGGAGCTACAAGAGTCCTTATAGCCAGCCCAATTTGCACCTGAATACACGATATTAATAGAGGAGGAGACAAATGGGTCAATAAAAACAGACCATGATTCTGAGTTCCCTATAATTACCTGAACATGCAATTGATAGCTTGAATGTGAGTAGTGCAGGGAGTATGCATAAATTATGAAACTACATGAACTACATAGATAATGTCAGGACGAGTCTAGTTAAATATTGTAAAGCACCTACTGTACTTTGATACTCAGAGAGATCAACAAGCAGTTCACCATCAGAAAGAGATAAAGTGGTTTTGGTAACAGGAGGGGGGGTACTAACAGGTTTGACAGTGTGTGGATGAAATTTATGAAGAAGATCAGCGACATACTTCAGTTGCAAAAGAAAAAGGCCTAAAGAAGAGTGAACCACTTGTATGCCAAGAGAGTAATGAAGCTCCCTGAATCTTTCATGGCAAATTGAAGGGAAAGAATACCACTGAAAGACTTAATGATAGTAGAAGAACTGCTTGTCAAGATAATATCATCCACGTAGAGAAACAAGATCAAAGTATGAGAACTAGTGCGAGAAACAAATATCGAGCGATCAGCATTACCATACACAAAATCATGAGATAGAAGGAAACTGCTGAAATGATGAAACCAGGCTCGAGGGGATTGCTTAAGACCATAGATAGCCTTTTTAAGTTGACAAACAAAATGGGGATAATCAGGGTGAATACAACTTGGAGGTTGTTTCATGTAGACTTCTTCAATGAAATGTCCATGCAGGAATGTATTTTTGACATCTGACGGACGAATAGACCAATTAGAAGAAACAACCGAGGAAAGAATAAGGCAAATTGTAGCAAGTTTGACAACTGTGCAGAATATCTCATGGTAGTCAATTTCGGCCTGCTGATGAAAATTGTGAGCAACCAAATGTGCTTTATGCGTCTCCACATAACCATCATGTTGATATTTTACTCTATAAACCCATTTACTTCCAACCATGTTTTGTGAAGGTTGGGGAGGAACTAGATCCCAAGTACCATTACCCATAAACGCATTATACTCCTCGGCCATAGCTTGCTTCCAATGAGAATATTTATAGGCTTGGGTGAAGGAAGTAGGTTCGGGCTCAACCAGAGAATTGTAAAGAGAGAAAATCCATTTAAACCTCAAGATGCCAGACTTAGATCGTGTCTTCATCCTATGAGTCTTGGTAGTGGGTTGGGAGGTGATGGTTAGGTCAAGAGGGCTAGGTTGGGATGGCTGACCACCGTGAGGTGCTAGGATGGTGGTAGACAGACTGGGCACAGGAGATGGGCTGCTAAAGGAGTGGGTCATGGACAAGGGGGCAGCGGGCTGAGAGCATGTGCAGGACTGGACAACACGAGCGGCCCAGCAGGAAGAGATGACATGGAGGGGGTAGTGAGAGGTGGATCAACTTGTCAACGGTCCATAGGAGGAGATGGAGTAGTTTGGGCAGACTCCGCTATGGCCGAAACTAGGCAAGATGGGGACAAGCCCAAAGACTAAAAGGATGGGTTGATGCAGGTCGTAGGTAAGGAAGTGAGGGAGGATGAACTAGGATTTGCGGCAAAAACTTCAATAGTGTGGGTCAGACTCAACACATCTTCAAGGACAAAGGGAGTAATTTTCACAGAAGGAGCTCGAGACGTAAGAGAGAAGAAAGAAAATTCATTTTCATGAAAACGAACACCTTATGTAAACACGATTGTAAGGGGATCCAAATAGCGACAACCCTTATAATAAGGAGCATAGCCCAAAAACATGCATGGGATAGACATCCAAAGTGTGGAAAACAAGCACATCCAAAGGGTTTTAGAACACCATAATCTAGTAATTTTGCAAATAAAACCTCATATGGAGATTTGTCTTGTAACACGGGTGGGAAGCTTGTTAACGGTAAATACAGTGACATAGGTCGCATCTAAGCAAAAAGTGGTTGGAAGTGAGGCATCAATAAGAAACGATCGAGTCATCTTAAGAAGATGCAATGCTTATGCTTAGTAATCCCATTCTGTTCTGTTGTTCTGTGTCAGGGCAAGATTTTTTGGAATAAATACCATTTTTACACAAGAGGTCATGCATATTAATTTGATCAAATTTCCTACTTCCATCATTCTGAAACATCTTAGTTTTGCAACTGAAAAGATTTTCAACTAAAGTTTTGAAAGTACAAAATATATTATAGACTTTCAATTTCCGTTTCATGGGATAAATGCACGTAAATTGAAAAAAATCTTCAATAGAGGAGACATAGTACTTATAGTCTTGGTCAGATAGGTAAGGAGACTGCCAAACATCAGAATGAATTAACTCAAGAGGAGCGACAATACAATGTTCAACTAAATCAAAAGAAGTTTGTGGGACTTGGCTAAACGACAAGTTGTACAATTATCATAAAATGAGGAAGAAGCACTCAAATAATAATAATAATTTTTTTAAAACAAGCACACGAGCCCCATAATGGCCTAGACGACGATGCCAATGATTTCCTGAAGTACTAAATGCCAGGTTAGCAGAAACCAAGAGGCTTTCAATAGGGAGACAAACTGGATAAATATTGCCGACACGATGAGCCCACATGAGCACATCACTGCGGTATTGTCCTTGGAACGAATAGAAGTAGATTTACAAACCACAATTATACAGTTGTTGTCACTATAGAGTTGCCTAACAAATAGCAAGTTATGACACAGCTGAGGAGCATGAAGAATATGACGGAAGTGTAATGGCTGTACAAATTACAGGAGTGGAAATAGTACTATGGCCAATGTGACTAATGGGCAATAAGGTTCCATCCCCAACTTTAACAAGACTGATGCTAGAGTAAGCAGATTAAGTAAGTATCTTACCATAATCAAGTGCCGTATAAGAAGTAGCAGTAGAGTTAGGATACTAGATTTGTTCCCCAACATCAACAGAACTGACTGTAGCATATGCAGGAAGCATTGGTTGTTGACCAAGTTGGTTTTAACTAGGATAGGCATCAACTGAATGACCTGGAGCATGATAGATTTGCCAGACATTCTTGGGATGAGACCCTAAAATTCCTTATGATTGGTTAGTGCCGGCAGACAAAGAGTAAGTATTCAAAGTAGAAGCACAATCAGTATTTAACGATGAAACATTTAAATTACCAGATACGATACCAGTACGCATACTCTTAGAGGATGCATCATTCTGTCAATTATTGTTGGTGTTGTTCCGATCGTTGCCTCTGTTATTAATTATGTCCTCTACCTTTGTTATTGCAATTGTGACGTCCCCATTATTCTTGCCTTTACCACCTTGAGATGTGCCATTATTACCCCCTCCAGACCAAGACTTGCCCCCTTGATTGATGTCACTAGCTCTAAGAGTGCTAACTAATGTCTAATGAACCAAAATGTCTCTAGTAAACTGAAACTTCAATCGTTGCTCATAGAAAATCAGCTTGAAGTGCAAATCTTCAAAGGTATGACTAACAAGCGGCATAGAATAAGTGGTAACAAAGCTGTGATAATTAGAGGGCAAGCCAGATGTGGTATGCTGGATTAACTCAAGGTCAGAAACAGAAGTCTGGATGGCAGCCACAGCGTCAGCAAGAGTCTTAACATAACGCAAATAGTCTTCCATGGACTAATCCGAGCCTTTGGGTACATTCGTGAGCATACATTTAAATCTAAGCCTGTAGCCAAACTAGCAGTATCGAAACGTGAAGCAAGATTTTCCATATTGGTAAAGCATGGGGAATGTTACGTACCTCACACAATGTATCCTTGGGGATAGTCGCGAAAATCCATGCTCAAATGAGTTGATCCACTCGAAGCTAGTAGGAGAAGGTGTGGGCTGCTGAACACCGAGAGCGACCAAAATAGTGGTAACAGGTTGCACACTGATACCATCAAGCATGCCTTGAAGCCGGTGCATGATCACAAAAGAAGTAAACTGAGTTTCCTAGGAAAGATAACCGTCCCCCGAGGCAAGCATCGTGGTAACATAAGTAGTAATATTGACGGTCCATAGTGAGGGTGATAGCGGAGGAAGACCGCCACCATGAGTGGGCACCAAGGAGAAGGATGACCAAGAACCATCAAAAACACCATGTGATGGAAGCCCAGTTGACCTATCAAGATGAGACGTTGGGTCAGCATATTTCGAGCATGGCATCCCCACACTCAGCCAGGGCACAGTGTTCACAGGCCATGAAAGAGGCAGGGAAGAAACCGGTATACTCGGCTGGGATGTGTGGCCAGGCGAAGCCGAGAGAGTACACCACAACAGAGGAAGGCAGCGGTTAAGGTGTCGAAGAGTGCAGTGGTGGGGGAGGCAGAGGAAAATTGAAATGCGAAGAAGAGAAGATGTCACTGTGACTGTCAGGCACGATGGGCATGCCATGGAGCTCGGTTGACGGTGACGAGGTAAGAGGTGCACAAACCGAGGTGGAGGAAGAAGACGGCGTTGACTGCAACATGTCGGAGATGACAACAGAGATGGTGGTTGTGGGGCCTGAGGCGCACTAGTGAGCCATGAGGTACCACACATGCTCTAGGTTGAAGGTTTTAGGAAGAAACTTAGAGATGAAGGAAGATGAGAAGAGGGGTCACCCAACCTTGGGAGTATGGTGTCATATATGTAATAAACTGTACTAAATTATAATATTGCCCCTACATACACTATTAGGAAGCTAAGCAGCTTGAAAAGCTTATCTCTCTTGAAACTAAGGGAAAACTGTTTCACTAGAGGAGTTCCACGTACCCTTTCTATCTAAACTTCAAAGTCTCATCGAGATTCAACTGGGCGGGAAGTTATTGGGAAGACTGATTCCTCTGTCAATCAGTTTATTGAAAAAATTGACGTATTCATTGAATATAAGCAATAATGGTTTTATAGGTCCACTGCCTTCTGATCTATCAACACTGGTTCATCTGCTAGAACTAGACGACTCCCTTAACAATCTGAGAGTCCTTGGAAGTTCTTCGTAATATGTGTTTTTTATTTGAGTTCAATGTCTCACATAATAGCTTCTCTGGTCGGAATCCCCCAAGATTTCTGGTTGAATGTAGCCTCTTTGGTGGCTCCAACTGTACGAACAACAAATACATCAGACTCTGTAATGTCAGATCGAGCCATAATAGGCGCAGGCTCTGAAGTATTCATATGCACGTGGAGTTCTTGGATCTTCACTCTCTGCAGTTCTTGCCTCCCCTTTCTGTGTCTTACATATTTGCTAGGCACCGAGGAGGATGAAAAACAGATATTGAAATTTCAGGCAAGGTAGGTTCGACATATTGTTGACTCTTTCCTTGTGTAACTTGTGTAAGGTTTTGATGATGT
>JACYFF010031959.1:12870982-12921066 GCA_017589665.1 Selenicereus undatus
ATGTCAAAACCTTAATTGTGTACTAAGTCGCACTAGGTAAAGGTTTCGTCTCTCAACGCTCCCCTAAACCCCAATAAAAATGGACAAATACTCTTTCGAGCATTTCGTCGAGCATGTGGCGTGCAGAGTAGAATTCGCAATTACAAAACAAAGGGGGGAGCAAGAATTGGGCTAGTTTACAATTCAGTCATACATACTCGGCATTAATCCCAACCTAAGTTGAGGATTTAGCCTACAATCATACTAAACGCAATAATCGCAACATTCAACCAAAGAGTCATGATAATTGAATTCTAAAACAAGAAGACAAAAGAGAGAAGAGATAACAACGAAAACCTGGAATTAATTGAATGGAAATAATCTTCAATCCCCGAACAATTCTCAAGAACAAGAATTAAACTAAAGTTAAACCCAAGAATTGCCTAGGGAGAATACTGAGAGAGACTAAAAGTAAAACCAGCGTAAAAATGAATGGAAAACTGAAATCCCCCTCAAAACAGCCCCGAGAGAACTTTTAAGTCGCGACGCGGAACGGGGGTGGCACGGTCGTGCCCATAGGCACGGGACAACCGTGCCAAATTTCTGGAGCGCCCCAAGAACGACAAGCGGAACCGGCCACGTGGCACGGTCACACCGTGCCATGTGGCACGGCTAGGGCGTGCCATGTGGCGCCGGTTCGGGTTTGTCGGGTTTTCGCGGTTTTTTTCTGTCGCGTATGTCCGATTCTCCGGGGCTTCCGTGCGACGCCTTTTCGTAGTTTTTCTCGCCTTCTTGACACTCCTTTCTACTAAATGCTGTTCATCTTTCTGTTTCTTCAATAGAGTTCCTGAAAATATCGAAAGATGTTATATGAGTTAAAAGTATGCAAAAGGAGGCCGATTTGACCCTTCCTTAACACAATTAAACGTGAAAATGGGGGAGAAAATGGGTCAAATAGGGGCTAAAAGAGTACAAAATAGAGGTTCATCAACAATTACATAAATTATAAAAATTTTCAAAATATTTGTTATATATAAAAGTGGAAAGGAGTGAGTGAAAGTAGGTGAAAGTAAAAATGAATGATTTTTTTTAAAGTATAAAAAGATATAAAAAAGAGAAAAGGAGTGAAAGTGATAAAAAAATGAGTTGGATACATTAAACAACGAAAATAATCGGGCCTAACAGCTCCATTTCCGTGAAAATGGGACCATCCTAGAAGAAGCTGCTGTTGTTCAAAATTCAACTTATGCAATAGAAAAACAAACAAGACAAAGCTGACTTTCGCATCAATTCTTAAATTGATTCCCTCCCCCTTTTTATTTATTTATTTTTAATTTTTATGGTATCTAGTGGAAGTCGTAATGATGCTCCCAGCCACCGCACCAATGGTGGGTAGGCGCCAATGTTTTCTTCATCCAAGTTGTGCCGTCAACAATTCCGTTTCAACTCAAGCATCAGATACTTAACTAACTACTTCATAAAATGTCCGCCAAAGATTCCAACACACAGATGTCCCAAAACTGCCCAAGCCAACGACTTTACTAAGCTATTTAATGACACCAAAATAAGACTAAGTAACATCCACCACGTAATAAGCACTCTACCGGAAAAGCTAAAAAACACATGAAACTTACTTGCTAGAACACCTGAGCGGAGCAAGAAATGACAGCCTTCCTGAAATCTGCTGAAACTGCGTTGAATAATGGATGACAGTAGCAGAAAGTTCAAAGTTCAAACAGCAGGTGTATGAAATCTGTGCATCTCTCTGTTTTGGATTATGGTGGGTTTTTTTAACTTCATTCCCACTGCTACCTACTTAGATTTTGAGTTCAAACTTCTGAGCCTCAGGATTTCCTCAAAAACCAGGTAATTTGGCCCCTTTTTCTCAGTCATTTCTGCAAAAATCTGTCTTTTTCTCTCTAAAAAAATGGCTTCCACTAGGAACCCCATCTTCTTGATGTTGTTTGGAGCTTTCTTTGTTCTTTTGAGTCCTCTATTTGCATTGAACTCAGATGGGCAAGCTCTGGTTTCGCTCTTAAGCAAATGGGCAGCTCCCAGATCTGTAAAAGTCAGCTGGAATGCTTCCCAACTTAACCCATGTTCATGGGTAGGTGTCACGTGTGACAAGAAACAGAACGTAGTTTACCTGGACTTGTACAATATGAGTATTTCTGGTC
The DNA here is from genome assembly GCA_017589665.1 of Selenicereus undatus. NCBI lineage: Eukaryota > Viridiplantae > Streptophyta > Magnoliopsida > Caryophyllales > Cactaceae > Selenicereus > Selenicereus undatus. The sequence continues at coordinate 12,873,139 of JACYFF010031959.1, forward strand.
CTGTAGGCCCTGAAATTGGTCAATTAAGTTATTTACAGAGCCTTAACCTCAGTTCCAACAAAATCTATGGTTCCATTCCTCCTGAGATTTCCAATTGCACCCTTCTTGAATACATAGAACTTTCAACCAACAATCTCAGTGGTGAAATCCCTAAAAACTTAGGAAACTTGCAAAAGTTAGTGTACCTAAGCCTTTATGAGAATTCATTGGCTGGTCAGATTCCTGAGTCCTTGTTTCACGTCCCACATCTTCAGACTGTTTACCTCAGTGTCAACATGCTTAATGGTTCTATCCCTTCCAATCTGGGGAATGCAACTGAACTGGTGTTTTTCAGGGCTACTAATAACCAGTTGTCTGGCACTATACCTCTTTCAATTGGAAATTGTTCCCAGCTTGAAGATTTTATGCTTAGTTATAATAACTATCTAGTTGGGGAATTGCCTCGGAGTCTAGTTAATCTTCAGAGATTGGTCAAGTTTTACGTGGACTATAACATGTTGGAAGGTACCATTCCGCCTTTTGGTACTGGTAGCTGTGAGAATGTGCAGGGATTAGGATTGACTGTGAATAATTTTCATGGGATCATCCCGCCAAGCTTGGGCAACTGTAGTAGGTTGACAATTTTTGCTGTCACCGCCAACAAGCTAACAGGAAGCATCCCATCTTCCTTAGGCTTACTTACCAAACTCTCACAACTCTACCTTGGTGAAAACTCTTTGTCAGGCAAGATACCCCCAGAAGTTGGCAACTGTAAGTCTCTGACTAAGTTGCTGCTGAAGGAAAACAAAATTGAGGGTGAAATACCAAGTGAGATAGGGAAGCTGAGTAGATTACGCTGGCTTCACTTGTTCAGCAATCGCTTGACGGGTGAGATTCCCCCTAGTATTTGGAAAATACAGAGCCTTGAGTATATTCTTGTGTACAATAATAGCTTATCAGGTAAGTTGCCTCTGGAAGTGACAGAGCTCAAGAACCTTAAGAACATTTCCTTGCACGAGAACCAGTTTTCTGGGACCATACCTCAAGGTCTAGGGATCAATAGCAGCTTGTTGCAGATTGAATTTACAGACAATAAGTTCACTGGTGAAATTCCACCCCATCTTTGCTTTGGAAAACAGCTACAAGTGCTAAACATGGGTTACAATATGCTCAGTGGGAGCATACCTCCTGATATTGGGAGTTGCTCTAGTTTGACAAGGCTTAGGCTTGACCACAACAATTTCACAGGAATCCTTCCGGAATTTGTTGAGAACCATCGACTTTCATTCATGGACCTGAGTGAAAATAATATTCAAGGGAAACTGCCGTCAAGCCTGGGGAACTGTCATAATCTCTCGTCTATGAATTTGACCATGAATCAGCTGTCGGGCACTCTACCTCCAGAACTCGGAAACCTGACTGACCTTCGTGCCATTTATCTATCTCACAACCATCTGGAGGGGCCGTTGCCATCTGAATTAGGCAATTGGCATAACTTGCTTCAGTTGGATTTGTCGTCAAATTCATTGAGTGGGTCCATTCCTGCAAGTCTAAGCAGCTTGAAGAGTTTAACTCTCTTGGATTTGAGGGAGAACCGTTTCACTGGAGGGATTCCACCCTTTCTATCTGAACTTCAAAGTCTCAGAGAGCTTCAACTTGGTGGGAACTCATTGGGAGGAGCAATTCCTTCGTCTATCAGTTTATTGGAAAATTTGATGTATTCCTTGAATCTCAGCAACAATGGTCTGGCAGGCCAACTGCCCTCTGATCTATGGAGATTGGACGAGCTGCAGAAACTAGATGTGTCTACTAACAATCTAACAGGGTCCTTGGCCCCCCTCAATGGTATGCCTTCTTTAGTTGAGGTCAATGTTTCACATAATCACTTCTCTGGTCCAATTCCTCCAAGGTTGCTGAAGCTGCTTAACAATTTACCGACATCGTTCTTGGGGAATTCTGAACTCTGTATGGACTGTGCCATCTCTGGTGGCTACATCTGCACAAATAGCAAATACATCAGAACATGTGATGCTAGATCAACCCGTCATAATGGCAGACTCCATGGTATTCAAATTGCATTTATAATTCTAGGATCCTCACTCTTTGCAGTTCTTGCCTCCCTTTCTCTCTGTTTTGTATTTGCCAGGCAACGGACAAGAAGCAAAACAGATATTGAAATTTCAGGTAAGGAAGGCTCCAGATACTCACTCAACAAAATAATGCAGTGCACTGACAATCTTAGCGACAAGTATATCATTGGGAAAGGAGCCCATGGAACTGTATATAAGGCTCCTATGGGTCCAGACAAAGTGTACGCGGTCAAGAAAATTGTATTTGGTGGGCACGGAGGTACAAATATGAGCATGGTTAGAGAGATTCAGACACTCGGGACAATCAAGCACAGAAACTTAGTAAAACTGAGAGATTTTTGGTTGTTGAAGGACTATGGACTTATACTGTATGACTACATGGAAAACGGGAGTCTCCATGACATTCTGCATAAGTACCATTCATCAAAGTTACCGTGGAATGTGCGCTATAGAATAGCTCTTGGAACAGCTCAAGGGTTAGCTTACCTTCACTTTGACGCTCATCCTGCTATTCTGCACCGTGATATTAAACCTGAGAACATACTCCTCGATGCTGAGATGGAGCCTCATATATCTGACTTTGGCATTGCAAAGCTTCTGGATCAATCGGCCATTTCAGCACAGTCAGTTGCAATTCCCGGGACAGTAGGCTATATTGCGCCAGGTACTTCTACGCGATATATTTTTCTGTCTTGTTTTGCTTTATTTTCCCATTCTTTTTTTTTGGTGTTTTGGGGGGGGGGGGGGCCCCCTTGCTGAAAACTGGAAAGTGTGCGCCCCTGCAGTTTTTCGCAACCAAATATGGAAGCTTCAAGTGTACCAGCTGAGACCATTACATTTTATAATGTATAATTTGCTAAATGAATTCACTTAAAGATCCATTTTTGGATAGTGTGTGCAATGGGGCCTGGTTAGAACCCCCCTTCCTTGGACACCTATGCTTTCTAACACAGCAAATTCTTTCCTCTTATGGCGGTAATACTGAAACAGAAAGTTCTCATCAAATAATTTTATTGTTCAGAAAATGCCTTTGCAACAATGAGAAGTAAGGAGTCAGATGTGTACAGCTATGGGGTAGTTCTGCTTGAATTGCTAACCAGGAAAAAGGCCGTGGATGCATCATTTCCAGAGGGGATAGAATTGGTTGGATGGGTGAGATCAGTGTGGAATTGTTCTGAGCAAATTGATAAGTTGATTGATGTGAGCCTCCTGGAAGAATTTCTGGATCCTATGGTCATGGAACAAGTACATGAAGTGTTTTTTGTAGCTTTGAGATGCACAGAAAGGGAACCAACAAAAAGACCTAGCATGAGAGATGTTGTGAAGACATTAGAGGATGCAACTACCACTACAAGGGCAAAAAAGAGTTCCTTCTAGTCCTTGAGCTAGCCGCATGAATGTTTTGTAACCCTATTATTCTTGTTTTGAATGCAACTTGTATATATTTGTTTGTGTGATATATATAAAGCATTTGGCAAGTGAATGTGCATAAAATTATCAGAGGTAATACTTCCCTACTTCCTTCTGCATTTTGTGACAGAGTGGGAGTACCTGCTAGTCGTTGACTCATCAAGAAATCCTGTGTAATGAAATTGTATCATCAGCTCATTCAGACATTATTGGGTTTAATCAGTGCAAAGATACAACAAGCTGACAGGCATCCAACTTCATGTATTCTGTATTAAACTAGGATTTTTGTAGACCAGACAAAGTCTTGTCGACATGTTCATGCAGAATACCATTCATCGCATCTACGCAGAAGCGAACTTTGCTACTGATTGAATGGCTAATCTTGGGCATTGATTCCTTCTTGAGGGATCTGGACAGGTAGTCCGTCCTTTTTCTCTTCTATTTTACCTGTTGATAGCCAAGGCAGCTCCCTTGTGAGAAGACTGCCTAAGGGACTTTCCTTATTATTTACCAGTGTTAATTAAGAAAAAAAAAAGTTCATGCAGAATAGTCCCTTACTTAGCCCCAATGCGCACCCCCTCCCCCGCCCCCCCCAAAAAAAAAGAAAAAAAAGAAGAAGAAATTGAAATGTCATTGCTGATGGCTAGCTTTTTATCTAGAAAGCGAAATGTAGTGAGCCAGTTTGGTGAAAGGCAAAACATTTTGAACTCCTTGCTCTTTCTCATGTTTCTCATCACCAAGAGTATATGACTTTTTAGTAAACAGTAATAAATTGTACAGTCCCAACCCACCTACGTAGCCGAGGCCCCCCCCCCCCCCCCCCACCCAACCAAAAAGAAAATGTGAAAGAAAAAGCTTTTCCGCTGATCTAATAACAGCAAAAGTTTAATGTTTGCTAGAAGGGAGTTGGAATGCTTTTTGCTCGAAGGTGTTATGTGTTATGGGACGTGGGTGTCATCTAATCCAAATCTATTTATACCCAAAGACTTCAACCAACACAAAACTGAGAGGGTTAGATGCAACAACATTATCCCAAAAGTATGTAGAGGTTGGATTTGTTAAATCATAAATAAAAAGCTATGATTTTGAGTATGAGGATGAAAATGGTCAAGCAGCTGAGAGGAAAAGACATGTGAAATACGTATGATTTGATAGTAAATTTCCCAATGACTAATGTTCAGAAATATTTGAATGCAAAAGATGAACTGAAAGTGGTGACTTCATTTCATGTGTTGGATCGGATGATCCAAGAAGTGGATCTGATAATCCAAGAAGAATCATATCAGGTACCTCAACAAATAATTTTCAGCTAATCGTTGCAATTACATGCCAACCCTTTTGAGATTTTGAGCATATAAGATTTGATAGTGAATTTCCCAAATGGTTAATGCCCAAAATATCAGAACATAAAAAAACAAATCCGAAACAGGTGATCTAATCTTAAATTTCATATGCCGAATCCAATAAATCCAAGGAAAATCATATTGGGTACTTGAACCAATAGTTTTCAGGTAATCACTTCAACCTTCTCTGATTTTGAGTATCCGAAAATGAACAAGATTTTTTGCTTTTTAATTTTATAAATCTCCAAAAGTCATCCTACGTTCATGCATGATCTATGTACAAAGGCACAACAATTTTTTAGTTATCCTAGTGACAAGCTCATAGATTCCAAGCGAGGGTGGAAACTATAAGCCAACAACACCCTCAGAGCCTCCCCAGTGGACGGCTCGAGAGGGAAAAAAGGGGGGCGTGCTGTGGGGCTGCCTGCAGGCTGGCAGTCGTTGACTCGAGCCCCACAGCTCGCTGAGCCGTTGAGGGCTGCGAGCGCCTCACCCCCTCTTTTTTTGTCATTTTCCCTCCAAATTGACATCGTTTTGGAGGATGAATTTTGTTTTTTTTGGGGGGTCGAAAATGGTGCGCATAGAGAGAGAAAAGCCAAAAGCTGGGAATTTAATTTGATTATATGTTTGAAAATATATGTTATGAATTGTTGTCAATCTTTGTAAATTGTTTGAAAATACATGTTGGGAGTAGGAATTTAATTTGATTAAATGTTGTGAATATTTTTAGTCATGTTCATTAAATTGTGAGTAGAAATTTAATTTGATTATACGTTGTGAATATATGTTATTAAGTTAGCAATATGATTATATATTTTAGTAATGTTACCAAATTATTATGTGCACATTATTTTTTCCAAAAAAAAAACCCCAACATAACCAACCAAAACAAAAAAACAAAACCGATGTTATTATTAGTTGTGTTTATTGATCGTCATATTGTATTTTTTAAAAATTGTTCACGTATTGCAATTTTTTTTTGTCTAATGTTAACCCAACATATCTTTTTTTTATTTATTATCGAACTCTTGTAATTTCTATATTCAAGCATGTGCTAAATTTTTTAATTGAAACTCTTGTGTTGTTTTTAAAAAAAATTATGACCATATAATTAGTTGTGTTGCCAAATTATTATGTCCAAATTATTTTTTTAAAAATAATAAAGCCAAATAACCAACCAAAACAAAAAAATTAAACAATTAAATATGATTAAGTATGATGATTTTATTTGGGTTTTTTTTTTGTCCGTAGGAGCTACAAAGGGCAATACAACACAATTACAATACAATAAGAGAGTGGAGAATTGAACCTGAGATTTAATGTACCTAGTACCTCAATCTTTACCATTAGGCTAAGACTTCATTGGTTATTTTATTTGGTGAGCAACCATAAGTTAACATAAACAATTGTTCCATTGAGTGCAAAGAGTCTTTCAAGTTTCCACTTCTTAAAATTTAATTTACCTCGCAACCATAAGTTAACCACTTCTATTTTCTACCGTCTTAATAATCTGTACTATTTAGGAAGCCAATTCAACAACCCCTTCATCATTTAAAGAGCATCACCATCTTGTTTTTTGTTTTTCTTGCTATCAGGCAGAATTTAACTGTCACGGCATGTGGATTATTAGGAGTCCATTTTTTTCAGTGGTCGGAGTGCCCTCAATTAACATGTGCTAAAGTTCCTCTGCCACTGACAACTCACCATGTATTTTCCCTGGCATTCAAAAAAACCAAAGCTTAATTATTTTGCCAACAGATTATGATAGAACCTTCACTGATGTGACATTTCAATCTCTTGCGTGAAACTAAAATTCAACTTATGAAAAAGAAAACATTCAAGACAAAGTTGATGTTGACATCAATCCTAACTAAAGGTGTTGGGGCCTTTCAGTTTTTATAGAATAAAAATTATTTGGGCTGTAATGATGCTTCCACCCCAGTGCTCTATTCAAAGCTAAAAACCACATGTCTCAAAACCACTCACCTACTGCTTCATTAAACTATTCAAGCTAAAATATTGAGTCATATGCGCCACGTTTATGAACAGCATTTAAAAATGCAAAAAGCATAAGTGTAGCGAGAATAAATGGCATTTGACAGGCCTCCTGTTAGTGCGCTGAGTTGTTAGGCTCTAGGACAGTTTAAACACCAGATGAAGGCATGAGTCTCTGCTACTGTCCCTGTTTGGGATTGTGGAGGATCTTTCCTATATTCTCTCTCCTACTTGCATGAAGTGGAGTTCAAGCTTCTAAGCCTCAATAATTCCACCAAAACCAGGTAAATTTGGCTCCTTTGCCCATTCTCAATTTGCAAATCTCTCGTTCTTTGTCTCTCAAAAATGGCAAACATTAGGAACCGTGTCCTCTTGCTGCTGTTTGGAGCTAGCTCTATTTTATTGGAATATGTATGTGCTATGAACTCGGATGTGCAAACCCTGATTTCACTCTTAAGCAAATGGGAAGCTCCCAAATCGTTAAAAGCTAGCTGGAATACTTCCCAACTCACCCCCTGTACAAATTGGGTAGGTGTTCGATGTGACAAGAACCAGAATGTCGTTTCCCTGAACCTGCACAATATGGGTATTTCCGGTCCTTTAGGCCCTCAGATTGGTCAATTAATTCATGTGCGGAGGATTGATCTCAGTTCCAACAAAATCTCTGGTTCCATCCCCGCTGAAATTTTGAATTGTACACTTCTCAAATCCTTAGAACTTTCAGACAACAATCTCAGTGGCGAAATCCCAAAAAACTTGGGAAACTTGCATAAGTTGCAGTACCTTAGCCTTTATAAGAATTCATTGGTTGGTCAGATTCCCGAATCATTGTTTCACATCCCACATTTGGGAACTGTATACCTCAATAACAACATGCTTTCTGGGCCTATCCCTTCCAATTTAGGGAATGCAACTGAACTTGTGTATTTCTGGGCCAATGACAACCAGCTGTCTGGTGCTATACCACCTTCAATTGGGAATTGCTCCCAGCTCCAAGATCTTTTTCTGCATAACAATTACCATCTTGTTGGTGAGTTGCCTCAAAGCCTAAGTAATCTTCCAAGTTTGGTCTATCTATTTGTAAGATCAAACAGGTTGGAGGGTACCATTCCACCTTTTGGTTCAGATAGCTGTCAGAATCTGCAGCAGTTGGAATTGGCAGACAACTATTTTTATGGGGTTATCCCGCCAAGCTTGGGCAACTGCAGTAACATGAGAAGATTTGGTGTGAGCAACAACAGCCTGACAGGGAATATCCCAGCTTCCTTAGGCTTGCTTACCAAGCTCTCAACACTCTACCTTGGTTGGAACTATTTGTCAGGGAAGATACCGCCTGAGCTTGGGAACTGCAAGTCTCTGAGTGAGTTGCTGCTACAGGGGAACAAACTTGAGGGTGAAATTCCAAGCGAGATAGGGATGCTGAGTAGATTAAGCAGGCTTGAATTGCCCATTAATCGCCTGAAGGGTAAGATTCCCCTTGATATTTGGAAGATACAGAGCCTTCAGTATATAGATGTATCCTTTAACAGGCTCTCAGGAGAGTTGCCTGTGGAAGTGACCGAGCTTAAGCACCTTAAGAACATTTCTTTGCACGAAAACCAGCTTTCTGGGACCATTCCTCAAGGTTTAGGGATCAATAGCAGCTTGGTGAGGATTGAATTCACAAACAATACGTTCACTGGTGAAATTCCACCCCACCTGTGCTTTGGGGAACAGTTAGAGATGCTCAACATGGGTTACAATATGCTCAGTGGAAGCATACCTCCTGATATTGGAAGTTGCTCTAGTCTGACAAAGCTCAGGCTTGAACACAATAAAATCACAGGGGTGATTCCGGAATTTGCTGGGAACCATCGCCTTTCATTCATGGATTTGAGTGAAAATAATATTCATGGAAAACTGCCATCAAGTCTAGGTAACTGTCATAATCTCTCGTGGATGAATTTGACCATGAATCAGCTGTCAGGCATTCTGCCTCCAGAAATGGGTAACATGACTGAACTTAGAGCCGTTTATCTATCTCATAACCGCCTTGAGGGCCCATTGCCATCTGAGCTAGGGAATTGCCATAACTTGCTTCAGTTAGACTTGTCTTTTAATTCCTTGGATGGATCCATTCCAGCAAGTATAAGCAGCCTGAAAAGCTTATCTCTATTGAACTTGGGGGAGAACCGTTTCACTGGAGGAATTCCGCCCTTTCTCTCTGAACTTCAAAGTCTCAGAGAGATTCAACTTGGCGGAAACTTATTTGGAGGACCAATTCCTTTGTCGATAAGTTTATTGAAAAATTTGATGTATTCATTGAATATAAGCAATAATGGTCTTATAGGTCCACTGCCTTCTGATCTATCAAGACTGGATCATCTGCTAGAACTGGACGTCTCCTCCAACAATTTAACGGGGTCCCTGGCAGTTCTTGACAATATGCGTTCTTTATTCGAGGTCAATGTCTCACATAATAGCTTCTCTGGCCCAATTCCTCCAAGATTTCTGAACAATTCACTGACATCCTTCTATGGGAATCCTGAACTCTGTATTGACTGTAGCCGCTCTGGTGGCTCCAACTGTACGAATAACAAATACATCCGAATGTGTAATGCCAGATTGAGCCATAATAGGGCCAGACTGCGAAGTATTCATATTGCACTTACAGTTCTTGGATCTTCACTCTCTGCGGTTCTTGCCTCCCTTTCTGTGCGTCATATATTTGCTAGGCACCGAGGAGGACGAAAAACAGATATTGAAATTTCAGGCACGGTAGGTCCGAGATACACAATCAACAAAATAATGGAGTGCACCGAGAATCTTAGTGATGAGTACATCATCGGGGAAGGAGCACATGGAACTGTATACAAAGTTCCTTTGGACCAGGGGAAAATGTTTGCAGTCAAGAAGATTACATTTGGTGAGCATGCTGGGGCAAATATGAGCATGGTTAGAGAAATTAAGACACTAGGGAAGATCAAGCACAGAAACTTAGTAAAACTGAGAGATTTTTGGTTGTTGAAGGAGTATGGGCTAATATTGTATGATTACATGGAAAATGGGAGTCTCCATGACATCCTGCATAAGATGTCTTTTTCATCAAGGTTACCATGGAAGGTGCGCTACAAAATAGCTGTTGGAACAGCTCAGGGGTTAGCTTACCTCCACTTTGACACTGATCCTGCTATTCTGCACCGTGATATAAAACCTGAGAATATACTTCTCGACTCTGACATGGAGCCTCATATATCTGACTTTGGCATTGCTAAGCTTCTAGATCAATCAGCCATTTCAATACAATCAGCTGGAGTTCCCGGTACAGTAGGCTATATCGCACCAGGTACCACTTCTGCACAATGTTCTTCCTCCTTTTTTTTGTTTTCTTTTTTTTAGGGGGGGGGGGGGGGATGAGGAGGTGTTCAAAAGGATGAAGACAGGCAAGTCTTTCAGAATCAAATATGGAAGCTTCAAGTGGATAATAACCACATTTGTTAACAGTATTTTGTAAAATGAATACACCTGAGTTTCTGTTGGGCAAAGAGCAAATATTAAATAATGCAAACAAAAGAATTTGACTATTCTTTACTGGGAAAACTCACAGCTGGCACTTTTCACTGAATTAGCACCATATTTAAAAGCCTTTCAATGAGAAACTAACCTCCTAAAATCTAGCCACCAACACACTAAATTTAGACGTAATGACCCACTAACTCAGATTTTCTCTCAACAGAAAATACCAACTTACTTTGACCTAGTAAACAAACTCTAAAAATAGAAAAAGATAACTAGTCACTGCTTTGAAGCATATCAACAGTTTCCACATTTGAAAACAGAACGCAATGGGCATGTGAAAACTTTTTTTTGGAAGACTCCTACGTTTAAAAACAGAAACTTCTTTCCCCTTATGGGAATCCTGAAATATAGAGGATTTATGCAATAACTTTATTGTTCAGAAAATGCTTTTGCAACTATACGGAGTAAAGCATCAGATGTGTACAGCTACGGAGTGGTTCTGCTTGAATTGCTGACCAAGAAAAAGGCTGTGGATGGATCATTCCCAGAGGGTATGGACTTGGTTGGATGGGTCAGATCAGAGTGGAACTGCTCCAAACAGATTGATAAGTTCATTGATGGAAGCCTTCTAGAAGAACTTGTGGATCCGATAGTCTTGGAACAAGTATACGACATGTTTTTTGTAGCTTTGAGATGCACAGAAAGGGAACCAAAGAAGAGACCCAACATGAGAGAGGTTGTGAAAATGTTAGAAGATGCAAATACCACCACAAAGGCCAAAAAGAATTCCTCAAGTTCTTCATTAGTTGCATAAATCTTTTTCAATCCTACTCCACTTTTTCAGCAGAACTCATGTATTGGCGTTTATTTTCCGTTTAAGTATATAAACCATATGATAAGTGTATTTGTTTGAGATTATCAGAATTATTTTCACTATTCCCTTTTCCTCTGTCATCTCACAATTCATCCAGTGAAACAAAAACTTTGGAAAAAAAAAAGGGCAGCCCGGTGCACAAGCATTCCGCGTTCACGCAGGGTCCGGGGAATGGCCGCACCCTAAGGAATGAATTGTAGGCAGCCTAACTTGAAAACATAGGGGGAAAAATGCTTGAAGGAACAGAAGCAACTGTTGTAGTGGAGCTTGTATCTGATTATCAGCCAAATAACCATGCTAAGAATGAAGGAATGTGTTAACAGAAAACGAAATGAACAGGAGGCGGTCAAATATTTTAGTGTGCCAATCCATCCAATTAAGGATGAGAATTATAACCTCGTTCTAGGTCTATGACACTTCATGGAGTTTCTGGCAAAGACGGAAGATGAACTTGGTGTTGAGGGAATGGAGGCGAGAAAATTATGTCTTTTAATTCACATGGTTTGGTGGTCGGTGTCGGTGGCCAGAGGCACTGCACTGTGGCTTTGTTAGGGGATGAATGCAGTGGGAAGAGATGTGAGGCTGAGAAAACCAACAAAAAAAGAGAAAAGAAGAGGAAGATGATCATGAGAGTTGGTAATATAGGATGCTCTAAGAGCAATTCCTACATCGGAAATATCTTGTGACATATAAACCGAACATAGCATATCATATAGAATGTGACATAAGAACATGCTCATGCTTCAAAAATCGAAATAGACTCATATCTTTCATATCTATCAAACTGATGAACTTCACAAAACACACACATACACACAAATGTCATGAGCTGGGCAATTAGATTAACTTAGTCGTATCTGTCCCATACTAGGACCCTCATTTTCACTTAATTTCCTACAATTGATGTAAGACATTCTAAGAACAATTCCTACAATTAGATTAACTTAGTCATATCTGTCCCATACTAGATACGATTCAAGGACCCTCGTTTTCGTTTAAATCCCTCCACTTGATGTAAGACGCTCTAAGAGAAATTCCTACAAGAAAATTCACATAAGAATTCTCAAATACTCAATAATTCAATTCAATTCAAGTCTAACTCCCTAATGCATGATAGGGAGTTTAAATAGAAAAGAACCTCAAACAATAAGGACACTAAAAGATAAACAATATCACAAAGATATTATTTTCTACCTAAGATGATAACTAAAAGATAAGCTATTTCTAGAAGATAAACTACCCAGATAATAAAATATCAACTACTTCACATATGGAGATATTAAGAATTTAAGATATCATATCTCCTTACTCCTCCATCCTTATCCTGCATCATCTTCTCTCGATTGGAAAAAACTTGTCCTGAAGTTTTAAAATGAAAAGGAGCTAGCGACAAAGATGAAAAGGCTGATGTAGCTTCCTTGCACATATGATGAAAACAAACCTTAATAGCTTTTTTTCAAACATTATGAACCATGCGATTAGAAGAATATTATTCCCGAAGAAAAGACTTCGGAGAAAAGACTCATGCTTTCCCACTGCTTAATTCACTTGAAATTCTTGTTGCATTTGCTTAAATTCCTCAACTCCCGACAAAGATTCATGAGGGCTGTAAGGAAAGTAGCTTTCATTGGAATAAATATCAGTATGTACTGAACATCCATGCCACCGTGCTTGGACATCTTCATCATTGACTTTCCCTGCAAAAGCTCCATCTTCCTTATGGGAAGTGAATATCTCCTAATCGACAACATCATTTGCATGTGATTTGTAGCCAGGAACCTCTTGATTTGTGTAATCAGGTAGAACATCATGTGAGATGTTGTCTAAAACTTGATGGTCCCCTGCTTGTGCAAACTCCTTGTTAGCTTCTTCTTTCAAGGCTTCTACTGGAATGCACATTTCCATATTGATTGCTACATCCGTATGTGACAGAGAGGCAGCAACTTGGTGAATTAAATCCTTTGCTAATTGCACCTCTTCTTTGGTAGATTCCTCTTTAACAGTTCCAACCTTATCTTTCTTAATGTATGCTACGCCAACGTAGGTTAGATGGGCCTCATCTAAATTACAACTTAGTGGATCCCTAGAAAGCGTTGAAGATGGAATCACGTAATCTTCAGTGCACAGCTGCCAAGGAATCAAAGGGGCTCTCAGAGGTTCATAGTCCAGCATATACCCCGGAATGTAGGGCTTACTAAGAGCTTGGTATCTGCGTCTGTGTCCACACCCCACACGCACCATACATGCACATATGAGATGGAGGTAATAACGGCTCTTATTAGTATTCATCTAACCTATGATGCTCTGGGCTAGATAAATTGACATTGACATGGATCAAGGTGTTATGATGCTGGTTCTTTGTCAAACAGGTACTCAGTTTTTGTTCAAACAATGTCAAACGACAAATCTAGCATCCAATCCCATGAGTAATGTGCCCAACCCTAGTGCAGGACAGGATAGATCTTGTACTCAATGGTATACCGTATACAACTACCGACAAAAATTAGCTAGTATATTAAAACAAACAGCTCTTCCCGTGTTGAAGTCACCCAAAATCGGAATAAGCTTTTTCTAATTATAATTTGATAGTTTGATTCTTAATTTCCATAAGATACCGCCCTTTCAAGGGTTGTCCACTGTTAAAACCATGTTCTTAAAAGGCAGTCAATACCACTTAATTCACATCATAGAGAGCAAGAATAAATGTTTTGAGTGCCGAACAAATGTTACTACACATGTGGTCAGCAAAACCAACAATCCTTGGCTTGATAGCATTTGAAACACGTTGCAACGCAGGTAGACCCATGACTGTAGACGGCCAATAAAAACCCATCTTTCCCTTGTTTCCCCACCCCTGAGGAAAAAGAAAAAACCACTTTCCCGGAGGCCTGGCTGGGACTACATACCCGAGTGTGGCGCACATAAGCTGTCCAACTAAGAGATCCCAAATTCAAGTAGAACACACACTTCTTTAACAGTTCGTATTTTTCTCAATCAGATCCCTTTTTTCCTATGTCTGATATGAGCCCTGTCTTATCCTTACTGATCATTTGAAGACCATCAAAAATAAAATAGCAATCTAGTTAGAAGACGGAAATAATATTCAAAGAACATGAAAGGATTAATGAGTATCAAATACCTTGTAGTGAGACGCACATGAAAATGACCCTAATATGTTGAAGACCACAACTTGCAATTCAAAAATATTTTCATGATTAGAGCTTCAAATCCCTTGTGCATGGAGGAACTTTCTACATTCTAGATCTATCTGCTAAATCCTGGGCACAATCTCGCCAATTTCCAGGGAGGTGAGCAGCATTACAGCATTCTCTCTTGGGGTATATTCGGCTTTATGCAGCAGGCTATGGAATTGTCACTCATTTCTTATCACCCATGGTAGAATTCTACATGCACAGAAATTGGCTGTATGACATATATGGCTGTGCAGAAAATGAACAGCCAAAACAGGGATCGAAAAAGTTCAAGTTCAAGTAGCCAAATTGGTTTTGCAGTACCTGAAACAAATAACAGGAAAAGAGAGAACAAAACAATTAGTTAACTAGTAAAACGAAAAAGACAACACAACCGAAAGAGAATACTAGTTATGTTATCACGTAATTGTGGTCATGTCAATTAGATAGCCAAACGAAAGGATTGATAGCCATTGAACCAATTAAGCTACCATATATAGATGTCAGCAATAATATTTCTATTACTTACCCGGTTAAACGATTTTATTGACTTGGGCAGAATGTAGAATGATAAGTATTATAGACCAGAAATTCCGGTAGACAGATGATGAACAACCCTACTGAACAATTTAGAACCATCCAAACAGGCACCCGGACAATTCCTTTTTTATTTTTATTGTATTTTATGTTTTGTTAGGGGGAGGGGGTAATGGATAGAAAATGGTCACGTAAAAGCCAAATACGATATCAAATGTAATTAACAGTAAAAAATGTGCATACCAAGTTACTGAACCACTCACTTCGCAAGTATTTAGCAAATGGAAACAGCAGTGTACTACTCAGGCTACTCACGTTTACAGACTACACACTTGGGAAATGGGATCAATATAATGCAGGATTTTAAGGTTTTTTTCAAACTAGCCCGCCCCCCCCCCCTTTTCTTTTTCTCTGTGTCTGTATAGCATGCCACAGAAGCCAATGTACACTAGATTTTAAACAAGTTGAATGGACAATCACAGAAAACTAATATGGGAATACATTGAAAAGTGATGACGGGAGAGATGCAAATTCATAAGCACACCTGTTAGTACAAACGTGCTGGGATCCTAAACTAAGTAAGTAAATGCAAACTTGCAGAGTCCAGAAAAGTAATTCTAACTAAGAAAACAATTTGCCACACTTAAGAAAGCTGGAAGTGTATCATAAAAATTCGAGTCCTCACACTGACACAAGTCAAGCAACAAATGTGTAGTCTGGTGATATTCAACTAACCTTCTCACCAAGGAATTGTGAGCTTGATACCAACTACAGACCTTTCGGAGGAAGAGATTCCTTTGAATGATCGTGAATGAAAGGGCACCTAGATGGGTCATTTTAACTAAACAGAAAAAAGTAAAAATAAACAAGGTCCTGCAATAAGGCATCGTGAATAAACTTTAACATTGTGGTAAGGCAAAAATGTGGGGAAGCTAAATGCTACATGCTCTGCATGTTCGTAAACAAGGACATGCAAAAAACAAACGCCTGGTCTTTACCGTCAGCAAAACCATTTTCAAAACACCGTAAGGTCATGTCCTAATCACCTACGTCTAACCTTGCCATAAATATTGTTTGAGGTTAATGCCCCAGTTGAATCCATCAAACAAACCTAGCAGGAAAATTTTAAAACTCCCTGTTGCCGGCCTAATGGCTGCAGCCTCCCACGTATCAATACCATACCAATTCAGCCTCATGCTGCAGCAATATCCAAAATCCTCTACCTCTTCATTCATTCTAAAGAAAGGTAAAAGGAAAACCAAAAAATAAAAATAAAAATCATAGCCTCTGGGCCCTCTGACCACAAGTTTTCCCAGCCATACCATGAAGAGAGTTCTGATGCAGAAACAATTTTTGCCCTGACTGCTAGTTGGTCTAGTTGTATTATTTGTTTCTCAAAATGTAGCTAACGCGTCCTAGTATCAAGCACCAGCTCCACCTCCATATGAGAAGCCATCATGATATGAAACTCCAGCACCAACTACCAACTCACCCATCTATAGCTCCCCACCAATTTCCTTCAGCTCTCCACCGCCATCAACTTCATATGAGAAGTCCCCCTCTTATGAAGCTCCAGCACCCGGCTACACCAAGTCACCTGTTTACAGCTATCCATCTCCTTCCTACAGTCCCACCCCTCCATCACAATCATACGAGAAACCCTCATCTTACGAAGCCCCCACACCAACTTATAGCGCCCCAGCACCTTCCTACAGTACCACACCACCATCATATGAGAAACCCTCATCCTCATCTTATGGAGCTCCAGCACCTGCTTACAGCTCTCCACCACCTGCCTAACACTTCACCACCTGCATCACCATCATATGAGACTCCCTCATCTTCTGAAGCTTCGGCACCTACTTACAGCTCCCCACCACCTTCCTACAGTTCACCACCTCCATCACTGTCATATGAGAAACCCTCATCTTATGAAGCTCCGGTACCCACTTACACTGCATCACCTATTTCGAGCTCACAGTCAGCTTTCTACATTTCACCTGCTCCATCACCATCATACGACAAGCCTTCATCTTATGAACTCCAGCACCCACTTACACCAACTCTCATATTTATAGGCCCCCACCAGTTTCCTACACATCACCACCTCCACCACAATCATACGTGAAGCCCTTATCTTACGAAACTCCGATACCAGCTTACAGTGAATCTCCAGTTTACAGTTCTCCATCACCATCTTACACCTCACCCTCTCCATCAACACCATGTGAAAAGCCTTACAGCTTGCCGATTCCATCACCATATATGCTAAGCCCTCATCTTATGAAATTCAAACACCGGCTTACACCAAATCTCCAGACAGTTCTCCATCAGCTTCTTACACCTCACCATCCCCATCACCATCATATGAAAGTTGTACAGCTCCCCAGCTCCATCATCATCCTATAAGAAGCACTCATCTTATGAAACTCCAGCACCTGCTTATGCCAAGTCTCCCATTTACAGCTCACCACTTATTTCCTACACACCACCACCATCATACGAGAAGCCCTCATCTTATGAAACTCCAACACTGGCTTACACCAAATCTCCAGTTTGCAGTCCTCCATCAGCTTTTTACACCTCACCATCTCCATCACCATCATATGAAAAGCCCTCATCTGATGAAACTCCAGCCTATGCCAAGACCCCAGTTTACACTTACCCATCAGCTTCCTATGCCTCACCACCTCCATCACCATCTTATGAGAAGCCTTCATCTTGTGAAACTGCATCACCGTCTTACACAAAGTCACCAGTTCACAATTCCCCACTGGCCTCCTACAGTCCACCTACTCCATCAACATCAAATGAGAAGCCCTCATCTTACGAAACTTCAGCACCAACTCATACCAAGTCACCTGTTTACACTTCCCCATCACCTTCCTACACCTCACCACCTTCATCACCATCATATGAGACGCCCTCATCTGATGACACTCCATCACCGGGTTACACCAAGTCACCCATTCACAACTCCCCACCAACTTCTTACAGTTCAACATCTGCACCACCATCATATGAGAAATCCTCATCTTATGGAACTCCAAGACCGGCTTATACCAAGTTACCAATTTACACTTCCCCACCAGATTCCTATAGTTCACCATCGCCACCAACTTCTGATGAAAAGCCATCATCTTACGAGACTGCAGCAACATCTTACACTAAGGCACCCATTAATGCATTAACAGTTCCCATCACCCTTATATGGGTCTGTATGCCCCGTTACTGTGAAGGTGATAGGATATGTATATTGTTTGAAATGCTATGACACTTCACTAAAATCTTCTGACAGGCATCTCCTAGAAGGTATGATTTCACTTCCTTGCTATGTCTATATTATCAGCTACTTTGTCTTGGCTCTTCAAAGCAAAACAAAATGGATTTTCAAATTAAACACCGGTGACATGTCAGCCTATGGATCTTAGTTCTTATGGAAATTAACCAATATGCGCATCAAATTTATGCCCCCACATTACGCTGGAGTAGAAGATATTATATCTTTGATTGTTGATCTTAATAAAGAAAAGGAGCCATTGTTAAAGCATGTTGTCTCCGTCTACTCTTCCTAGCCCTTTCCATGGTCTTAGGGTCATGTACATATCATAGAATCATGGTGCAGCAGTGTAGCTTACCTGAAAAGCAGCCTTTCACCAGAGCAAATATGACAAATCTCTATAACAAAGGCAAACTAGTTGACAGGAACATTTAACAATTACAGCAAATAAAGTTGCATAACACTGGGTAATAAGTTGTCCATAGAACTATAATTTTCTTCACATCTCATGCCTCAAAATTCTGAAATTGGCCAAACCAAATATATAGATAGGGGCCACAAATCCAAAATTTAAACAGAAAAAGTCCTGAAACAGTATTTCCATTCATTCAGGTGCTACCGTTGAAGCGACTTGTGAAGGGGGCCGCAGGACAACTGTAGCATATGGGAAGACTGATGCGTGTGGGAAATACCTCATTGAAGTCGAAGGGTTTGACTATCTACCATATGATGGTAAAGCTTGCAGTGCTAAGCTTTACAAGGCACCTGAATGCTCACCCTGCACCATCCCTACACCTATTCACGGTGGTGATGAGGAAGCAAGGCTTCATGTAAAGTCAAAGACTTACTATGGGGTTGTGCTCCAAGCCAAATCATTTGCCTATGCAGAAAGCAAAGAGTGCTCTCTTCCCCATCACCATACCAATCCTCAGAGAAGACCTATTCTTCACCATCATACTATGGTACTCCACCACCACCACCAACCTACAAGGCATCTGAGACCTACTCCTCATCATACTACAGCTCCCCACCACCAACTGCATACAAGTCACCTGAAATGGCACTCTCTCCCAAATACTATAGCTCCCCACCACCATCACCATAATATAAGTCACCCAGAAAGACCTACCCAAAGTCATATTACAAAGTTCCACAATGTCTAACAATCATATTTGCTAGTCACCGTACCACTAAAGCTCCTACTACCACCAGTTACCATGAAGTATGAATCACCCATGAAGTTGCTTCCAACATTATCCTGTGGCTGTTAACTATGGCAGTTTCTCCTTTGTGTTTTGTTTCTTTTTCTTCCCTTTTTACGTTTGGAATAGTTTTCTACCATTGCCTTTTGATTTCTATTCTTTGATGAATAATGAAAGAGTCTGGGGGAATGTGAGTGTTATTATATAGCTTTGTATTGCACTTTCAAAGTGCATGAGTTAATATCAGTAATGAATTAATTACTATAATTTAAGTAACAAAATGTCCACCCTTTTCCCTCTTTCTCCCTCTCTTCCTTATACACACAAATATGAGGTTAAAAGAGCAGAGGGTTAAATGTGGTTGGGCGGTCCTGCAAATGCAAAGAGAAAATATTAATTTGGTTCTTAACTAAGGTCATGTTCTTTTCGTGGTTTAATGGACATATCCCACTCCTTCCCACTCCCACCCATTCATTTCTTCCTTCCCAAATCTTCCAACACTTAAAAAAAAAAAATACCACTCCTTCCTACTTCTTCCCACTCCCACCCACTCCTTCCCAGTCTTACATATAACTAGTATTTTCTATATTTTGAAAACTTTTATAATTTATATAATTGTGTGTACGAATAGTCTGATAAAAATTATGAAAAGTTTTATTTATTTTTCGAATGTTATGAAAATATTTGTTAGTCGTGCCGGAAATTGTAGATGAAGTAATTTTTGTTATATATATTGAAATTATTATTTTTTTTCTATGGTTAAGCAAATGTTAGTTATTCGTGATTGGTAGATGTTTTGGGTTTGATTCTGTATATGGAAGATATGCTTTAATTTTTTTTTTCGTTGGTCGTAATTCATCACAGACAATGCAGATGTATTCTATTTGTATATTGAGCAGATATTTTTTGTCATCTACGTTGGGAGCAAAATATATTTTGCCATCTACGTTGAAGTGAGTTGAAGCTGGTATTTTTTGTTAAAGTGGGTTAAAGTTGGTTAAAATAGTGAGAACAAAATTTTGAAGGAGAAGAGTTGAAATTGGTTGAACTGGGTTAAAGTAGGTTGAAGTGGGTTGAAGTTAGCTGAAGTTGGTATTTTTTATTGAAGTGGGTTGAAGTTGGTATTTTTTATTGAAGTTGGTATTTTTTATTGAAGTTGGTATTTTGTATTGAAGTAAATTGAAATAGGTTGAAGTAGATTGAAGTAGATTGAATTGGGTTGAAGTTGGTATATTTGTATATGATGGGTTGAAGTTGGTTAAAATAGTGAGAATAAAATTTTGAAGGAGGTGGGTTGAACTTGATTGAAGTTGGTTGAAATTGGTATTTTTTATTGAAGTTGGTTGAAATTTGTATTTTTTGTTGAAGTGTGTTGAAATAGGTTAAAGTAGGTCGAAATTGCTTAAAGTTGGGTATATTTTTATATGATAGGTTGAAGTTGGTTAAAATAGTGAGAATAAAACAAGTGGGTTGAAGTTAAGGATGGGAGTTACACCCGAACCCGAAAAACCCGCCCCGAACCCGCCCCGTTTATAGCGGGTATGGGTACGAAATTTTGGAAAAAAATGGGTATGGGGCGGGTATGGGGCGGGTATGGGTATTGTGTTTGAAAATGGGTATGGGTATGAGTATGGATTCTTAAAACCCGTACCCGATTGTGTACCCGATTTGCTAGTAAAACGCGACCAAAATACGGTAAAATCCAAAAATAAATATTTGACATGAAACTCTAAGTGTATATTATTTATTTATGTAGAAATGAAAAATTAACTTTTTTTACATTTTTAACTTTTATGAGTTTATCCGACATAAATTTTAGTAGCATCGCTTGAAATTACCAATCAAATGTACCGTGTATGCAGATATGGGTTGAATATGGATGACACTTTGCACATTCTATATACACCCGAATAAAACCCGTAAACCCGAAAAACCCGATGGGTGTGGGTATGGGTACAACCACCCAAAACCCGATAGGTATGGGTATGGGTATGGGTATGACATTTGAAAATGGGTATGGGTGCGGGTATAGCTCAACCCGCCCCGAACCCGCCCCACGCCCATCCCTAGTTGAAGTTGGTTGAAGTTGACTAAAGTTGGTATTTTTTATTAAAGTGGATTGAAGTTGGTTGAAATGGGTTGAAGTAGGTTGAAGTTGGCAAATTGAAAAAGACCAACGAAAAGAATAGGCTCTAAAAACAAAATACGTTATTACACCAATACTCCTACTTCATTCATCTCCTTCCCACTCCTTCCCATTCCTTTCTCCCCTTTTCAAAACCTACATATAACAAACCACTTCTACCTACTCCACCCACTCCTTCCCCCCTTCCCCTCTCACCCATTCAACACCTGCAAATTCCCAACGAAAAGAACAGGGCCTAAGAAGTTGCAGGACAAAAACCAATGCCCCCTACCCAATTCCTTCCTAGTGGAGTTAAAGTGGTCCTATTGAGCATTATGTGCTTTTAAGAAACCCAACTGTGCAGAATCAAGCAAAAGACAACAAGCATATCAATGTGTGAAGTCGCTTAAAGCATTTGCACAATTTCATGGCCTCATTTTTTCTAGGCTCCACCTGTTCATTCAAACATGATAAAGTAGAACACTCACAAGCTTTTTGTTTTTTTAAGTAAAAAGAGATATATTAAAAGGACACTAAGGGGATGTCACTCATGTACAAAGAGGCCAAATACAAAAACATTATGCCCTTAAGCTCTCATCCATAATGCAATCTACAAAATCCAAAAAGTTCTTTTTGTAACCATTGAAGCCGACACTCCAACTATACAACAACCTCAAAAAATAGAGCTCATAATCTTGAAATGACAAAGCTATGTCCTCAAAAATAAGTCGATTTCTCTCCTTCCATGTAACCCAACAAATAGCCAAAGGAACCATATTCTAAACTCCAAGAACCCAACTCTTCTTCATTCTTCTCCTCCAAGCCACTACTACATCTCTCATATTAGCAGATTGAACCCAACTGACCCTCATTAGAGAGAGAGAGCGAGAGAGATAAATCTCAAAGCGAAGAAAGCCATCGCAACGCACAAGGAGATGATCTATAATTTCTTCCTCCTCCAAACACATAGAGCATCTACTTGGACGACTAAAATTTCTTCTTTTAAGCATGTCTTCCAAAGGAACCTTGCCTATGGTGGCCACCCAAGCAAAGAAACACATTTTTTTGGGGGCTTCAGACTTCCAAATGGACTTGGCAGCAAAATCCCAACCATCCAATGCTTCAAAATGTGTGGAACAACAACTTCTGACAGCAAAATACCCTTTCGAGTTAAGCGGCCACATAATCTCATCATTGCCTTGGGGCAAAATCTCTTTGCCAGCAAGTAAGGCTAACAAACTGTAAATACTATCTCCTTCCCACTCATTAAGGCTCCTAACAAGAGTCAAATTCCAATGGCTAATGCCACCAACTCACCATTCCAAGAAACTACTTCTTGTACCGTGGCATACTTTAAACGAGCCATCCTAAAAAAATTAGGAAATTGAGTCTTTAAAGGTTGATCCCCACACCAAATGTCATGCCAAAATAACACCTTGAGTCATCATTCACCACAAAATGCACTGAAGTTTTGAAACGCTCAAGTCTTGCTAAAATAGATTTCCAATAACCAACTCCGTGAGAATAAGAACTCTTCTTACTCCACCAACCCTAATCAACAATCCCATAGTTTTCCTTGATTACATTTTTCCACATAGCATCATCCTCATTTGCAAACCTCCATAGCCACTTGGTCTTCAAAGCTTTGTTCATAACACGAAGAGGTATTATGCCAAGTCCTCCCTCTTGTTTAGGACGACAGACTTCATAACGCGAAGAGCCACTTGGTCTTCAAAGCTTTGTTCATAACGCGAAGAGGTCTTATGCTAAGTCCTCCCTCTTGTTTAGGACGACAGACTTCATCCCAATTGACTTAATGGAGGCCATTACCATTTTCATTGGTACTCCAAAGAAAGTCATGATTTTCTCTAACCGACTAGCAATGCAAACTGGCATAGTAAATAAAGATATGAAGTAGATAGCCAAACTCCACAAAGTGCTTTTTTCAAACGGGTTAGTCTACCCCCTCTAGACAAAGGCTTAAATTTTCAACCTGTCAATCTCTTATGAAACCTCTTAACAACAGGGTCCCAAACTGCTTTGCTCTTATAAGAAGCACCCAGAGAAAGACCAAGGTAAGAAGAAGGTAGATAATCAACTCCACAACCAATGAAACGGGCCAAAGACATGAACATTAGGCACCTCGCTAATGGGAATAAGTGCACTTTTAGATAAGTTGACCCTTAGTCCAAACATAGCTTCAAACATAGAAGGATACATCTTAAGTAACCCAAATTACTCTTGCTCAACTTGTAAAAAATAAGGGTATCATTAGCAAAAAGCATATGAGATATCAACAAACCCTCGGAACCAGGGTTACTACTATGAAAGCCATCTAAGAAATCCTCCTCAACTACTTTATTCACCAAGTTACTAAGAGTCTCAATGACCAAAATGAACAATTAGGGCGACAAAGGATCACCATGCCTTAGACCTCTTGAACTAGAGAAAAAGTCAGATACTTCACCATTAATTAAGATAGAGAAGCGCACTGTGGAAATATAAAAAGAGATCCAACTCGTCCCACTTGCTAAGAAAGCCCATCTTTTCAAGAATAGCCAAAAGGAAACTCAAAGAGACATGATCGTAAGCTTTCTCAATATCAAGCTTACAAAGAGTACATGCATTCTCATATTCGATATAAAAATCAATGCATTCATCAGCAATCAAAGCAGCATCCAAAATTTGACGTCCAAGAACAAAGGCACGCTAGTTGGGATCCACGACTTTTCCAACAACTTTCCTCAATCTTGAAACAAGGACTTTAGCAGAATTTTTATACGTACTCCCCACAAAGCTAATGGGCCTAACATTCTTAATGTCATCTGCACCAGCACCTTGGGAATGAAATTAATAAAAGTAACATTTAAACGTTTCTCAAAAAATGTCTTTATTATGAAATTCAGCAAAAAAATCCTATAATCTCCCCCTTCAGAATACTCTAACAACACTGGAAAAAGGCTATATTGAAACCATCTGGCCCTGGAGCTTTCTTATTGCCTAACTCAGTGGTGGTATTCCAAACTTCATCTTCTATGAAATCTTTTTCAAGATCCCTGGCATCTTCAAGACTAATAGAGGCAAAAGCAATACCGTCAAGAAAAAGCCTTGATAGTTGTTCTTCATGATAAAGATTATCATAGAAGTGAACAATTGCATTTTTTATAGCCACAACATCAACATAGGGCTCACAATCCACTTTAGTTTTGTGAATGGCATTAAAACTTCTTCTCCTATTTGCCATTTGGTGGAACACTTTGGGGTTGTGATCACCATCCACAATCCAATGTTGCTTTGCTCTTCGATGTCAGTCAACATCAATGGAGCTACACACCAAAGAGAGTTCTTTTTTAACTTCCAATCTTTCAACTCTATCTGCCGAAGAGAGGGACTGTTGCTACTCCTTCTCATCTAAGGATTTCACCTTTTCCACCAAATTAGCCATCTTAAAATCTAAATGGCCAAAAACATCCATGTTCCACTCTTTAAATTTGCTCTTTAAAAAATTCAGTTTCTTTGCCAAAATAAAACTAGAGGGGCCAGCAACAGTCAATTCATGACACGATTTGACAAGGTCACAAAAGCTATCTACCTCAAGCCACATATTTTCGACTTTGAAAGGTCGTCTACCTGTGAAGACTTCACCAACTTGAAGAAGAATGGCAAAAATTGTCCGAAGTGATCTTCGGAAGGATCACTTGATGAACCCTCTGGAAGTCCCGATCAGCCGAGAAAAGAAACTGATCAATGGGAGATAACACAGGAACTTCCTTACAGCTAGGCCAAATAAAGCGGGCACCTTCCAAAGGAGGATCAATGAGATTGCCAGAAACCGGAGAACTCTCTTATCACCCAAGACAAACGGACAGCTGTGGATCTCTGTGAAGGAAACCTAAAGACACTAAAATCCCACGCAAACACCCCGCGATGTCCCAAGAAGACATACAAAAATGACAACTCCTCAAATAAAGCACATCGCAAATAATCATCATTAGGCCCATAAACCCACAATCAAACTCCACTCAAAATTGTCCACCAAAGACTTAAACTTGTAGCACACAGAAAATGACTGAATACGAGAGTCAGCAAGCTCCAAGACTTGAGGATCCCAAATGATAATAATGCCTCTTGAATGGCCCACTGAAGGCAAGTAAAGCCACTCAAGCGGATGACAGGCTAATAATAGGATGACTAACAACCTCCATCTTAGATTCTTGGAGAATGGCTAATTCACAAGAAAACATACGCAAAGCCCATTAGACATCCCTTCGCTTAATAGGACAATTGATTCCCCAGACATTCCAAGAAAGAACATGAACGGTTGGCCCTATTCGAATACAACCTATCCCCTAACACTTCATCGCCCACACTCTCTTCAACCAAATTATCACCTTTCATCCTATTCACTTCCAACGAGGCAAGAAAAAAGAGCAACTCGATCTCTTTACCTTCAATGGCTAGACCCATCTTCTTGCAAAAAAAAGATGATTCTGTCCAAAACCCACGCAGAACTCTCACAAGCATTTCATCTGAATGTCACAGGTTTTTTTTTTTTTTGACCAATGAAGAGTAAGTGCTATCAAATGGGTTCTTAGCACACTACTTATATGCAGCGACTTAACGCATTAGAGAATTAGATTCATCACCCTCAGTATCAAGTACCAAGACTGAAGATGATAACATATCCACTGACAAGAGAAATCTGCAACAGCTGCAAATGGGTAGGGAGAAGATGAAGAACTTCAGTGATCCTAGAATGATGGATTTAAACAACATAGGACCATTGACAGGAGAATTGGGTGTTAGGGAAGTGGACTGAATAATAGAGCATAACAACATCTTTCTTTTCGCTGAGAGCTCACATTGGAAGACTTACCTTGCAGTCTCACTCATACTCTCTTTGTTTTAAGAAGGAAAGTCCTCTTAATCAGGAGATCAGTATGGGGGGTGCATCCAAAGCAAGCATCCAATACAGAAATTATTGAGAACTCACTAAAAGGCTATCAACAAATCCTACAATATCAAGAGCAAACAAGCAAACGTTCCCCTTTTCCCCATGATACGGTCTAAATGCGTCCATCCGTCATATTTTAAGGGGTGTTTTTATTACCTTCAAAGCAAATTATCGATATAATATAGGTATTCTCTACTGAGTCATTAATTGTAAGATGTTGCGAACATGTACACTTCTATCAGACTATGGGTAATCAGGGGAACCATCCCAAATACATGTGCAGCAAGTGTCAATCAAAAGTGACCTCCTTTTTGGAGAACATGAAGGGAATTCTGCCAACCGAGCTAGCAAGTTACACAAAGTCAGTCAGGGTGCAATCTATCATTATTTTTGTCATCAAGGGAGAAGATTAAAAATCAAAACGTAAGCATTACCTACTCAAATGTGTTCTTACCAACACCATGGCAACTGCTTAAATGATGAAATAAAACCATATTTTCACTGATTTTCAAGTAAGAATAACCAAATTTCATTTTCTTTTTAAGGGGTGCAACATCTATGACTAGACAAAAATTCAGATAAAAAGCAACTCCAGTCCTTTTCAAAAGTTCTAGCAAATGCTTCATTATAAATGACAAAAGTACCAAACGTACTATGAAACCATGGTTCCAGCAAATGAGAGAGCAGCACATAAGACTATCTAGGTCAAATAGGATTCCTGCAAGTGAAATATGTAAACTCACGTCTTGTTATAATTACAATAGATCACAAGTAAGATTATAGTAACGAATGCTATTATTTACCAGTGAAGGGCTCTCTCTTCTCCTCTTTCTTGGGAGAGGGGGTTAGTTTCCCAGATTTTTCTTCATCCTGTTTATCCTTCATTGTTTAATGTTCATGCTGCGCATGACAGTTACTTTCATTTTAATTAATACTATAGAAAACTTAATCGAATTAATGCCAGCTCCCAAATCATCGTGGCTGATGAATCAAATTGTTGTCTGCCCTTTGATCCTTTCCAAGTGATTCTCATATCTTGTTTGAAGATATTCAAATCTGTGATCATGGAATTAAAAATTTTTAAAAAAAAGCACCCCAATTACATGATCCAATAAACAAATATTGAAGAGATCATAAAAATGAAACTTAACCCTCAGTGCACATCCCTCCCATTCATGACACCTATGAGAACAACTAGGTCAATAGAACTACATCAGTGATACAATAATCTGTGACGAAAATGTCAGCCGCCACTACCTGACATTCCTACTTCCTAGAGATTCATTTAAACTTATTACCACTCACTTTCAACACTTTCTGATAGCACTATATAAGGTGCCAAAGGTGATTTGTCACAGCCATATTTTAAATACCAGTAACACAGAGAAAGAAACAGAAAAGAGTTGCCTTGCAGCAATGGGTAGCAAACATGCATTGGTCAATGTGTTCATCCTATTATCCTTAGCCCTCGTTGCTCATTCTGTAAGTCATCTCGTATTTGCTTGCTTTATTATAATACTAAGTCAACTGCCAAAGAGCAGATAGCTCAACAGCATACTCATTTCCTTCCTCCTAGACTCCGAGAGTATAACACTAACAAGCTCCATTTCCCTTCTAAGACATCGGGTAGTGGCAGCAACAGCTTAGGCATTGCCCTGTCCCAATTTTTTCCCACCAGTAACCAACTTGCACTCACATGGACTGGGGCCTACTCCTAAAAAAATAATGATATTAAGTCAAGTAGTGTTTGTAGTTTGTAACTTTGTATTATATGTCATTTTTTTAAGTGATACTTGATCTTCCTCTAGTGCCTAATTTGAAACGATCTGAAATGTGATTGGATATGTAAATGAATGACAGGATCCTGATGAGGAGAACAGGTGTGTGTACACATTGTATGTGAGGACAGGGCGGTATGAAAATGCAGGGACAAACGCAGCCATTGGCCTAGAGCTGTGGAATGAGAGAAGGGAGAGGATAATAATCCATGACATTGAGAGTTGGGGTTCTCTCAAGGATGGCCGCTACAGCCATTTTGAACGGGGAAGCCTGGACGTATTCAGCGGCTTAGGCCAGTGCCTCAGCACTCCCATCTGTGGAATGAGACTCACTTCTGATGGCTCTGGGCGGAGCCCTGACTGGTACTGCGAGTATATCGAGGTCACCACCACCAAACCAGGTGTCCACTGCACCAAGCAGACTTTTGAGGTGGACCAGTGGCTTGTTGGATACAAAAGCATTCAGAGGAACTACTGCCCCTATGACCTCCTTACTCAAGCTCAAGCTTAAATCATCTCCAAGTCTTTTATCTTCCACTCAAGACTCGGCAAATGATTTGATTTAGTTCTTGAGTATTGCTCGATTTGTGAGTTGATTTGGCTCTAGGCCCTTGGTTGCTCTTCTGTTGGCTACTAGTACTCTAGCAGCCTTCAAATAAAACTTATTGTTTGCTGTTACACTCTTATTGTCCCAAAAAGAATGTCTGGTGTAACTTTTAATGATTTTCCAAGACAACACATTACTCAGTGCATATAATGCGGCATTGTAGAAATCGAAGGTTGAAACCAATAATTATAATAAACAATCCTAACTCCAACAAAATTGATTCCCATAAACCATAAATATGAGAGTCCAAAGAGTAACGCAAGGAAATCAACTTGTACACCGCACATTAAAAGAAAATTTACAAGAGCAACTAACAGGGAAGTTAAAGTAGTATTTTAGAAGATCCCAATGTAGACTGTAGCGTCCACACACTAGTTAGAGATATTAACTTTGCCACATCTCAGGAATCAAAATTTGGGCAGAAATCTATTCCAACTGAATTTGACATGTCCTCAGTCACACAGCTTAATTGCAGAAAAAATTAGATCCCTGTGGATGTTATGGTGAATGGTTTTCACCTTCCGGTTGAATAAAGCATTACTTTGCCAAACCTCTGCATGTATGTGGTGAGCGTAAAGCTATATAGCTCCAGTCTCCTGCAACCAGAAAAGTAAAGATGGGCAAGACAAATTAGAGGCAGCAATACATAATGCAAATGATCAGGAACCAGAAGAAGTGAGCTTTAGTATTGATTAAATATTTCAATAACCAATTCTACATACCCCCCTGGTGCACTCAATTCTTTGCTTTATTTTCTTAATAATCACCAACGGAAGAGTACTATTCGTTAACGGCTTGACAAAGATGGCTACAATAGACCTTCCATCACTCAGGAATTCAGCAATACGCATTGATAAATTGCGCAATAAAATGACTTTTAACATCTAAGCAATTAATAAACTAAATTGTGGTATACAGCCATAGAACAGATGGGACACCTCAACTGAACTGCTGTTAACGAATAGTTAATGCCAATTGCCAAACACTACAAACTAGTCGATCTTTGCATGCCAAAAGGAGTTGTGCAAGTTTGCCATCCGAGGGATTGTCACAAATTATAAATGCATTGGGGATCTGAAATCTATTCAGAGTTATCAAAAACATGAGACAATATCCAATCTGTGCCCAATTCTTGGTAACCACAGCAATTCTCTTTGCTTCAACCAATTTAATATGCTGATATGAATCAGTCATCACCATTCTCATTACTGTTGGACCAGCACAAGTCACCACAAAGTCATCCACTCCTTCAAGCTCTTACAGCTCCACCCCATCCTACCAAAACCAAACCTCTATTCTCTTCTTGCAGCATTTTCTGCAATTCTTCCAACTGAACTACTCTGCACCATACTATCAAATTGTCTGGACCACAGTTACTCTGCACTAGCCCCTCTAACTAGTATTACTATCAACCTCCTCCAGCTACTATTATCCACCATTTGACCAGCTCTTTCATCCAACTCCAGCCCACAAGGCTTCAGCAACTCCCTCATATTATCCCTTCCCACCTCTTAGGATAACTTATTTCATCGAACCAACAGGCAACAACTTCTGAATCCTCAAAACCTCCCCTATACAAGATGATGCCTACAGCCCCAAATCTACCCAGCACCTCCTCCATTTTTTCAACAACGCCCTCCATCCATAGAAATTCGCAACAGTAATCATTAGCAATAAGTTGGCATTTTATTCTAAGCTGCTGACTTATTCTTGAAATTGATTGGAAATAGCACCAAAAATGTCCAGTGATGGCCTTGTTGCAAAACACACAAATCCAATCTTCTGCGACCAAGTATCTTTGAGCTAAATGCCATAAAAGATTTCAAGTCCTAGGTCTGATTGTTTGAAGCATAATTTCTGAACAAATGCTTTCTCCTCGCAGAGATTTTGTTACACTTAATGTGCAACCTATAACCACAACGACGTTCATCAAGTTACGGGAGTCCCTCTCTGCTTAAAAAGAAACAAGCATTCAGCCACTATGCCCCATATATAGAATCCAACCAAGGTTACTGAAGGCAGCCAACTAGTGGTAATTTATTACCTTTTTGAATGCTAAGTGATCCACGATTCAGGAATTCTGTTTTGGGGTAAGCATTAAGCACACTTAGGAGATTTGTTGACTCATCAAGGGAAAAACAATTAAATAGTTAGCAAAGTCTTGCGGGAGCTACTAATACAGATATATCAGCCTTTAATGGCCTCTCAGTTACACACGTACGCGCACAAAAACATAAACAAAATCAAAATGTCAATTCAAAACAGGAGGTCTCAGTTCCAGAAGTGCAAATGTTTGGCTTGGCATTTTGTCAAACACATAGCCTTCATCCCAGAACCCACAAGTACAAACAACCCCCCCCCCCCCAAAAAAAACATCACAATTCCATATTCAGTGACAATAAGAAAATGAAACGTGGAGCCAGGAGGAAACCCAAATTGGGAAGAACGAGATTAACGTAAACCCACCAATTCAAATTTTGAGAAGTGCCCACTGAAGAATTCAAGTAACATATTATGCCCTCGAGAGTTTCTGGTAGAAATGTAGTATTTAAAGTAAACAAAAACTTGCGATCTCCCAAGGGAGAAGGGCAAGTAGATTTGATGGGTGCCCCTTGTTTAACAAGTGAGAGCGTTTACTTTTGTAAGAGTATTCCCAATGGAGTTTCATTTTATGGAACTCCAATATGTCATGTCAGCATAAGTTTTACAGTTTTAGAATTTGTATTCTTTCATTTTTTTAGCAAATGGAACTCATTTCAGCACAAATAATTTAATATTTGTTGGTAGAGTCCACCACTAAACATATTTTCTTTGTTTTATATTGGAAAATTTGTTTTTGCATATTGGGTTTTATAAAAGTTGAAAATGAATTTTATTTTCTGGATGAAAAAATATGTAATTTATGTTTCCGAAAAATATATTAATTTATTTTGTAGTATATAAAAATTGATGAGTTAAGTTTTATCGGTTGAACAATTGAAAGCATACGGAGTAGAACGTATCATGCAATTAATACAAATGCAAATATGAGGATTTACATAGAAGAAAATTACAACATGAGTGTTCGATATTGAAAACACTAATTTAGATGACGAAAAAAAATACAATACAATAGAAAAAAATACAATACAAGTAAATGACGAATAACCCTTCACATCTATGGTTGTGAGCTTTGTCGCGTCCTATGTTGATTCCATATTTCCTCGATTAGGTCTGATTGGAGACGTGCATGTAGAGCGAGGTCATAAATTTCTGCTACTGTACGAAGGTAGGCAGCATAGCACAGATGATGGCCCTGTTGGACATTTGGTTGTGGGGTGTTGTCGTCGACATCATCGTAGTCGAAAGCAAGGTCATACGAATCTCGTTCATCCTCGACGATAATGTTATGGAGTATAACACATGCCTTCATTATCAAACCCAACTCACCTTTGTCCATGTTTCGAGCAGGACCGCGAATTATAACAAACTGGGCTTGTAGAACCCCAAATGCTCTTTTCATATCCTTCCTAATAGACTCTTGACATTTGGCGAACAATCTTGCCTTGGGTCATTGGGGAAGGGAGATAGTTCACGAATGTTGCTCATCTAGGATAAATACCGTCGGACAAAAAATACCCCATATTGTACTCGCTACCGTTCACGACGTACTCATATTTTGGAGCCTGACCCTCATACACCTCTTTGAAAACATCTGACCAGTGAAAAACATTTAAGTCGTTCAGGCTACCCGGGCACCCAAAGAAGGCGTGCCATATTCAAAGGTCATATGAAGCAACGGTTTCAAGAATCAAGGTGGGGACTTTGTAAAGCCCTTTTGCGAACATCCTTTTCCAAGTCGATGGACAGTTCTTCCATTCCCAATGCATACAATCTATACTCCCTAACATGCCGGGGAAATCACGTGCCTCGGCCACTTGCAACAGTCGATCAACATCAACTTGTGTTGGTTTTCTCAAATACTCGTCTCCAAACACTTGAATGACACAGGCAGCAAAGTTTTTCATACACTCCATAGCCATGCTTCCTCCAATCTTCAAGTACTAATCCACACAATCTGCTGACACCCCATAGGCGAGCATACGCATCGCTGCGATGCACTTGGTGAGCAGCGACAACCCACGCCTACCAACACAATCGTACCTCAACTGGAAGTACTCAAATCGAGTACTGAGGGCGTCAACAATGCGGATGAACAGGTGTTTCCGCATCCGAAATCTACGCCGAAAGTGGGTTTCGTTGTAGATGGGATTATCTGCAAAGTAGTCTATGTGGAGGCGATCGTGTGCATCTTCTCGATCTCTCTGAATGAATCTTTTCTTCTTTCTCGGTCGTCGGGATGATGAAGGTCGTCCCCCTTGTCCATGTTTCACAGCTAACTGAAATGACTCAATGTGAGATTAATTATTGAGTATGGTCTCAAGAATCAATGAGTCATCACTAGAAAAGGATGACTTCAGTACGAATCTGAGATGATCTATTAATTCTGTGGATGAGTCATCACTAGAGGAAGATGGGTCAGTCATTTTGTTGTAGCTGTGACAGAAGTTTACAAATGTTAGGGCAAATTTTGTGAGATTAAGAAAGCAAATGAAGAGAGCATCGTAGTTACAAGTGAAATGTTAAAATCACACTCGTTAAAATGAAAGTAAACATCTTAGCTACAATGCAACACATAAAAAACTTTGGACACAGTGATGTGAAATTAAAATGGAACTCATTCAAACAAAATTACACATTTCATTCCACAACGTAAAGGAGTTCAATTACAACAAACTATTGGGAAAAGAAATTACAACAAAAGCACAAGGTAAACAACACATTATTCCTAAGGCATGGGTCTCAATGTAGAGAAGGGCTAGCATTGGACGAAGACGATGTCTAGCGGTAGGCTCCTAATTTCTTCATGAAGTGGACCATATCGCTCTTGATCCTTCGGACACATCTTAGCAATGTCCATTCTCAATATCTTGTCCTCGTACTTCATCCGTTGGAAGTGCTAATGAGAGTCTATTAGTTCAACCGCTCTCTTAGCGGCCTCCGCCTTCACCTTAGCGGTCTCCGCCTTCTTCTCTTGGGCGATGACATATCTTTCGAACATGGTGTTGTTCTTCACATTTGTTGTCCCCAAGGTGGATAGCTCCTTCATGACAACATCAAGCACCGAGTCATGCGCTATCTCTTTCGCCTTTCTTTTGGCAGCTTTTCTTCCAATGGGGCGGACCAGTCCACCAACTTGCTCTGTTGTTGTATCTTCGCTAGCATCCGTTGTTGGTGTGTCGGGGGTGCTGGGTGAGCCGGATATCTCACTCTCAGAGTACCCACCCACCTTATTGATCCTCAAGCGTTTAGTCGCCACATCTGTAGATTGATCGCAATTGACCTCCCATTTCGGTTAGTCCTTCAGTAGCACCCACCAATGCATCAGGTCGAACGGTTTGCCCACCATATCAACGTATAGATCTTGGGCTTTCTGCATAATATCGTCCTCATTTGCCCCACTTGGGTTTGCCTGATAAGCCTGGCCCACACAAACGGTCCACTTGGACACAAGTGGAGAAGCTCGATTCCAACGGGTGTTGCAAACTTTCGCTCCTCGCTTCGTTGCTCCATCGGGAGCATGCTGGTTGTAGGCGCTTGTGATCTTCGTCCAAAACCTCGTTTTCTTTTGGTCAGCCCCAATAAGAGGGTTGGTGCTGACATTGATCCATGATCTCACCAGGCGGCGATCTTCTTCCGATGTCTACTTGGAAGTCTCACTGACACTCTCATTGTGGGTGGGGTTGGGTGAAGGACGGGGTGTTGATGAGGTCGTATTATTTGGTGGGGGTAGCTGATAAGGAAGGGACATAGAACCGTAGTTAAAATTTGGAATTAGCGGGGCATTCTGGCCTGGAAGGGCAAAGTTTGGTGGTGGTTGAGGATATTGCATATGGGGGTATTGTTGAGGGTATTGTGGATGGTATGGCCAATTAGGAAGGTTCGTGACAATGTTCATGTTGTTCGCATGATCCCGTTGTGAATTATTCCCAGTTAGTAGGTTCATGAAAGATTGTGGGTGATTGGGATCCATTTGATAGTGAACACCTACCAATTTATCAACCAAAAAAAAAAAAAAAACCTTATTCACACACTTAATTTCTCACATATTTTACAATACAACATAAAATATTTTAAATTCTAATATGTAAACATTTCAATTCTAACTTGTAAACATGCTAACTTCTATACATTTCAATCACACACATACTTCCTAACACATCCCACATCTAACAAACCATATTAATTTGTTCACATTTGAATTGTAATTTTTATTCATGCTTACTTTGAGTCATTTCTAATCACACTCATAATTTGATAACATATTTTCAAATCAAGCATTTACTAAGTTGTAAGTAACAAATATTTCAATTACTACCCTACCATTATTTATTCACAAAAAAACAAACAATTTATACACTAATTTTCCAACCATTATTTATTCCCAAAAATAACAAATAATATTAAAGATGCTTACCCAACCAATTTTTGTACCATTATTTAGAAAAATACAATCACACATTTAATGTCTAACAACGACAAAAATTCTATTTTGTTAACATTTCAACTCCTTCTAATCAAGCACTTCAAAATCTAACAAAAAAATATCAAATTTCTATTTTCTAAACATTTCAACTCTAATTCTAAGCATGTCCACTAATTTCAAACATGCTTACCAAACCACTTTTTGTTTCTTTCTTTTAAAAAATACATTCCCACATTCAATTTCTAACAACAACAAATTTAATTTCTAAATTCAAGCAATTAATAAATAGTAACTATCAAAAATTTCAATTCAAAGTCAATATTCGAATACTAATATTACGTATTCTTACCCTACCTTTATTAAATCAAATACGTTCACGGCAGGGCTGGCAAAAATTTGTCCGACCCGATTACCCGAATTTGTCCGACCCGGAAAAAACCGGGTACGGTCACTAAATTTATGTCCGAATTTAAAATTCGGACAATCGGTCATGTCCGAATTTAAACCGGGTCGGGTTCGGGTTTGGAAATCCGGGTTCGGGTTGTCCGGATTTTTGAACTATTTCGGGTTCGGACAAATTCGGACAATCGGACAACCGGGTTCGGACATCGGACAACTATGTTTATATGTAATTTTAGTCCAAATTCTTTAGAAAATTTTATAAAAATAAATTCGGACAACCGGGTTCGGACATTGAAAAACCGGGTTCGGGTTCGGTCACACAAAATTTCGGTCAGAATCTCCTAAAATCATATTACAAATTCGGACATCCGGACAACCGGGTCCGGACATTCGGACAACCGGGTCCGGGTCCGGGTCTGGTCAGAGTGTCCGATTTGTAATCCGAACAGGGTCCGGGTATGAAGTTTTTGTCCGAATGTCCGATTTGTCCGGACCCGAATTGACCCGGACCCGAATTTTTGCCAGCCCTAGTTCACGCATTCATTTTCTAACAACAACAAAATTAATTTCTAACGTATTGCCACTAATACAAATTTTAAATTGTAACTAATACAAATTTCATATTGTAACAACAACAATAAAATTAATTGCTAACAAAAAATATTAAATTTTCTAATCATGCAATTAAATTGTAACTCATACAAATTTTTATTCTAACATATTTTTACATAGAACAAACAAAATTCGTAACAATTTCAACACAACATTAACAAAACCTTTGAATTACTTACAATTGCCTTCACTTCACTTTAGTATTCAACTTAATGGAGAACTCCAAAATATGTCTACAAAAACCCAAAAAACAAAATATATTAGTTACAATATGCAACAAAAATTATTTATACAAAATTAAAAAGAATTACATAACAAATGTTATTACTCACCCAAACTTGAATTTCTTCCAATTTTAATCAAACTCAAAATTACTAAAACAAGTATAATATCTTATTTGAGAGAGAATGTGAGAAAGCTAGATAAAATTTTCACAAATTTTGCAAACCAATTTCACCTATTTTATAGAAAAAAAATTCAGCAAAAAAAAAAAAAACCAAAATAGCCATTGGGCTCAAATGCCCATGCCCAACGGTCTTCTTCGGCCCAATTCCCCACCCGCAACGCACTGTTCATCGTTTTCCTTTTTTTTTTCCTCCTTCCCCTAAAACACAACGTCTCGTGTTATAAGCACCATCAAAACGCCGTGTTTTGGACCGCAAAACGCCAAAAAAATAGGCACGCGAGGCACCCTGGCAGACCGGTCTGTCGTGCGTTTCGGTGCCCCGTGCCTGCTGCTGCCAGAGACGCCTGGACACGCGTGTTACTCGCGGGCCCCACCCGCGACTCGCGTGCCCACCGCTGCCACTGCTCTAAGTTCTTCCTCCTCCCCGTCCTTGATATCCAGCCGCATCACGAAAGCTAACATACTAATGATCACTGATTTTACATTCAAATCTTAGAAATTCTCCAGCATCAGCGATCACATGCCATCAGAGTATAATGCAATAAACATTTTGGGATTTT
Source organism: Selenicereus undatus (assembly GCA_017589665.1). Lineage (NCBI taxonomy): Eukaryota > Viridiplantae > Streptophyta > Magnoliopsida > Caryophyllales > Cactaceae > Selenicereus > Selenicereus undatus. The sequence goes on from JACYFF010031959.1 coordinate 12,910,508, forward strand.
TTTTTTCTTTCTATTGATCAAGGTTTATATGTTTCAAATTGGTGAAAATGACTAACTGTGGTTCTTGCAGATAATCTCTCTCTCTCTCTCTCTCTCTCTCTCTCTCTCTCTCTCTCTCTCTCTATATATATATATATATATATATATATATATATATATATATATATATATATATTTGTAAGAAATGTAAACAGTGCAATCTAGGCAACCCTTCTCTTAAGGGTTCTCCCTAAATTATCCTCATAGAGGACAGAAAGAATGTTCCTGTATGGGACCACATTTCAAACAACCATGGAATGTAAGGAGTGACCAAACTTTATCAGCCAATCAGCTACGCAATTACCCCTCTTAGTGAAAGCTAATATATTTTGCACGAACACTTGAATTTCCTATGGGGGATTGAATATGACCTTGAACTGCTTGGATGAGAATTTTGTTATCTACTTCAATTTGAATATGAGTGAAACATGCTTGGACGGCGACTTTAATACCATTACGCATTGTTGTTGCTTCTGCTACTAAGATTGATGATCTTCCCAAATTGAATGTTGAGGCTTGGATGAACTTTCCTTCCCAATCACAGATGATGAATCCTCCTACTACACCTTGTGATGATTGGGATCCATCAAAATTAATTTTGATGAACACCCCTCGAGGCTTCTTCCATGCTACCCAATATGTCTTCTTTCGGTTGGTGGTTGAGATAATTGGGATTGGTAGTTGAATTGAATGTGTGAGGTTGGGCCGAATGCGCCATTCAACAGTAGCTTTTTTTGCTCTGATCAATGTTATTCCTGAGTTGGGCGTTTCACTACAAAACACCATATTGTTCCTTGTTTTCCATATATTCCATAGCAGGGCAACTAATCTATCCATTTTAACTGTAGGACCGGCAGCTCTGGCGTCACTAAGCATTTGTAGTATACCAATTTGTGGGTCTAAAGGAGGGCCATGTTAAGCCAATTGTGAGAAACCGCTAATCTCGAACAATCCTGAAATAGCACATCCCAAAAACAGATGGGTCGTATCTTCAGTCGTTGCGTGACAAAAAGGGCAACGAGAATCAATGGCCATGCCCCTTTGAGACAAGGTGCCTCTCATAGGCAGTGATGCATGACAAATTTGCCAAAGAAAATTTTTCAACTTTGGCATAACATCTAAATCTCAAATCCATTTATACGCCCATAAAGGTGGGTTGATTAGGTCAAGCCCATGCGCAGGCCAAGTCGCCGACACAGAGTCGGGAATGGAATTGGTACGGATAGGGGTTGCAAGAATCCACTGCAAGTGGACAGAGTCAACTAATAAACTAAGCTATGCCGTGTCTCATTCTTTGGTTGCCGTTATAAACTATGATGCCTAAAAGAGTTGTATCAATGAGGGAGATGTCCATAATGTTGAGCAGACTGGCTAAGCTGTCATTTGCACACCAGTTATCGAGCCAAAAGTTAATATTTACTCCATTACCCACTTTCCACCTGACTCATTTCCTAAATTGTTGTCAATTACTAATGATACACTTCCAAGCCCAGGAATCATACTTTTTGGCTTTGAGAGCAAATAAGTTTGCATCAATCTGATATTTCCCCTGCATTTGTTCCACCCACAAACTATAATCATGGAACAATTTTCAGGTTAATTTACTTAGAAAAGCACTATTAACTGCTTCCATTTTTCTAAGTCCAAGACCTCTAGCTTTTTTGAGTTGACAAATTTTGTCCCAAGAGACCATGTGCATCCCCTTATTTTCATGAGATTTTTTCCAAAAAAAATCTTCGCTTATTTTATCTATCCGGTGGCAAGTTTCTTTAGGCAATTGAAAGCATTGCATTGTATGTGCAGGTATTGATTCGATATGAGATTGAATTAGTGCCACCCTGCCTGCCTTAGAGACATGGCTGGTCTTCCAAGTTTGCAATTTTGCAACTGTTCTATTTACTAAATCAGAAAAAGTTTATGTTTTTGGTTGACCCTTAAAAACTGGACAACCAAGGTACTTGCCAAGATTGGCTTGACCCGTAATGTTGAAGATAGACAACACAATTTGCTTGTCATGAAAAGTGGTATTAGTGGAGAATGTTAACGACGATTTATGGAAATTAATGAGCTGGCCAAAGTTTAGATAGAAATTACTCAGAACAGAACTTAACTCATGGCAAGATTCAAGATTAGTTTTGCAAAAAAGTAGACTATCATCGGCAAAAAGCAAACATGGGATCTTAGCAACTCGCAGTGAAAGCTTGAAACCAATCCCACACTTTTTCCAACCAAGCGCCTTACGGACGGCTCTAGTTAGAACTTCCATGCATAAGATGAAGAGATAAGGGGAGAGGGGGTCCCCTTGTCGAATACCACTGGTGGGTGAAAAGAATCCGCATACATTGTCATTGACAATGACCGAGTATGAAACAGTAGAAATGCATGCCTTAATTAGGTCTAACCACTTGGAATGAAATCCCAAAATGCATAAAGTATTAAATAGGAAATCCCCTATCATAGGCCTTTTCCATATCTAGCTTGAGGGCGACCCAAGCTTTTTTTCCTTTCATATTTTTGAATTTATTTATGATTTCATGCGTAAGAAGAATGTTGCCATGAATAGATCGTTTTGGCACAAAGGCACTCTGGGTGGGGTCAATTATCTTTTCTAGAATTGGCTGCATCCGATTTGCAAGAATTTTAGAAATAAGCTTGTATGTAGTATTGCAGAGGCTAATGGATCGGAATTGGACAGTGGTTGTAGGCTTACTAACATTCAGGATTAATGCGATAGGTGTATGATTAATCTATTTGAGTAATTTGCCTTCGTGGAAAAGGATGAAATGGCTTGGCAGACATCATCCCTAATAGAATGCCACTGGTCTTGGAAAAATGGTGCTCCAAATCCATCAGGCCCTGGAGCCTTATGCTTGTCCATTTGGAAAAGAGCTTCCTTAACTTCTAATTCTTGAATGGACACTTAGAGACTTTGAATATCCTCGTCAGTGACTAAGTTAAGCATGTCCATAGGTATATTAGAGGTACCCGCCTGAGCTGATTTAAACCTAGCAGTGAAGTCAGTGATAAACATTTTTTTTATTTGTGAAGAGTCATCAACCCATACTCCAGAGTTATCCTTAATTTTCGTAATCTTGCTTCGTGTTTTTCTTGCCTTCATAGACTGATGGAAAAAATGGGAGTTTCTATCACCATTTACCTACCAGTCTTTTGTTGCCAACCTTCCCCAATATTTTTGGTTAAACAGATGTATCTTCTCTCGTTGTTTAACGAGTCTGTACTGCCAGTTATTAAGTCGAGCACTATTTGGCTCCTGCACTAATTTGACTTCAACACGTTGAAGTTGTATCGTATTTCTTTCCAGTTTGTTCTTAAAATTCCCAAAAGAATGCTTACCCCATGATTTGAGGTATAATTTGGTTTTCTTCAATTTTTGTACTAACTGATACATAGGAGTACCGTGTACTCGCATTTTGCAATTGCGTTTAACAATAAAGTGTGTTTCCTGGTAGTGGGCCTAGGCATGTTGGTATTTGAAATGCATACCCCTTCGAGGTGGGTACCCTGGATCCGTATTTAGGAGCACGAAAGCGTGATCAGAGCACATGAAAGGACCATTATTAACAATGTAAGAATGAAAAAGCTGTCACAGTCCTCCCTGAGTAACACTCTATCAAGTTTTTCATAAACAAGTTGTTCGCGTATGGTTTTCTTCCAAGTAAACACCCGACCTTGAACGTTGGCATCAATACTTCGAGTGTAATTCAAGAATTCGTTAAGGCTTCGTGTATGAGAGACCGTTAAAGGAGTTCCACCAATCTTATCAGAAGAGCAAAACATTTCGTTAAATTCCCCCATTATACACCAAGGTAAGGTAATGGAGTTACTAAGTTGATTGAGGTGGTGCCAAAATACGTCTTTATCTCTTTCCTGCGCCAGAGCATAAACTGTTGATAGCAGAAATCATTTGTTACTAACTTTATCAACAACATGACAATGTATCGCTCTATTATCCTTTGCAAGAACATCAAGGTTGATGTTCACGAAATTCCATAAACACCAAATGCCCCCCCCATGTTTGACAGATGGAACTGTATTGTAGTGGGAAAACCCTAATTTCCTTATAATTAAGTTTGCATTCTGTTCGTTAACCATAGTTTCAAGTAGGAACAAAATATCGGCTTTGATAGTTAGATTAATGAATGTGATTTCCTGTCTCAATTGGTATTTTTTGGCACCTTGAACATTCTAACAAATGACTTTCATGGAAACCAATGATGATAAAAAATGTTTCAACGCAAAAAACAGTAAACCTGTAACAGTTGATCCGTAGGATCGGTCGGAGAGAGAGCAACCCGTATACATCCTTTTTAAGCTACAAAAAAATTTAAAACAAGAAAATTGCCCAGACACATGAATCCAAAACATAGTATTTCCCGTCTGGCCCTAGCAAGTAGCATTGGTGCAATCGATGATGTGCAGCATACATTGCAGTCCCCAGTATGCAAGAACTAGATAATGAAGTGCGAATGGGAGACAGAGAGGAGACCATAGGAGCTCGCAACCTATGTCAACAAAAATTGCCCAGCACAAGTACAGAACATCGAATGGAAAAACAACAACCATGCATAACCATTCTATTGCAAACAGTAAATCCTGTAGCCAATGGAGAATCGAGTCAAGAGTCTCAGTTAACAATAGATACATGTTGTTATCATCCTTGACTTGTCTTCGTAGCGGACCATATGAGGTAAACTTCAGACACCAAGGAGGCCCCCTTCTGGCACCATAGAAATTAACCTCAGGGACACGACAATGGAACCAGACCAAAAAGGGGGATGAGTAGCAACCAAAGGAAGTGGCATAACTCGAGGGGGCCATCCCTAGCCGATGTTGCTGCCAACCATAGAAGAGGTGGCAAACATCCATCAATGATGAATTGGCCAAATTCCATTTCAAAACCCCGTTAAAAAAAACAGAATTTTGCTACTAAATACATGATATCACACAGACATAGCCATACCAACCAAGGAAGACAGAGACAGAGAGAAAACTGAGGCAACCCACAACCTGGGTAAACACTAATTACACGGTATAATTATATTATCCTTTGTAATTTCATATGGGAAATGTTAAAGGGAGAAGATAGCAACTCATTCAAGTAGTGTTTATAATGTTGTATATGAATATACACACCATGGTTCCATGTAAATATCAAACGGTAATACAAGGACAAATACATGAAGTATCCAAATAAATTGTTCAGTGGACTGGTCTTGGGCCATAAGGATGAACCCTTATGTCCTCTCACCATAAACAAACTCGATACAAACACAAAGAGAAACTCCAGCATCCAACACCACATTATTAATATGCAAGAGTAGAAATACATAATATCCCACGGACCCATCCATACAAACCAATAACACCAGGGCCGCCCACAACTTGGGTAACACAAAATACATGGTACAAGTACATTATCCTTTGTAATTTCAAATGGGAAATGTTAAAGAGAGAATAGAACAACTCATTTAAGTAGTGGTTATAATGCTTTATATGAATACACACACCATGGTTCCATGTAAATATCAAATGGTAATATCATAATAAAGACACAAAGGATCTAAATAAATTGGTCAAAACTCCAGCATCCAACACCACATTAGTAATATGCAAGAGTAGTGGTTGTTCCTGCTCCACTCTGGACATAGCGTAAGTGTCCAATAGTTGCTCAACATAAATGGCATAGACAAAAAAAATAATAAAAATACACAAATACACACATAATGTCCTAACCTCAATAGCATACATAGAACATAGATTCTGCATTCCATAAAGACTGAACTACAGCATAGTGCAATAATGGATAAGGCAATAGAAACAAATCCATATACAAGACGCCCCAACTTCAACTTTGTCAAAAACTATAGTACAATACCCGGTGCTACTATCCATACCCCAAAAGGTATCATACATAGTACTGGTAAGCAGCCCAAAACACCTAAACAACCTACTAGTAGTACCTGTCCAAACTACCCAAAAGGTCAGCAAGAAAAATCTCCAATTAGCACCAGTCATGGGCATCACCAAAATGTTCATTAATCCATCCACGGACACCTAGATAGAAGAGTGAGAGAAGAATTCCTCTCCCTCCTCAATCTTCCTCTTCTTAGAAGATTCAATAGACACCACTGGTTCATCCAAATCATCTAATTCGAGGAAAAAGTCATCCTCCCTATCATGATCCATGGCATTATCTTCACCTTGTTGCTTAGTGAATGGGTCAAGAGAAGGGAAAGAGAAGATGGAATGATGGGCTTGAAGTAACATTCAGAGGAATAGGGCAAGGAGGAGATAGAATATGCACTGGCGTAGAGGAGACAAAAGGATGGGAGCTGTTCACTTTAGGTGGCTCGCATACCTCAGCTGGGCTATGGGTTTGCCCGGTTCCAGAAATTCCTTAAGTTTAGAGTCATTTATCACAGCTATACTCTTCCCCTTATCTCTTTTCTCCTGATTGTGATTAGGGACAACAGGGGTAGGTGGTTTAGGATCACTGATTATGAGATCTACTGGAGGTTGCTTTTCTTCATGGGAAGTAGGAAAGGATCTCCCCCTCTTCTTCGGAGAGATCCTAATCCACTTTTCATCAAGAGTAACCTTGCCAATTCCAGTAAAAGTGGAGGGAGTGTCATGAATTCCATGGGCTTGGAACTTTTCAACCCCGATTTCAATTTTGGGGGCCACTGGCAACCTAGGGCAGTTCTCAAGTACATGGTCATTGCCTCCACGTAAAGCACACACTTCGTGGAGGCCCTCATAGGTGATAGGGATACTTGGTTGGTTGAGGGGGGTGAGAATGGTGGTAGTACCAGGAAAAGGTTTAGTGACAGCAATGTTTAAACAAACTCGAGCAAATCTCCCTTTTTTACGAAGGAGAGTGTTATGGTCAATTCTAATGACCTCTCCAATGGACTTTAGCAGGTTGGTGAGAATAGGTTCTTCCCAAAACTCCCAAGGCAAGTGAGATATTCTAACCCACTAGTCAATTCTTTCTATAGAGGTTGAGTAGGGGTCAAAATAAGGAACCCAAGAACTGATCACCAAATTAAGACCTTTCACAAACCAGGGCCAGTTGAACCAAACACACTCCCTATCTGACACAGCTGCAAAACGAAGGAGAACCTACCCATTTCTCAGCTCTATATATTCCACTACCCCCTTAACATGCTTCTAATCTAGTTTAGTCATGGTAATAATGATAGGCAAAGGAACCAACTCACCCCAGAGTTTGGCCAGAAGACATAAGGCTATGAGTTTGTCCATTTGCCTCGGCACTTTAGGCACTTCAAGTAGAGGCTCAAAGACTTCATCACTCTCAAGGGTAGTTTCTACATAAGCAGTATGGGTCATCTCACCCCGGGAAAAAGGTGAAGGGTGCAAATTAGGACGGTTAAACTGCCACTGGACTAGGGGATGGTTAGTAGTACAATTACCCTCCACCCCAAACCTAAGAGCCTTAGAGAAAGAAGAGAAGGGGGATGGATTAAGATAATATAGAATATCAAATGAGCCTCGATCCACTGGATTTGATTGGGCAAGATGGGGTGGGTTATCAGAATTGGGAAGAGAATTGATGTTAGGAGGATTGTCATTTTTATCCTCAGCAATGGGGGATTTAGAAGACATAAGAGAGAGACAAGCAAGAGGATGCAACTGAAATGCAAGAGGAATGCGAAGCAAGTCGACCAACTGACCCAATATATAGACCACACAAGAGTTCATACACCACCCGAAAGCAGGCAACTCAAGAAAAGGCATGAGAGTAAACAACAAGCTCACAAACAATAATAACATGAAATTCATAATTAAAAAAAATTCCAGCAACGCACTATAGATAGCACATGTCCTTGGGCCGCAAGCAACTCAGACTTACCAGTGATCTAACCTGAGAAGGAAGAGTCGGTTCATCAGTGCTCATCATGAGCAACACCATGGAGCAGTCAATTCGAGGAAATGGGACATTGGATCCATTGAAACCAAAAGAGGTGACAGAGTCAAAATCATCCAAGACAGACAACGCACCCCCTCGAGTCAGATCCAGATCATGGGTTACAGGTTTCATAATGGCCAGAAATGATAAACCTATTGGAATGGGTCTAATATTTTTTGTGAAGCAATCAGAAAACGTAGAGAGCAAATTTGTCAGGTAGTGGTTCAACTTCCTTGCCATAGTACCAATTTCGGAACGATGCAGGACATCAACCATCCGAGCACGCAGAGAAGAGGATGGGTTAGTGACAAGTAGTAGGATTTGGTCATAGGGAGATGAGAGGAAGGGGCTAGATCTAGGGTTGATGATGGTAGGCTGAGATGAGATATCAGGGGGCTTCATTTTGCGGGTTAATGAAAACATGATGGAAGCTAACTTCTCTCACTAGATAGACTGTATGTGAAGCCACAGAGAGCAAAGTAATTCCATTACAAGTATAAGAGTTTCGCTTTTCATCCTTGCAAACAATCTATATTGTACACCTGGATGTTGGCAATTTTATAAGTCACATATCATATTTTTCATACAGGCAAGTTTCGATATGTATTTTCTTATATAGCTTATAGAAGTACATGTTTTTATGAGCAACACTTAAATGATAGACTTGCGTCTATAGATCCGTTGAGATGATGCAATTTGGACTAAGGGAACCTCATCTTTTGGGAAAGATGGACTTATTGAAAACAGGGGTGGATTTTGAAAAATTGAAACAAATTACCATTTTTGGTAATCCGGATATATAAACTCAAATTGAAAAACAGGAACAAGTTGAAGAAAGGCGCGAGAGAGAGTTGATACTCAACGCACCTCCCCTCTTCCACAATTAGGTGAAGACTAGGGGTGGGGGGCCGGAAACCCCAACGGGAAACCTTTCATTGCTCCACACAATTCTTTCGCAAAGCACTCTCTCAGACATTTCCACTCTTGCCTCCGCAAGCAAAGAGGTTTCAAAGATACCAAGCAACCAAGTTCAAGTGAACAGCCCCGAGCAAATGTTAACGAGAGCGTTTGTAGCAAAAAAAAAAGCATATGAACGTGTGGACAGTAAAAAAAAAGTTCTTCGAAGCGGCAGAAGAACCTGAAAAACATAGAGTGTTGGTCCTGCAAGAAGAAAGGTTAAAAGAGTTTTGAGTGCCCATAAAAGAAAGGCAAAGGGTATCAGCCATGATGATCAGGAAAAGTCCGTGTTGGTCACTACTATGGCCCTGTTTGCCAACATTTCAGATAGTTGGTGGAATTCTTCTTTTTCTTTCCGTGGAGAGCACAAAGATTAATTAGGAAAGAGCTGCTAAAAGGGATGACTCACCCTTAGCCCTCGTCTAAAACGATGCAAACAGACCGTTGTAAACTAGGTGAACTAGAGCGAACAGGAGAAGCAAGCAAATTGCGGCCTCTCATCCAATCCACCTAACGCAGTTAAAGGAAGGTATTTCGATCTTTGATCCGCCGATTTAAGAGTGTTGCAGCTCAACTGACAAGTCGAGTCATGGAAAGCCCCTCGACTGAAAGTCGAGTCACTGAGATGCCTATGATTTTAGAGCTTATGGGTATGGTCTATAGTGAGATTTTATTTCAGTTTTGAAAAAGGAAGATTTTGATGTTTCACTAAACAAAATATCCATGGGTAGATGTGGATTATCGCCTATTCAGGTAGTAGCAATACCCCGGGCAGATTACTTCTGTGAGATCACGAAGGTTCGTCCAGATGCAATGTTAACTTGGATTTTTCAATTAAATGAAAAACCTCTTCTTTTTCTTCATCATCAAGATGATATCATATTGATTGTGGCGCTATCCAATACCATCTTATGTCTTATATATGGAGCCCTACCAGATGATGAATTCCCAGCCAAGCGTTATCATTTTATGCGCGTCTCGCGTCATTTAGAGATGTCTCTATACTTTAAAAGGTCTATGTAAAACCGTCCATCTTTACTATACCTAATTCTCATATCATTGATAAGGTTAAGGAATTAAGGGTTCATGGTATTGTTTCCAAGATTTTTTAAGATTTTATGAAGTTGACAATATACTCTCAGGTGAGGAAATTGTGTATCCCACAGGGAGATTATCACTCACGGGGAAATTAACAATGGCATTATTCGATATGGTACTGATGGATTTTGACCATGAATTTCTATATAGATTTCCAGGAATTGAATGTGACAGGTTTATCGATGAGGTTTATATCGCAATTAAATGTGGAGATAGGCATATGAATGAGGATGAGTTTAAGAAAGATATGTTGAAATTCTTGAATGAAATGGACATCGAAGGTAAAATAGAATCCACTCAAGCTGGCCTTTTCTTGCTTTCACGACCGCTCATTGACAAGGATACAAGTTAGGTAACACTTTGCTGTGCTGAGGAGTGCGATGTCCCTCAAGCGTCAGACGATTATTAAATAATGCTTATTAGTAAATCAATTTCCTAGTCGCCTTCTTTTTGGACTTAGGTATTGAGATTAGTCTATATATGTCAGGGAATACATATGCTATTGGATAGTTCA
>JACYFF010031959.1:12932584-12942600 GCA_017589665.1 Selenicereus undatus
GAAGTGATAGGCATAGCTTTAGACTAAGAAAGTGAGAGAGTTGAGACGATGAAAAATGAAGTTTGGCTGAGAGTTTACAGCATAAAAGGCAAAATTTAAATGGCTAATGTACGTAACATAGGTTTTATTTTGAAAATTTTCAAAATAATGAGTTTTATTTTCTTTAAAGTGTGGGTCAGTAGATCGAAACCTCAACCCTAATCCGATTCATGCTAAAGTCGGATAACCTTATTTTCATAGTTAGGTTAGATAATATATAAAAAAGGACAATCCTAAGCCCCAATTTTTGTGGATCGGTTCGACAGATCAAGTAGATCTCAACCCTCTAATCATGTCTAGTTGTATGTTGAGTGAGACCGTGGTCGAAAAGTAATCGAGCAAGTCTTGATAATGTAAAGTCATTAAGGAAAGTTTATATATCTAATAGCAATCGTAGGTTCGTTGGGTAATGAAAATATTAGTCTAATATTACCCGAGACTAGCTTAACCACAAAGATACATGTCGGGTAATGAAAATATAGTCTAATATTACCCGAGACTAGCTTAAACACGAAGATATATGTCGCTTCATAAAAAAAATGAACAGATGACAATATGATAGTAATTAGTTAGTGCGTGCCATTTGATCATAGTCTTGACAAAAATATACGCACCTAAACCAAAATGAGGGCAAAATCAGTGGTTCACCTACTGTGAATGGTTCATCTGTGCCATTTCCTTTCCTTCTCTTTTTCCTTTTAAAACTATTTTGTGGGCTGAGAGGGGGGGGGGGGTGAACAATACTTTCACTCAGACCTAGTTTCTAATGCCATCTTCTTTTTGCAGCTACTATACAATGTCATTCACAGTATTTGCTAGCAGCAATTGAAGATGCTCCAGATATACAAGGGAAAAGGGACGTTCTGCACAAAAATTGCTAATGATTTCATAACACCGAAGTGTCTAACCAACCTTCAGCTCCCTAATTTGAAAGCATCTACAAAAAGACCTAAGCAAATACCGGCTTTCCAATAGTTGATCATTGCAACCCAAGATTGCAGCCTCCCACTAGGTAGAGATGGGGGCTTTTTATACATAAGCATACCTATACCCTCAATAACTGCAACTACGATGCCTGCAACCAATACATCCCAATCACCTGTCTGACCAAGTATTGTGGCTAATGCATTTGCGGTGTAGAATCCCAGCAACAAAAGGAAAACTTTCATGGGAAAGTTCTTTCTAGCAGAATCCAGCTTCCCCAGCAGCTGCCTTCCACCTGCTATCACTATCCTACTAAGTCGTGTTTGGCCAAGACCTGAGGTGTCCTCATTGAGATCATCTTCTGGACCACGACTACTAGGGATTCCGCCAGTGTCGAAAGCAAATGCTAGTTTCCAATTATTCCTCTGCTCAACTCTGCTTCAAAGGGAAGGAAAACAGAGCAAATTAGCTTAGGCCAAGCATGACATAAAGCAGGATCATTAGAACAAACAAGAACCACATTTGTGGGATGAAAATGATATTCAGACTGGTATCAATATGCATGCAGAATCAAAGCTGGCAAGTGTTAGTGGGAAGGTCAAAATCATACTCACACCAGAAGATTGCTCAACCCACATGGGCACTTCAGGTACAATCAAGAGTTAAAATAATGCGCAGCAACCATGTAATAATTTGAAGACATTTTTTTAATTGATGATTCATACATCAGGATATCATAGGCAACAGGCTTTCAGCAGTAGAAAAGGTGCATCTTGAGAAACTTCCAATAAAAAAAAAGGAAGAAGAAGAAGAAACTGAGGAATTTTCATGGCCCTAGGAGACACAGCACTATGCCCTGAAGGTTCCAACATCAAATCCACCCCCCCCCCCCCAATAAAAAATTCCTTCCAAAAAGGCAAACAAAAAGATCTGAGGGATTACACTAAAGAAAATCTACTGCAGATGAGTGCAGAATTTAATGCAAGTAGAGTCATCCCAAGCCCCACAGGCAATAGCTTCTTTTTTATCCCGAACATAAGTGAGTTGAAGTACTCTACCGCTGCAAATCTCCTGGCAGTTTACGTGATCATTTCCAAATATAAGACTGTTATCGATTAGTTTAGATATAACTAAACTAACTTCAAAGATGGCAGGCAGATTATTGATGGGACCCTGATTGCTAATGGTTTGGCAAAGAATTAGAAAAGGGCTCACTTCCTTCTTCAAGGCACATAATGCAAAAGCCTTGGAACAGGGAACTCCTTGATTCCATGGCGTAAAAAATGTGTTTTTAATGGAATGGAATACGTAGATGTATTCTTCTGATAAGGAGGGGAAAGATAGGTATATTAGGGCATCACTTCATGCAAAAGGCCACAGTTTCAATTCTCATCAAAAGACGTCCCATAGGATATTGTTGTCCATAATATGATCAGGAAAGGCTGTGCTCCCTCTTCTCCTCCATAAATCCTGGTGATCGAATTTGAAGCATATATTGCTTCATCAGTCCACAGTATTGCTATTACTATGGTCTATTAAAACATTACCGCCTATTAAAACATTATCACTAATGGTTAACCATTGACACCGTTTTAGTCATGGCCAACAATTTGCAACCTATAAAACAAGTGCCGAAATGTTTTCAATTAGTTTCTGACTTGAATGTAATTTTCCAAAAGGATGCATACCATAAATATAGGTACAAATCCTGCTTCTGCTGAAATTTTTGGATTGTTATATGGCTCTTTGCCATTTTGATATTTGGGCCTTCAAGTCGAAAGAATCCTCTCCAAACACATAACAGTTAAATTTCCAACTGAACTTGTGTTCTTGGAATAATAAAAGGAATGTTATCCTTCGAGTTCTTTCTATTTAAAATCTGAATAGTTAATCCATTGGCTTTGGAATATGGAATTGTCAATACCTAGATGAAAAAAATAATGATTATCTGGAATTATCTGGGTACCTAGATTAATGAAAAAGACAGTGTAATTCTGGAACCCAGAGAAAGTATATATAAGATAAAAAGAACAGGCACAAGTATGAGACTAGAGATGCAAAGCTTATTCTCGTTGCATCACTAACAACTTGAAGCATTTCTATGAATTATCCCTATATCGAGACTCTAAATTGTACTTGGCTCAGCAGAAAGAGTTAAGTGTACATGACCACAGTACCATATATTATTTTGCTTGGTCCTTTGTTCAGTCAAAAGGAATTATCTGCAGGGCTTGATACAAAATTGAAAAAAATGGTGGCTTGCTTTGGGTAGTCAAAAGGAATTATCAACACTAGATCTTGCAAGGTAGCAATGCCGCTGCAAGTGCTGTAGAGAGACAACTGCACAATTGTGTCCTTTACAGCACTCTTTCAGATGAAGAAGGAGATGCAATATCTTGAACATCATAAGTAGGTCCTATCTTCAGTCCCCACAAGGAGGACGTTCATTAGGACCAAGTAACATAATCCATTATGACTGTTGAAAGTCAAAACCCCCCTTTGTTCTTGCCGAGATCAGGGGGTCCAAGTGGCCATATGACAACACAATCGACAAATTATCAAATGACATCCACCTTCAAGTTGCAAGTCATTAATACAGAAACTATATCACTAAATTTGGAGATCAAAGAGGAAACACCGAAACACGTTCAATTGGAAATTAGTGAAATTCCACATACCTCCTTCTCGAGAAGGATTGTGATTTTGGGGCAAGCATTGTGAAAGCCTGGCCTGTCAGTAACTTGTAGTCTTGTATTGGAAATGTTGATGAAAAACAACAAACCCTTAGGGAAATTTCTTTATGAAAGATGGACAACATAGCCTGCAAGACCATTGTTCACAGTTCACAAATTCACCAACCTATAAATACTCAGTAACTAACTGGGGAGGGAGGTGGATAAACCCTGAAGTCATCAAATCAGTAGAACATAAATTCATATAACCTCAAACAAAAACACACTGGCTGCAACATCAGTGGTTCACTCAACAGTCAAATGACACAGAACCCTAGCAGGCTAGAACAACAACACAAGAAGCAACATATGAACTGGAACAACTAACAAACCCAAACCATACACTGCAGTAGCAATGCACTAGAACAAGAATCAACGTTTCGGCTCAAAAACCCTAGAACAAGAACAAAAATCTCAGCACTTGGAAACAGATTAAACAAATTTGAGCGAAAGAAAGGGGGAAACAAATACAATTAAGCAGAGCTACCTGAGAAATCGGCGACGTCGATAGAATCATGGCTGCTTCTCAATACCAGGTGGATGGACTAACCTTCTCATCGTAGACCTCGCCAACGGCAAGTAAACGGCCGTGAGGAAGGGCAGAGAGATAGTTAAATGTAGGAGCGGTGACGCCGTGATGGTGGTGATGGTGGAGACATAAATGGTCATTGCCTTGACTCTGGCCCAGTGCTCATTCCTGGTCCTCACCAAAATTCTCTGTCATTTGGTATAAGGTTATTGGATTTATATTGGATTTTGATAATCTACATTAGTATCCTTTTTTTTCGTATAATATATCTGATAGTTTTTGAGTTTTTACCTACAAAAAATATATATAGAAAAATGCCGAAGAGTACTAAACCAGATGACAAGTGTTGCCTTTCTCATGCTCTTGACTAGGGTTCAACTGGCAGGAGACGCATATTTTTGTGCTTTATGCGAGGATATGCAGTTGGCCTTGGTTCCTAGGCTTTGGTATCCTCCCCCCTCCCCACCCGTTGTAGTCCTTTGGGGTGACCCTTGAGATAGGGCCTAATGGGTTGGGCATATTTATCTATGTAAAAAAATGTATACAAAAAATAACAAATTATCTGACATTTTATGTCATATACGAAAAATTTTTAATTTTTTAAAATTAATTTTTAAACTTAAAGTATAATTATTAGGTGGTACAAATTACGAAAAATCAGTAAATTATATTTTCTATGCATTAAAATAAATTATGATTAACTTAGTTGAATATGTACATACATCGTCGTATATTAATGAATTTAATGCATGGTTCCTTGTATATTATTAGAATTTATAATTTGATATGAAAATATAATATAAAATTAATCACACACTTTTGTATGTCTAGGAAGCTTTCACATGTTACCATAATAATAAGAATATGTGTTAAACAGAATATAATTTAACCACCAAAAAAATTGTTAATACTGGCTTGGAATCTTGTATTCTAAAAATTGAACGCAGTCTAGTAAATTTTGACATATCACAATAGTAATGCGTAGTAAATGGAAGATAATCTTACCACCATTAATTGTTACTACTAGCTTAGGCTTGTGCCCCGAAGATTGAACTCAATTTGGTACCTTGCGGTAGTATCAATTGACGGTATATAGGATTTATAACTATCATTGTATTGTGTCAAAATATTTAATATTTCATATTCCATATTTATATGTACATTTAATTAAAAAGATACGTTAAAAATGGGTGTATTATTTTACTATAATATAATGCATTATTTTTGACAATATCAATAATAGTAATAATAATATAATGTAATGTAATATGATGTGTTATTGTAATGTTTACAATCACGATCTTTGTGCATCACTTTTGGTAACATTGGTGATGGGAGTCTAGCATAGTGCATTATTATAATATTTAAAATGTACTACATATAAATTATATAAATATCTTCTGCAATCATATGTACCGAAATAAGAGAGGAGAAGAAACCCAAAAAATTGATGCATAATAAGTTAAAATCATAGCTACATTCTCTCGGTATAAATTTAATATCTTTATATCGTCATAATCTTTCTTGCTTGAATACGTATTTGGACAATCTAATGTCATTTATTCTTATTACTTCAATAAATATCTTTATTATATGTTAATTGTTTATAAGATGGATTTATTTGGACAATATAATGATAGAATCTTTCTAATATAATGCATATTTTTTGGATAAAAAATAATGCATAATTTTTGGTACAATACATTATTAAAATTAGGGCTGTCAAATAGGTCAGGTCGGGTCGGGTTCGTGTTCGGGTCGAAGTTAAACGGGTTGAAAACCCCCGACCTGAACCTGACCTGTTTAATAAACGGGTTGAAAAATCCAACCTGAAACCGTTTAACATTTAAACGGATCAACCTGATTTTGACCTGTTTAACCCGTTTAAGTTAAACGGGTCAGAATCAGGTATCACTTACCTGTTTAACCTGTTTAACCCACTTAAGTTTCAAACTTTAAATGAACATGTGTGTGAGCCTGAGACTACAGCTGAACACTTTGTAAACAATACATGATTACATGAATTCTTGGTATACCAACTACTGAACGAACCAGCTTCTGAGGAAATCAGTAAGTCCTAGAGATCAGTAGTGAGGAGATGGGGCGAGGGGAGTGGAGAGGACATGGGGAGATCGGATCAGTAGAGAGGATAAGGGAGGGGCGACTGAAGGCTGAAGCAACTCAAACAAGCTCTAGCTCTATGAGGAAGAGTGGTATTGCGAATGAAGAACTGAAGAAGGCAAGAAGCCTTTTATATCTAGGGTTTTCACTTGATAGGGTGGGCTTTATGGGCTTAGGAACAAAAAATGTGAAAAATATAAAATTTGAACTCCTCACCCCCTAGCCAAAAATCTGAAAATTAAAATTTTAATGGCCCCAAAAATGTTCAAAAAAACTACACATAATTATATACCGATAGACGGGTTAAACGAGTTACTGTAAATGGGTAAACTGGTTGACCTATTTAACCTGTTTATTTAAACGGGTTGAATAGGTATTTTTTCATGTCGAAAATTTCAACCTGAACCTAACCCGTTTAATTAAACGGGTTAATCGTGTCAACCCATTTAATTAAACGGGTTGAAAATCTTTACTCAAACCCGCCTAATTTCGTGTTCGGTTCGGGTCGGTAATCGTGTCGGGTCAGCTTTTGACAGCCCTAATTAAAATATAATGAATTATCTTCTAGTACCACTAATAATAAGGATAAATTTTTTAAAAAATATATGTAAGCGTGATATGTATCAAGAGATTATGCTATTTTGTTTTGTTTTCCTATGGCATTGTCATGTATGAAAAAATTTTGATTTTTTCTAATTATAATAATTATATGTAAAATTTATAGTAAATTATATTTGTTGTTTATGCAATTTGTGGAAAAAATATTTCAGCCTTTATAAAATAAAAAATAAAAGAATAATAGCTTTTATAAAGTGAAGTGGTAAACCCCCATAATTATTTGTGAACTAAAAAAAGTTTATAATCTCTTAAACTAATTGTGAATTTCCCACTCTTTTTTTTAGTTAATTGGGTATAATAGTTTTACGTAATTTATGAATTATTTGTTATTCATGTAATAATTATTCGTTGTAAGATTATGGGGTTGTAATGACGATGATGATGATGATGATGATGATGATGATGATAATAATAATAATAATCAAAAATCTTTTCTTATTTCTTAGTAATTGTGTAATTGTAATAAATAAGATCTGTAACTATCATCATAATCTATCTAATATCTCTAATGTTTTATATTTATCATAGTGAAGATATTTTAGTATTTATTATTTTAATTAAACATAATATTTTAGAATTATTCATTTACTCCTCTTGAGGTTTTGGTAAATATTATTTGTACTCCTAAACTTTTCGAATTATCATTTACCTTCCTTCACCTTTGCATAATAGCATTACAAACCCTTGAAATTACAAAAATGCCCTTTATAAGTTCTTTTACCTTTACTCTATCTCCTCTATCTGTTTGAAGTTTAATGGAGCTCCAACCCAATTCTTTTAACCTTAGATCTGATCCATGTTATTAGTAACGGCTGAGTAGAGACGTCGAAACCATTACTAAGGTCGTCATGGTCCAGCAAGCCTGCCAGCAATACATGTGGTGCGATTTGAACTGCCTTTCACCTTATAGGATAAGTTTCTCTATCATCTCCTTCTCTTCCATTGGGTGATATTAGGCTATGTTCAGATGAGCAAACTAGCGCCTTTATTGTTAAAGGCGCCAATTATTCCCCTCAAACTATGTTTTTGCCACGTTACTAACTAACTAAACCAATTTCAAGAACATCAAGGACATTTTTGTAATTTGAGGGATTTGTATGCAAATATGAAGCGGGGCAAATGATAATACGAAAAGTTCGGGTCACAAATAATATTTATCAAAACCTCAAGGGGGATAAATGAAATAATTCTAATATTTTATGTAGTTTGGAGGTAGGTTTGGAATTAGATTAGGAAAAGTCCAAAACTCTAAAAAATTGACGCCTGGTATACGTTAGCTTTGGGAGCTTATGCGTGTGTGTGTGTGAAGATTTGGACGTTGATAATTTGTCCTGAAAAAATATGCCCTAACAGTTTGACTTTGGGCACATTTGTTCTCAATAATCCGAACTTTAGAAAAACTGGCCAATGATGCTGGATTTGGGGCATCAAGGATTAGGTTTTCCCTCAATCCAGATGATTGTGAATAAATAAGTATAAAGGTCAAAAATGGTAGGCGTTATTTCTCCATTTCAAATTATTGTGTGCAAACTTCCAATATTTTGATTATTAAAATCCAACAACCCTCGTAATATTTACACCGATAAAATAACATGAAAAATAATAGCACGTTTTAATGTCTTTATTTTAGTTTTTAATTTTCATATGCTTTTCATGTTAATACTTTTGGTTTCATTGCATAAATTGTGTAAAACTTGGTGTAGTTTCTATTGCACATTTAGAATGATTTGAAAAAAAAAAATCAAAGTTTTGTTCCTTTCTTTTCCTTCATTATTTTCTTTTTTGGAGTCGGTATTAGCAAGCTTGATATGTAAAGTCTTCATACATTAGTATCACATGTTAATTCTACTTTGCTAACATTAATATTAACTTATGTGTATACGCGTGCGCTAGTATGTGCATACTTAATTTGTTTAATTATATATTAAGTTCATAAAAGATAACAAAGAAATAATGGATAATCAGAAGCACAAAAGTGCATAACCTAGCAATGGAAACAATAGAGAAGAACAAAAATAGCTACATAAAACTAGCAATTATGTCATGAATCGAGCCTATAAATCACGTACAACATTTTAGTCAGAGGGAGAAATAAGGAGTTTTAGTGATTAAAAAACTAGTATATAATAATCTAAGTTTATACACACAAAGCTACCTTGTAATTTAGAACATGAAACAATGTAATATGATGTAATGAGTGTAAAAAGAAACAAATTAACAATTTCAAAACTACTTCATCATGTCATGTCGACATTGATGGATCTAAACATCAGGATTAGGGGTGTTTACCTAATAACATTCATCTCCATATATGTCAAAAAATAAAGTTAAAATAATGCATAAAATACAATAGTCTACTATTACAATTGTCGTTTTTGTTTTTCATGTTTTAAATCAATTTGATATGCTTTTGGCATATTACTTCCGAAATTCAACTGAAAAGAGAACTGGGACTGGGAAAATGACTAGAGAGATTTAGAAAGTCGCAGAGTGTGAGTGTGGGACGGGGGAGAGGTTGAGCTGTTGAGTTCGTAATTTTGGATTGATTCTGGCCCATCTTTACAACTAGATTTTTTATTAAAAAAGAAAAATTATTCTTGTTAGTAGTTGACCCTGCTAATTGCAAGGATATCTTAAGTTTGTTGGACCTATTTTAAGGGTGTCCAATTATAATAACTTTAACCCTTTTAAAATATCAACTTCAAATTTTTTTTGGACTAGGGGTGTCCATGGATACTCTAGCCATAGTGAAGATCCGCCCGTGCATATCGAACCTACTAGATCAAAGCCCCAAACAGACCAATAAAATATGCTAAAAGGCTATTTAACCGGTTTGATCCAAAATCAAATCCTTACTTTTACGTTTAGATCGCCTCCTAAACATGAAGATCTTTATACAACTAGCGTCAATTTAAGAGCAACCATTGATTAGAAAGTATATGAAATGAAACCATGTAAAGAACCTTCTTTGCTAATAACACATCTATCATTAGGTCCACTCCCTTAGCACCTTCAATTTGCCTCCCATCCCCGCCATAATATATATATATATA
>JACYFF010031959.1:12943000-12977425 GCA_017589665.1 Selenicereus undatus
ATATATATACATACATATACATATATATATATATATATATATATATATATATATATATAAATGTAATTTATACTGTCCAAATGAGATATAAAGATTAGTACAATACCTATAATATTATATCAATACAACTTGTAGTGTCTCTCTTCACAATTGATTTTAATTTCAGCTAGTTTCATATTATATCTAATTTGATGAACTCCTTGCTTGGAGTTCTTAGGAATTGATTGGCCTTCAATAGTTGTTCTTGATGTACTTTTGTAGTTTTAGCTATGAGGAGTGAGGACATGGACCCGTATTAAATGGTTCATTTCATATATTTCCAATAATAGTGAGGGTTTCTAGATGGAAGCAATTTCACCTTTGGGCCTATTAGACGGGAATAATCAAATATATAAATTTGACACCTATCATACTGACATTTAGGAATATTTATTTTTTAATAGACCAATACGGAGTCAGTGATTACTAGACTTGTCAATATGGCGATGTATTAACTTATTTATCATGTATAAAAGGTACGTTTTCCTTCTTTTTTTCAACGCCACTATCTATATATGTGATAACTAAGCTATTGATGTACCTCCTCGAAGGACTAAGCTAAAACTCAATTTAAGAGTGAAAGCTTAAAACCAAGAGAGAATACAGTCAAGGAAAACTCAAGGAAAATGGTACATAATATGCTAGTTGTAAGGCAGCAAACATATAATAACTCAACCCTAAATCATGTTGATTTATTTAATTATGTCATGGAATTCATTTTTCATATTTATTTATCTCATTTAATTATCCCGGTTGGGAGAATTCATTTTGGGCCACACTTTGCAATTCGAGTTCCAGTTACCGGACAATTTTGGAAAAATTGATAGCAGGCCTCAATAATTATGGTTTAAGAGATTAAATCATTTTTCATAACATTTCAAAACTTTAAGTTCGAGCAACGAAAAATTTATCACACTCGGTTTAATTTTCTTTTCGAACCCGAACTCATTTAGGGCCCATTTTGGCCCAACAAGCTCTTAATCCATTTGTTTAACTAATTATCATCATTAAACCCTAATTATAATTAGCAAAGATATTATTTTTGGGGGTTAAATTTCAGCCAAGTATTTTACTTCATTTCGAACCAAGTAAAGTTTCAAGGCTTCTTCTTCTCTACCTCTTCTTTCTCTCTCTAGTCATGCCCCTATCCTTGGTTGCTCTTCCCCCATCCTGCCGCCACTGTTCTGGTGGTTTCCGACCATTTTCCGCCACCAGGACGGCCACCATGTACCACCACCAGATCAGCCCCAGCCATCATTCACACCGCCTCAAGCATTCAAGCACCACTTGGACTCTTTTCTTTCAAGCATCAAGTGAGTAAGTTTGTGTTGGTTTTGATTATTGATTATGTTGGATTTGTTTATGAATCATGTTGTTTTGATAAAAACAAGAGTTATTTTGAAGTTTTAATGGTTGGCTCATCTTGAGAGCAAGTAAAGATTGAAATTGTGCATGAACAAGCAAGCTTAAGCTAAAGTGATGGATTGAATTATTTTGTCTTTGATTTGGTAATCTTTATCCTCATAAATGATTAGGGTAATGTTGGTGTGGTTTTGGATGAGTAAAGAGTGATTTTATTGGGGGTTTATCTGAAGAAAAGCTTGCAAATATGTGCTGATTGAGCTGTAAACAGACTTGAAGCAGGAGCCACTTCGGGATTAAACTGGTACTGTATTGCACATTGAAAAATTATGATTTTTGGTAGATTGATAGCTCAATGAGTTATATTTCAATGGGATTTGAAATTACTTAATTTCAAGTTGTGTGGACAAATTTATGACCAATTTACTAAAGACTGCGCAGAATACATCGAAACTGGGAGTATATGTACACAGGGGACTTTACGGAAAACTGGTATTGATTGGGTGATTGAAAAATTGTGATTTTTGGTGTGTAGATATACCAATGAATTATATTTCAAATTCCTTATGAATCACCTTAATCCGAGGTCTATGGAAAAAGTTATGGTCATTTTTCTAGGACTGCACAGATAGAACTGAAATTATACATGTTTGTGTTCTACCCTAATTTTAGGGACCTTACTATGTGAATCATGCTTTGTGTCCTAAATTAAAGTTTTAGTGGACATTATGGGATTTTCATATTGGGGTTTTACATCTCAATTGGAGGCCGGGAGTGAAAGATATGGATTTTCTAAAGTAGACTATCAAACGGTAATATGGCGGAAGAAAGGAATCGTGACATTTGGAAATATTATCAAAAATTTCTATATAATTATGAGTATTACAAGGAAATAACAAGGTTTAGTAAGTTCAACAAGTTTGATTAGTGTATGGAAGCTTATTTGGGTTGAAAAACCGAGTTAAATGAGTATGAAAATGAAATTTGAGAAGTGGGCAGAGTAATGATTCAAATCATTGTCTATTGGACTCAGTTAGGGTTATTTGAGCTTTTATGAACCTCACAACACCTCTCCTGACATTGAGCCTTCTATTATTCATGTCAGAAGCATTACACTTTCCATTATTCATTTCGAAAATATGAGAAACCCATATTTTATTTATATCAATTGAAATCTTTTCATTATCACCTCAATCATTCCAATTTGGTCTATTTTGTTTCAGTTTGTTGTATTTCAAGTTTAATAATCCTAATTGATTTATTTTTTAAATCATTTTGTTGTAACTTATCTTATATTGAATTATTGGAATTGTGGAAGCTCTTTAATTAATCAATTTCTATTAAAGTTACAAATTCCAGGAGTAAATATTGTTTACTAACTACATTTACCTATAATTACATTTCCTTAGTAGAATCGGGGCCTAGTCTATCGTTTCCATTGTGCATAAGTATTATCAAGTGAAATATCATTTTAAAGACTTCAGGTACATTCATTGTCTGTATCTTTAGAAATCAGAGTCTATTTATCAAAGTTATCATGTTTCGGTAAGTACATCAATGAATCAATTTACACAGTGATTTATCATTTAATTGGTGACCATGTCAGTTATCATCTATAGGGCATTCGCCCTTCAGTTACCAGTGCAACTTCAGGCCAGGTCCTCCGATCAGCTAGGCAGGTGTACACCTATTCATAGATCGTAATAGTATCAAAGGGTTTACTATCAGATAATAACTAACAATGCAGTTTTATATTCATCTCATTCACTATTTTAACTTAAAATGAATTGCAAATTGGGCCCAATCAGTGTTTCAATTATCATTTAACAATTCAGGAATGCATGTACTAAGTGTCGGCTTACAGTTCGAAATGTTTTCATGTTTTGTTTTAGACAAATGCTCAGAGAATCGTCTTCATGATGGTAAACCAGCGGAAGAGAATAAGTTGAGCAAGGGAATCTGGATGCATCAACACTGACACAGTGTATCCATATTTTTAGATCTGTATATTGAAATATTCAGTGGATGGAGATACAGGTTACATGGTGAATTATTTTTACTATGGTGTAAAAACCTTATATTGGTTAACAGTTGATTATATATGGATTGATCAGGTGTGTATGTGTATGATTGAAGCTATGCTTAACTGTGTTATTTATAGCACTCATGTTTTAAGCCTTGTCCTTTTGAACGGCGGTAACGCCCATATCATTGGATTGTCTAGATTATAATTAAGGGACTTATTAAGGAAAATACAAGCAATGAAATATGTTTAATTTGGGGGCATTACAAAACACGTGAGGTAGAGATGGAATTTAGAATCAAGGGATTCTAAATGAGAAAATGAAAAGAAACTTGATGTATCTTCAAGGGATTAATTGAAAACTTAAGCTAGAAATCAGAAATACACGACTTGCAAACGGAAAACTAGCAAAGTGATCCGAAACCCGTGAGGATAAACAAGGTAGAATGATAGAACTAAACTAATGTTTGGATACAGAAACACCACCAAACACTAGTTTAGGGCCCCTAAACTTGATTAAGATACCGAAACACCACATAAACAAGTTTAAGACTAAGCTTGAACACCACCCTAATCGACCTAGTTAAGGATAAGCAAGTTTAGTGTTTGAATGTGTAAAAGCACGAAAGCAAGAATGCTCTCAACTGGTTTTTGATTTAATATTCAAGTGTGTTCTATGGCCATGTACAATCCTTTAATACAAGCCTAGCAAGCATGCACCTTAGTAAGCACACACCTAAAGCTTTCCTTCCTGGGAAGGAAACATATTAAACTAAGCTAATAGCCACGGTTATCACTAACCAATGCATAAGCTCAATCAACTTAGGCTAATTACAATCTAAATGAAAAGGAAAGCAAAACAAATGATATTTACAACCTTAATCACATGTAATTAAGCCTAATACAACCAGTTATCTAGCAAATAGAAAGGGGACCAGCCGTAAAGTAACATCTCCCTTTTCGGCTAGCCAATGAACTTCAAGAGACATGTTTTGCTGCCTTTGCTTCCCATTGGTTGCTCTTCTCAAGGTAAACTCCTTTGCAGCTGATGATAGATGATCTAGGAGCCTTGGGACGTGTGCCACTCCAGCTAGAAGGGAGGAAACTCACGGATGGAGGTAAATCTTCATGCTGCTGTAAACCGAGTTCAAGGGGCAGAAATTACCCAGTTTTCTAACTTCTTTAAACCCAACCAAAAGTGGTCATGATTCTGATTTCAGGCCATGGAGGAAAACCTTAGAGTGTGCACAAACCCCCCTGCAAAGAAATCAAGGTTAAACCATCTTTAAGTAGAGGATTTCCACTAAAACATTTTATCGTGCAGTTTTGAACCAAAACTTGCCAGTTTGACAAAATGCCTTGATCTCCCAACTTCTCTTGTGTATGATTGAAAATTAATGTTTGGACCTGAAAGTAGACATCTTGGGGATTCCAAAAAGGTAAAAATTCAAGACTTAAACCACCATTAAGCTTAAAAAATCACATACCCAAAATCAAGTACATTCTGGTTGAACTGGACAATTTGTATATCTTGGGTTTATTGGCTAATTTGAGTGGGTAAATGAAGTCCAAATGGAATGAAACTGTTTTGGTACTAAGTTGACTTCCTGAACTTCAATCCCAATGCAAAATATTAAACTTAAACCTCAAAAAGGCCCAAGTAATTAAGCTTTCAAAAACGGGTTTGCTCCTGACTTAAATCAGTGACCTGTTGTTTAATGAATTAAACAAGATAAGGATGATTTATTCATCCTTTGGCCAGCAAAATGAAAGTACCTAGATTGATTTGCTTCTTTAAATCAAGGGCATGGAGGGATCTCCATCAACTATTAACTTATTACTTTTTGAAATAGATCTACTTATTTATTATGTTGAAACATTCTAGTTTTAATTTTTCATCCACTTTTTTTTTTAATACCACCATTCACATGCAAAAAGTAAACTATCATATAATCAAACTGATCAATCAAAATGTTATTGACCTGAAATTAGTATACTCAAATTGAACACGCTTAAATATCATAATGCTAAGCACTACTTTCAAAAATCCAATTAGTCTTATCCACAAACTCTAATGTGGAATTATTGTCATCTAAAAACCTAACATTTATGATTTTTTAGACTTTGCCCAACTAATGATATAAAATAAATAAGTAAATAAAATATAATAAAATGAGGGAGGACTGACTGCGGAAGGTCGTCCAGTAGGTTTCTGTTTTAAAGTCTCGTTCAACTTAACGACTGACAAATCAAGTTCGCGGGTAGCGCGTCAACGACTCCGGTGCCTCCTCTGGGTTGGACAGCCGGAGAAAATGGCTTCCATAATCTCTGGAAATGCAATTCTGTTCTTGGCTGTGGCCCTGATTCTTCAAGGAATCGATGCAGATTCCAATCGGAGGAGGGAGATTGAAATTAAGGGCGGCCCAGATTCGGTGATTTGGGGGGTGCAGCTGAGTGATCTGCACTTCAGTGTTCATCATCCTGATCGAGCTCGTGATTTCGAGAATTTTGTGGGTTCTGTTCTCTCCTACATCAACCCTTCTCTCGTTCTTATCACTGGCGATCTTACTGGTCTACCTCTATAGCTCTATCTCCCCTTTCTCCTGATAATTTGCTTGTTTTTCTGGCTTTTCTAGTTTTGATTTTGTATGTTTTTGTGGGTTTGCTGTGTTTTTTGAAGGTAGTGATGAAATTTGGATGTGGGCTTTCTTTGATTTTGGGAATATTAGAGTTTTCGAGGTGGGTATTGAATCGATGTTGGCATTCAGTTGTTTGAAGGGCTTAAATTGGCGATGTTATGATGCTTGTGGGATGTCTTTGATCAAATGTTCTACTCCTCAGTGTTAGTGTTGATTTTACTCTGAATTCCCTTTTGTTTGAGCAGAATGGAATGTTGGGGTGCCGTTCTGTTGCTTGTGTCCTTGTTTTCTCGAACTGTGGAGAACTAAGGGCCTGCTCTTTTTGTTGGTAAATTGGGGTTGGTAAAAGGGTGAAGTTGGTTGAGCTAGGTTGAAGTTGATATTTTTTATTGAAGTGAAGTGGATTGAAGTGGGTTGATGTAGGTTGAAGCTGGTGTATTTTTGAAATTAGTTAAAATAGTGAGAATAAAATTTTGAAGGAGGTGGTTTGAAGTTTGTTGAAGTTGGTTGACGTGGGTTGAAGTTGGTTAAAGTGGGTTAAAATAGGTGGAAGTTGGTGAATGGAAAAAAACCAACGACAAGAACAGGCCCAAAGACTGAATATAGCTGGCTCTTTTTTTCCTTTTTTTTGGTTTTGGGGGGGGGGGGAGGGGGAAGGGTAGATGTGGCGCGGTACTGCCAAGAGAGAGTTAAAATGTGATAATGTTCTCTTTAGGTGAACATGACTATGATGACTAGTATTTTTCAGATTTTTATTTTTTTTGGTTGGGGGTTCATTGAAAGTTGTTCGATGCAGATGCATGCTGCATGCTTTTCTTGGAGATCGGTAGAGTGAATTGTGATAGATGAAGTGGAAATTAAATCGTCGGTTCTTGATGATCAATGACTCATTTGGAGCTATGTGGTTGAGGGCTTCAGGTAGCTGATGGTTGCTTATATGTGGGCATAACAAGTGATTTTGAAAGGCAGATCATTTGATGTGACTATTAGGTTCCAGTTGATGCATTTGCTAGCTGTTTAATGACGGTTCAAACACTAACTGTTTATGGTTGTGGGCTCACGTGGGGTTTGGTAGGTACTTGGAGGCGGATTCAAGTATTGAGATAGTTGCTAATGCCAAATATTTTTGTATTTATATTGAGAGTGATGCAAACAATAAGAGGAGGCAAGAGCAAAATGTTTCTATTTTGTTTTAGTCTTCACAAGTATAGTTTAGGGTGTCTTTAGATTTTTTCTAAATTATTATTTTAGGTGATAATATTCCTTGGAAGACAAGGCATAGTTTTGGGTTTAAGGTTAGCTTGTATTTGAAGGTATTCTAGGCTTACGTAAGTATTACTTAGGTGCAAGTCTGGAGATATCAATTGAATTTGAAAATTTCCAGCATATTGTTGCTTTCTTTTGCCATGCGGACTTATGGTTCTTTGTTAAGTGGATCTCTCACAAATCCTCGGTGGATGTCCTGGGTTTTCTTTTGGTGGATTCTGAAGAATTGTATCTTTTATTTACTGTTTCTTTTATTTCCCCCTTATCTCTCATCAAATTCCCGCTTTCAAACCTTAAATTCTCTAATTTCGTCCACTGAAGAGCCTGTTCTGCATCAAAGAGCCTCTAGTACACATTAGACTACTCTGTGTCCTTTAACAATTCTTTTAGGAACTCAGCAAGAACCCTGCTGTTTCTTCCCTTAGCAAAGTTGCTGGTTCATGTTCCTTTCAACAGTGCCAGATATATAGATTGAGGTTGAATTAGAACTGTAGTAATAGAGTTCACTCGAATATGATGATAATTATATGTTATCCTTGTGAAATGTAAACTTTGTCATTTCATTGTAGTAATCTTTTGAATATCATTGGGTATGCCTCATGATAAGTGGAAAGTAACCAAGTGAGATGGATTGCTGATTTTTTATCTTTTTGTTTTTTAATTTCGAAGTAGATGGGAAAAGCAAAGACTTATTAACCATGAAACAAGACGAGAACGAATGGATGGAATACCGCAATGTGATGGAAGAAGTAGTCAGGAAGAGTGGACTTGATAAAAGCATTTTCTATGATCTTAGAGGCAATCATGATAATTTCGGCGTGCCATCTGTTGGTGGCTTGTTTGATTTCTTTTCAAACTACAGTCTCAATGCTCAAGCTGGAAGAAGTGGGAATGTAAACAGTGTCACTCTTCAGGTAAGCTACTTACTAATTCAGTCTATCAGAAAATGTGTCATGTGGCAGTCCCAGAAAACTTCTAGATGACTAATGGAACATGAACATATGAAGTGTGATCAATGTACCCTTTTTGGGGGGGGGGGGGGGTGTTCTGTGCCTGGAGGGTATAAGGGTGAGTCGCTTGCAAGAGAGGGAAGAGGGTCCTAGTGTTGGGATGTGGGATTTAAACCCATGACCTCCCAGCTCCGAGTTGAATGCTGAGCACTCCACCACTTTCATGTGTTTCCATAATAATGTACCTTTCACACTACAGAAATGTCATAATCTTGTGGCTTGTCTAAACTCCAGGATGAAGTGACCTTTGAAGTGAAGGCCACATTGTATTGAGATACATGTTTGCAACCCTACATGCTTACAATTTCTCATCGTAACGAATGCGTGCTGCATCATGCAGACAGAAGAAAGAAGGCATCTTTTTGTTGGGATTGACACCACAATGGCTGTTGGCCTCAGAGGTCCCACCAATCTTTTTGGACATCCTACTGATGAACTGTTAGCTGAGTTGGATACCGAGCTCTCACAATGGGATGCTGATCAAACCAAACAAGTGACAAAAATCTCATTTGGTCATTTTCCGCTTTCATTCTCAGCAGCCTCAGAATCTGGAAGGACCCTGAAAGACATTTTCCTTAAGCATTCAATTTCAGCTTATTTGTGCGGACATCTCCACACAAGGTTTGGCAAGAACTTGAAGCGACATCATCAATCAGGTAATAGCCTCTTCCAACTGAATTTGCATCAGATATCTCCCAAGAATTTTTCAGATGGCTTGCAGCCATTCCATGAGTTCTGGGAGTGGGAGATGGGTGACTGGAGGAAGAGTAGAGCCATGCGTGTTGTGGCTATTGATAGAGGTCATGTTTCATTTATTGACATTGACTTAAAGTCGGGTGCTAAGAAAACTATTATTTTGCCCACTTTTCCACTGGATTCCCGCTTGATGTGGACATCGTCTTTGCTGCGTGAGTATGAACAGCAATCTTTGAACCCTTCCTACTACATGACCGTGAGAGCCTTGGTGTTTTCTTCATCTCCAATTGTCTCTGTAGTGGCTCGAGTTTATGATTCCAAGCCAGGACATCTTGTTGTTGTTATGGAGGCAACGATGACAAAGCTTGAGGGTGTATCCTCAAGGGGAGCTCTTTATGCTGTTCCTTGGAACTTCAAAGCCTTTGAGGACCGTTCTCCTGTAAGATACTGGTTGCAGATAGAAGCAACTGACATCAGGGGCAGGTCAACTTTGACTGAAATGAGGCCATTCTCAGTAAATGGTGTTCGCAGTTTTCTGTCCTGGACTTGGAAAGAGTTTATGGTCATGGGTTGCCAGTGGTCTGCTTTGTATTTCCCAATACTTTGGTTTTTTGTCGGGTGCTTCCTCTTCATTCTTCTCATCCCAGTAGCGCTTTGTAGTCTCTCCAAGAAAAAGTATACCTTGCAAAATTTATCTGCTGACAAACGACTCATAGATGCTCTTGGATGGGTCTTGACAGAACTATACAAACTGCGTTCTGTTTGGTTTGGATTTCTGGGTTACATGTTCTACCTTGTTCTATTTCCGTGGTTTTATGGACACTTGTTCACTGATGGAGATGGAAGGGGATACATGACCTACAGGGGTTGGGTTGTGAAGCATCCAGATATTGGCAAAAAATTGGAATACATTGGGTTTCCAGATATAATGATCGTTGTTATTCCTCATCTAGTGTTTGTGGTTTTCCCTTCTCTTCTAGCGGCTATTGGATTGACTGTGGAAAAGGAAATGTACAGGGTGAAACTTTTAGTAGTTTCAGGGAAAAAGGAGGATGATTACCATGGGCAGTTACCAGGACAGAATGCGAGGCAAGCTTGCAAAACTTTGAAATTGCACACCAGGTCACGGTGGATTAGGAAACTTTTTATGGCGGTTTGTTTGGCGATTCTGTTCAAGCATTTTAAGGTAACTTTTCGGCAAATTATGCTTCCTGGTTGGTGTCTAGATTCTCATGTGCCTGTTTGTCTGTTGGTTGAGTTGCCTAATATTTTGTGGAGTTGTTTGTACGAAGTCTGCATCATTCCCCTTTGAGCTCTCCTTGATTCTTGAGCACCTTCACAGCCTACCCTCTCATACTCCCTTGTCATTGTAATTCCGTGCGTTGAGATATGTCTGGAGACCCCCCCCGGGGGGGGGGGTGTTCCTTTCCACTGACCATTGGTGACAGTTGTTGATATTTAGTCCTTGTATAGCTTTTAGTGCTCGACCTAAATATTGATTTCCAGTTATTCCTTCCTTTACTCAAATTGGCTTCTATCTATGTGTCTCACTCTGTTTAAGGGCTTCTGTCTATGCGTCTCACTCTTTGTTGGCCCTAGCTAAGTTGGTCAGACTCAGTTAAAAGTCTCTCATGAGGGTACGTAAGCAGGTGTTGAACCGACCTAGTGTTTGAAAATCCTTCCCTTCAAAGCCTACTGCTACTATGGTCTTCCCACATGTCATTACTCAGATGGTCTATCTGATCCTCCTTCCCACAAATAAAAAAAGAATAAAAAAAATAAGAAGAAGAAGAAGAAGAAGAAGAAGAAGAAAAAGGAAAAAGCATCAACTGTCCAAGATGGGTTACTGGGGTTGAGAAGGACTCGAGAAACATTTCCTTAACATGTTTTTGAACTGTTATTCAAATTCATTCCAACCAGGTACCCGTGTGCTACCCTCAACACGTGGATGTGAACTGACTTCCATGCCCTATGAAGCATGAACTAGACCAAAAACTGAAAATTGCTGGAAGTTAGCTCTAACCATTGGATCTAAATCCATGTCCTGTTGTTGTTCCCCAGTCGAAGAAAGCATGAATGTGTGATGACTTGAGTTCTCTTTAATATTCATTTGTGTACATTCTCTACCTTTTCTTTTCCACTTTATTCTCTCTGACTTTTTCTGTTTCTGCTACAGAGTTGTAGAGTTCTGGTGAAAGCCTACGAGATGAATCCGCTGCTACATTTCCCCATATATTGTCTCTCAATTCCGTTTCTATTGGCATATGTCATCTACAAAACCAATAGCGTGACTTCGTGATCAAGATTCACCTATCATGGATAAGTCAGAGGAACTAGTAAACCAGAACGTCCCAGGAGTTCTGCCTGATTGAAGGGCGAGTTTGAGCCCTATCAAACTCTGGATTTGTTAAGATTGTGCATGGAAGAGCAACGTCGTTGGCTGTGGCAAGAAACTAAAACTTTTTTGAGAAAAAACCAGCATTGCTTTTGCCATCAACCATTGCTTTTTCTATCAAGCTATTTGCAGAGGAGAGGCAACCTTAATAGCTGAGCAGCTTAAGATACGCAGAGATGGGCCTTGCAGTGCTTTTGTAGGAGCAATTAACTAAGCTCCAGTATGTAGGAACCTTTCTTTTCTTCTTTTTTTGATACAAAATGTAGGAACAAATTTAGCAATAGAACGAGGGCTGATGAATTTGTTTTGGTTTGCCCTCCCCTTTTCTAGCCTCCTCTTCCTCAGGTCCATGGCCGATATACTCATTACGCCTGAAGTTTAAGGCCAGTTTTCTTTTCTCCCCCCCCCCCCCCAAAAGAGGGGTTATAATCTTCGAATTATCTCAGCAAGTGCAGGTAGTAAACACTGTTCCAGCTTAATATTGACAAAGGAATTGTTGTAATGCTCTGTTTTTCATGTATGTATTTGTTATTGTGAGTTTGAAATTGTATGAATTAAGTACGTCAATGCAAACATGAATACATTGCACTGTTGGAAAGGATTCAATGCAATAATCATTTGCGATATTGTAACTTTGATGCAAAGGTGTCCCTTCACATATGCATCTACTGGGAATTTTGAAGGTGGAGGAGGAGGTTCTATGAATAACATAACTACCTTGATTTACTGAAATGTAACAGAAGCAAGAAACAACAGGGTAAGGTGACACAATGGGAATTATTTAAATTACAACCTATTGGCATGTCATGGACCTCATGGATGAACTCCTAAGAAGCACAAGTCTTGCTTGCTTCGGAGAATACGTGGGAGGTCAAAAGCTCCTACCTCCTCGTGTGCACTTGTACTAGAGGTTTAGTGGGTTGCGATTTGCTCTAACCCCCCCCCCCCCCCCAAAAAAAAAGTGAGGAAAGGTAACTCAAGCATTTAACACTAAATTGATAAATTCTAGTTAACAAGAATAGTAAGGTAATGTTGGAAACTAGTCATTGAACTATAATCTTAGCATGATGCTCAATTCATACTATTGCATTTTCATTACTATCTCCTTTTGTGCCATGTCAAATGTGTACAAAGATCCTATGCATACGTACTAAATGACCTGGATAAACTAACTAGTTACATATCACTTTGTGTGGCTAGTGGTCACTAATAAGAAAATAATCAAATTTTGCATAGTGTTCATCTCAAATAGATTTAATTGCTACGTAGTCTGAATTTGATGATTTGATGCCTCTTGAAAACCAATCTTACAATCAATTAACAATTCAACCCCACGTACCATGCAAGCAAAATGCTAGCAAAGCAACTAATAGAAACGCTCAATGAGTGAGAGACAAAACCATCTATTTAGAAGAGGATATAAAAGAAACAGACATAAACATAGAGATTGCATTTTTTTCTAGAGAAAATACTATAAAGAACATGAATAAAGGAGAGAATCGGACTTATTGTTGAGAAAAAAAAAAAGTCCATCATGGCTTGTAAGAAACATAATGAATTAGGATTTTCTAGAGAGAAAATAAGACATGGACGAAATTTGAATTTTTTAATTCTTTAATGATGTTTTAATTTGATTTTAAAACTAGGTTAAAAGCCTATATTCATTCCCGATACAAGTTAATCCCCTTGATTTCACATAGCAGTTGTCTAATTTACTACTCTGGATGACTTCATTTGTCACACAGACTACATAATAACTAATAATTTTTTCTTAATAATTTTTTTTCGTTTTGGGCGAATGTTCTTTTGTGTATATTTAAGATTCTCATACATTGTTTTCTGTTGTTTTTGTTTGTTTCTTAGTGTGTATTTGGAAGTTTGCCTACAGCTGAATCTCCCTAGACCCTGCGAAAGCGGGACCCACATTGGGAGTTTATTGTTGTTGTTGTTTAGTATACACTTGGAACTATGTACAATGTACTGCAACCTCACAATGGTCACACATACCAATAAAAATATCCATACTCCCACCATCGCATTTTTCATACATAGCAACAAAATGAATGAACAATTATGTGCTTGTAAAATATACATATACGTCCATGCTGTCAGGGATACGGTATAACTTTCCTTCTCTCTCAGTAGGAGTGCATTGGAGCTTAAGGGACCCTGAGAAAGCCAACAATTCAAGATGCATCCATTCCTCTCCTTGGGATTTTTCTTGTTAAATAGAATGGTAAATTTATAGGTAATGGAATTAGCCAGAGCAGCTTGTTACAAGTACATTCTTTTTCCCTATTACAACCAGCCTGAAAGGTTCAGGCTTCCATACAACTTAGAGAGGAACAAAACAAATACAAAAGCGTTTCCATGAAATTGTCGACTAGGATCCAACAGCAGATTGTAGGGCAGATAAACCTATATACAGCCCTCATATTTATAACATTGAGACTTGCAGGATTTTTCCCCCACCCATTTCTCAACCCTTGGTTATTGCTACATAAATTCAATTCATCACCCCGTGGATGCATGGAAGCCAGGAGCAATTTCCCAGTTGGTTTGCCAATCATCCAATAATAGGGATGAAACCCATAGATGAGATCTTGTTATGAATAGCGTGTTCCCTCTTCAGGTGGCTATTCGAGTGAGGAAAGCGTTCATCTTCGATTATGGCACATCTGACAATGAGTGGCAGACTTCACATTGGCATAAGTACAGTGTTGACAAGACCAATGCGTTGACTCGTCAACATTCCTGCTAGAACCACTGGACTTCGATGATGTGCCTTTGCTCCTTCCAATCCTGCTTCTACTTCCACTGCCTCCTATGTTCTTTGAGCTTGTGGAGCGGCTGGAAGCACCTCGTGAGTCCACATCTGACAAACCATTTTCTAGGGCTCGGACAAGGTTCTCAAAGTAATTTCTAGTCACGCTGTCAAGAATTTAACGTTGAACTGTCAGGGTTTGCCAGGGACTGGGGGCAGTCAAACATATGGAGAAGTTGTAGTCCATTCAGCTTAGAAAGCCGATTAAAATAAACAGCCAATATTCCGAGCCTGCTGAAAGTCACTTTTGGCAATATTTTCAGCTTTAAAATGCAACATATCATAATGAAGCAAAAGGCCTCAACAAAACGTCCTTTACTTTTTGCTGCCAAGGACAAGCAAGCACTCAATGCTATTTGAAGACAGCTCAATGAAACAGTACATATAACACATGTAACTAAGCGATACGGCGCTGCTAATCTGAATACTGCGCCCTCCCCGAGGCTAGAAGCAAGTCTAGAACATTGGCCTGGTTTTGTTAGTTCAGAAAGCTGACAAAATTATTTTCAATTGGAAACTGGAAACATGCACCCACAACCACCAATAAGAACACGATCAGACTGGCTAGAAAGTGCATACCATGGTCATAAACGCAAGCCATCTCCTAGCTACAAGAGAAGGGAATTCAACCCAGGAATGAACATATGCAAGCTATTAAACAGTTACAAATTGGAATACCTAGTCAGACCAGCAAGCTTTGTACGGAACTCATTGAACTCTTTTGATGGCCCTTCTGCATTAAGGTAAAGTTGCAGCTCCTTTTCTGCACATTGATGTAATCGTTCTAGACCAGCTTCCGCTTCTCCTGCAAAACATAAAACAGGTAACTCAGGATCTGGAAAACACCTTTTGGTAACATACAATTATCCTAGAAAGTAGAGACCATACCCTGCAAATACTCGAAAAACTGTCTCTTGGCATGTTCGTGCTCAGGCAAATAATATCCATAAGCATATGTCCATTTGAGAACTCGCCTACATTCAACAATCTGCAACCACAAGACTTAGAGGGAGATACCTGACAGGCCTTGGGACATCTATACAACAGCATAATAATTCACCTGCAACCATGCTTCAATTATAAACTTGAGTTGCGACTCTGGCTGGTGCTGTATGTCGCTCAGCTTCTCTAGCTGTGGCACACCGAAAATTATCCAAGGAAGCAAACATTACTTCCACCGTAAATCATATGATAAATCCTTGTCATTTTATAAGGCATGTTCTATCCCAAAACAAAGAAAGAAGTATCTGAATCACACATTCCCACTCATAAACCCCCCAGGTGGGGGGGGGGGGGGTCAGGAAGGCTGGGGGGTGCTCTCTGAATCTTAATAAGAAAGGTTCCAACAGGAGTACAAAGGAGAGAAGTACAATTTCACCTTTTCCATTTTAGCAATAATCACAAGTTCACAACCCTCTGTTCTATGCACTTCATAAAAGAAAGCAGATCAGGATAGAAGCACCATTATCTAATTGCTTAGACAATTGATTAGAAACCAAATGTATGAAACTGGTTTCACGAGCACACAACTAATCGATCCCTTCCAAAATTTAAACAATGATTAACAGCTCATGATATATTTTTTCATTCCCCACAACTTGCTGAGCATACCCTGTTTGAACAGTGAAATGAGGGGAAAAAAGAACCCCTATAGCTTGACATTACCATGTGTGCTTGGCCCACACCCGCCCGGGGGGGGGGGGATGTCAGACAGAAGCTACTCTTCCCACCCACCCACCCCAAGTCTAACACCTTTCCATCTAAGTGTAGAGCTACAGACCAGGGGGGAGAACAAAATGCAGATTATTTAAGAGAAAAAAAAACACACAAACAAACAAAGAGAACCCCTATGGCTTGATAGTTAGCATGTGCGCCTTCGCCCCTCACCTGCAGGGGGTTCAAATGCAAGAAAGAAGCTCTACTCTTCCGCACACACCCTCCAAACCAATAAAAAGGAGGGGGTCTAATAGCTTTCCATCTAACCTTAGAGTCACAGACCGAGGGAGATTACATAATGCAGATAAGAAGACCACCTAGGTCCAGCAAACCACCACCTCCTCACACTATTGTTGCCAGCAAGGATTGAAGCTCGATCACGAGAATGCCGCATTATAAATTAACATTTTTTGAAAAATTATCTGCCATGAAAGGCTTTTTGTCATATAATTTTTCACAACTACTTATTAAGACCGCAAACCCAATAGGCATTGTTTCAAACACCCACTGCTGTCTCAATGTCGCATAACTTTGTAAATAAAAGGCAAACCATGAAAGCAGTCACGGATTGAGATGTCGAATAGTACTCATGAAAGCATCCGCAAAAGGTAGATGTTTTCCAGGATTGACATAATCAATCAAGTTAGAACTAATCATTTAAATGTCCACACTTACATGCACTTTTTGCATCTGTTGAAGATCTGCGAGTGCCTTCTGCCTAGACTGCACAAAAAACAAAAGCCAAAAAAAAGTCAATAGGCCAGAAACATCCAGCTGAGAGTGGAAAACATAAAAAACCCATGAGCAGGGGTTGACCGACAGTGTTCACATATACATTCGTGTATACGTGCGTATGTTGCGTGGGGGGGGGGGGGGCATAGTTCCCATAACTGTTGCTTTCAGAGGCGTAAAGTGAGAGCAACATCCCAGCATATGACTATATGAATGTTATTCTCATGAAGTCTGCCCTCAAAAATCCTCAGCTAGCATCTCTTAACAATAGCCAATAACATATGGCTCCAAGCATACAACAACTAGCAGGTTATACAGCTAAGGATGATGGCCAACACAAATTCCCAGCAAAAGAGTTTAATCAATCCACACATCCAGCCATGCCATGACATCTCGAGCGTGACTCAAGATCTCTATATCATAAACTAGAATTTTGCCTAAGACCAACTAAATTCCTTGTATCACAATCCCATAGGGTCGGCTGAGAGCAGAAGCTGCTGGAAGCTGACGCACCAAGTTCCAATTCAAAAGCATAATATTGATCACAATATTCTTGTATTTGTGCAAAGCCATCCCTTTGTAGTACCTTCAGTGAACCCATAGATCTCCATCCCTGATGGTAGCCGTTAAAAGAAGTTGAACTCGTGTTTACTCAAGGTCTCCAAAACAAAGATTTGTCTTGGATTCTCCTAATAAAAACCCATACTCCAAAATCCCATGTAGCCAATGCTTAACACAGCTGAATGTAGCAGTCTACTACTGAGCTACAAAGAGGCCGAGTCCATTGGACCCTAGATAAAAACCATTCCCCAGCCTATCATTGCACAGAAAACAAGGGAACCTTTTCAATGAGGCATTTTGCTTTACATTAATATAATCCAGCTGAAAAAATTGCCCGACAGCGAGCTCTTATCTTTTCTCTCGTACAGTCCTCTTTCCATTTAACTGCTGATTGCAAACCCCCCCCCCCCCTCAAGGCTAGATCCAACTGATCTCCTTTATAATACCAGCAATTCCTCAGAATCAACAAAGAGCTTCCTCTGACCTTTTCTTTGTTTTCTCTTTTTTTTGGGGGGGGGGGGAATAAATTATCACCAAACAGCTCAATAAGAACATCTTCACGGCATTCTCAGGGGCTCAAGTGCCCAAGGCACCTTCTGGGAAGGATTCCAAGGCAACTCAGTCGAGCCTCAAGATTCGAGTATCTTCTTTATATCCTCTCAACCACGTTGCTCCGCTTACCAAGATAAAGAACTAACCCCAGCTTTCAAAATGCTCTTAATTTGTTTACAAGTAAGATTAGCACCAGTAGATGTCTTCAAAAAAGTTGTCCTGTTTCCATCTTGCCAAATAGCACAGGTCAAAGCTGATATCTCATCCATGACACCCTCATTTCAACACTATTGCACGATGCACGTTCTCAGCTCCATCAGCAAACAATAGTTGTCGGCCCACCCTTAACTACAACAGGAATAGGGCGTAGATAAGGAACCCCCAAATTCGAGCCATAATGTATGAAAAAAGAAGCAAATCTTTTGTTGTTGTGGTGTTCTGCAGTTGGATATCACCACATGAAACCACCACCTTTAATGCACATAAAATTTTCCAGTGGACAACTGAGAACTCAAAAGTCAAGGACCCAAGCCACTTACTGACTGCACTAATACAACGGCAATCAACTAGACACCTCCACTACCTCAATCTCTTTCCTTTTCTGCAGCATTGCTGCCTTTGCCAATATCAATCACAATTCCTATGCCAGCAACCCACATCAGCTAATCCCACACAAATACAGCTTTGGAGAAAGAAGTAAAGACAAAGACATGGAGCAAACATGGAGAAAAAGAACCAAGGAAAGAATGACCATAACATTCCAACTTCTCAGCACCAAATTATCCGTTATCACTGGTTAACTCAAACATCAGGGCTTGCTTTGGCCTACAAGTGGGAAAAACGAATAGCCCCCAATCATAAACAGATAAATAATGGTAAACTAAGCAGGTGCATACTGATTGGTTGGTGGCCCAGCGTTCATAATAATGAGTGTATCTCTCCAACGAATTCTTGGCCATTTCTCTACGTTTCTCAGCCTCATCATACTGCAATGAAAGAAAATATGGTACCTCATCAATGTAAGAGGGATCAACATCTTTGCAAGAGGACATTGTAACATAAAGATCAACAAGCGCGGCCATTTACCACTCCCTCCTGCTTGGCATTTTCGTAGCGATTACACGCATAGAAACCACCTGTCCTCTCACCATGCTCAGACCAAGCACCGAGACAAAGCCTGCAGGTACGTTCCGTCAAAATGAACTGCTTTACAAAACAGTCACCAGCATGCTTGAAAAGATGCCAATATGTTCTTTCACTTTTTTTTTTCCTTTTCTTAGTAGGATGGGGACTTTTTTCTTTGGCGGAGGGGGGTGTAACCATCACCAACGATTTGGGAGGATAGTCAATAGGAGGAGGGGAGCCTTTCATGTTATGGGTTCAACTTCAACCTCTCCTTTGGAAGAGGGAATGCTTGCTGCTAGACAAAGTGGTTTTCCGCTTTATTTTTCCTTTCTTTCCTTTGGTTATTTTTTTGGGGAGCAGGTGGAGTTAGGGACATTATCTTCAAGTTATATTTGATAGAAGTGAAGTTGCAAGTACCATAGAACAAATTGGCATGTTGAATGTTAATGCACCGTAACTGCATACGATGCATGAACTTACCAGCAAAACTCAAATTTACAAGGAGGTGTACATGTAATATGCATACAGCCTTGGTTTTTCTCGATTGGCCGCTTACACTTCGGGCACGGCTTGGAATTAGCCAATATCCTGCCAGAGAAACAACACCATTTCAGCAATGAGATTTTAGTTGGGCAAGGGCAGCGAGCCAATAATACTGCCAAGGTTAAGCACGGAATCATGCTACATGTATACTAGTACACTGGACATTTCTTCTATGTTTTACAGGTAGAGCAAAGCTACAATTTACACAAGACCCAGGACAACAGTCTAACTCTAAAGCACCACCATGAGGGGAGAAACTGATCTTAGAGAAGGGTGTTTGGGGGGGGGGGGCAATAAAGGAAAGTTCATCAGCACACCAAGATTTAATTATTGAGATATATCAAGTAACCAGTGGACATACTCGTCCAACAACAAATTTGGCATGTAGTGAACAGTCTTTCGCAATAACAGAGAAAGATTGAATAGTATTCAGTATAAATGTTCCGTGTTTTTACCCTCTTTTTGCTTTACTGTATCTGGGCTTCTTTTGTTATCTATTAGACAATTTTCTGCATAAGCAAGCCATACAAGTGCAAATAAAGCACAATCTTTGGTTCCGAAATCCCAAGAAGAGGAAGCACTTCAGTTTGACTCTCTATAACAAAGTTCCCTAATGATCAGGAGATAAAAGTGATTAACCGCTTGATGGATTTTCTGTTTAAGAATGAGGTCAAAAATGAAAACAAAATGACTTAATATTCTTGGGCAGCTAGTATAGAAAAAAAAAATGAAGACAATACTTCAAATTTGCATAGGCTTGTCGTGGCTAGAAAAAATGAAAGATAACAAGTACATCATCTCCTAAGGCCTAATGCATAAACCTTGCTTCCATTGTCTGTGGCATTTGAATTTCCATTGTTTCAGGATTCGTTTGGTTCAGCAAGCCACCACCTTCTAAATTGCCATACAGCCAAAGTCAAGAGCTTTGGCAGATTTCTTGGATGACAAAGAGGAAATTGACAAGAGGATTAGGAGAGCGTGCACAGCACTACAACTTCAGGTTTGAGGGGAATGTGAATCACCAGGTTCCAGGTTACTGGACGCTGGTAGAGGACTGAGGAAGACCAACGCCAGGAGCCTAGGAAGCAGCAAAGGGAGAAGAAGAAAAAGAGTTTGGATCAAGCTGAGGACAAAAGGTTGAAGAACTTGGGAGGAGAAAAATTCCAAAGAAGCTTGGTAAGAGCTTTATAATGACCAGCACTTACATTTACACGTACTCTATAACGCATGATTCATAGTTTGGTACCGGTTCGTTTTGGGTACATGCCCCACCTTTTGTACATCAATGACATCAATTGATCACTTATAATGTTTCTAATTAGTCTAAAGAAAAAGCCCAAGGTCCAGTTCATGATGCAATCTCTAAATTATTTGACATGCATTTGCAAATAGTCAATGACGCTCCACCGCTACTTAATGGTTCTACATGTAAGTAAGTCATAGCAAGAAACAATAGAAAAGCCTCTGCGCCACAAGTAGAACCAACATTCAGAACTGCCAGCTAGCTAGTCTGCAACCATCCTCTATCATTCACAAACAAATATGCATAGAGTAGACCAAATTACTAATATGATGATCAATGTAGAAGTAGATCCTTTTTCATTATCAACTACATCACATTGGCTTGAGCAACAGGGGCAATATGATACAGTAAGGACAATTTAAAATTCTTATCCGCAATACAGATAGAAAACACGCTAGAAGAAAAATCAATTTTTTTATGAAGGACATTCATCCATATTGGAGACTAACAGAAAAGAGGCCTTAAACGTTTATAGTGGCTGATAAATCATACCAATTCATGTTTTCAGATTCTGCACTGTTCTTCAAAATCCACCTAGCCACAGTGCCACAGTCAACAGGCCGGTGGGCTTCTTCAGTACACTGCATAACAAAAGGCAAATTACCAAATGTTTGCAAGAAAAAATATTCTCTACTAGTACTAGTGCAGTGGATAGGTTGCTTTTGTAGAATCAGATACCAGATCTTTAAATTGTGGGAGAGGGAACCTTTTCATGGTTCAAACTCATTAAGATGTTTCATGATGGAAACCATCTTCCTGAAGCCAATTTCATCCAATCACTATCGTGTTTATGGACCACATTCAAAAGATGACAAGCTCAAATTTTGGGAAGAGTTACGTAGTATCAGGGATGGTTGGAGTAGCCATTGGAGCATTGCGGGTGACTTGAATGAGATCCTTCATAGTCGCGAAAGAACTACCAGCGTGAGTGCTCCTAATACCATGGCTGAATTTCATGACTTCATTAATTATTCGGCCTTGGTCAAGCTTGAGTTAAGAGGGGGAGACTTCATTTGGTCTTGTAGCGATGAAGCTACTACTTGTTCTAGGTTGGATTGCTCCTTGATTTCTATTGAGTGGGAGGAGAATCGGCCTGATTTCATTCAGAAGAGGCTGCCTCGCCCTCCATCTGATCATCATCTTATTTGGTTAGAGAAGTTAGTGGTGCATAGAGGTAAGAACCCTTTTAGGATTAAGAATATGTGGCTACGAGCATATGGGTTCAGCACTCTTATCAAAATTTGGTGGGATCAATCTGAAGTTGATGGGTAAGCTAGATTTATCATTGCCAAGAAACTTAGATAGCTCAAAGAGGAATTAAAGAAGTGAAACAAGAAGGTCCTTAGTGATGTCAAAGTTCAAACTTAGATTGCAAGGAAACACGAGTTTCTTTCACAAGATGGCCAATACTCATCGTAAATTCAACTTTATGTGATCCATCATGGTTGAGGGGTCATGTTATGATTCATCGGATGATATGATGCATATCGTCCAAGACTTTTATTCTTCTCTCTTCTCTGAGCCCAAGCCTTGGAGTACAAAGTAGGTGGGCTGGTCTTACCTTCTCTAACCCATTCACAGAGGATGGATACTGAGATTCTTTCACCGAGGAGGAAGTCTATAATGCTTTGCATCAATGTTGTGGTGATAAGACCTAATGGTATGACTAGGGCTTTGATCCAAATAATTAGGACACATTGAAAGTGGATACTTTGAGAATGCTCACAGAGTTCCATTCCACAGGAAAATTCATTAAAAGTCTTAATGCAACCTTCATTGGTCTTATTCCTAAGAAACAAGGAGCTCATAATATTAGGGACTATTGGCCAATCAGCTTAGTGTGATATGTACATAAGCTTTTATCAACGCCAGACAGAGAGGAGTCATTGGTACTTGGTAGTTCGATTTTTGATAATCAAAACGCTTTTGTTGGGGGGGGGGGTCGTCAAATTCTTGATCTTGTATTCATGGCTAATGAGCTTGTTGACTCAGGGATTAACAAGGGAATAGCTGGGGTAATTTGCAAACTTGATATTGAGAAAGCCTATGATCACGTTAACTAGGCATTCCTTGTCCATATCTTCAAGAAATGGGTTTTGGAGACAAATGGATAGGGTCGATCCAGTGGTGCATCTCTACTATTGCCTTTCCAATGTTTGTTAACGGTTCTCCTACAGACTTCTTTTATGCTTCTAGAGGGCTCGATCAAGGTGACCCTATCTCTCCGCTCTTTTAATTCTTGTTATGGAGGTTCCAAGTATTATTGCATTACATTCCGGTTTGATCGTCGGTTTTTTTTTTTGTGGGGTGATCAAACTCTATACACTTGGGAATCTCTCACCTCCTCTTCACGGATGACACTATTGTGATATTTGGTTGAGTGTAATCTAATGCAATCAACCTTGTCATGCAATCATGATCACATAGTTTAGGATAATCATAATTACAAGGTACTTACTCATTACAATACTTTTTTAGAACCAAACAAGATAATAAAAACACAATTACAAACTTGTTCGCATTACAATGTTGTTTACATCCAATCAAACATTATCTATAATTTTTTGTGATAATGACAGAGCAAATCATCACTCTTCATTGCATTCTTGTGTTTTTGAGGCCATCTCTAGTTTAAGGGTTAACTTGTCCAAGTCGTCTAGTCTACCTGTGGGAGAAGGGGCGACTACTCATGCTCTTACAGACATTTTGGGTTGTTAGTTGGATTCTGGATTCCCTTCCTCCATCTTACTTGGGACTCCTCCTAGGTGTCAAGTTCAAGAAGTCCATATGGGATTTAGTTGTTGAGAGATTAGAAAAGGGGAGGGGGGGACACTTCCTAGTTGGAAAACCAAGTACCTCTCTAAAGGGGGAACACGGACTCTTATTAAGGGGCTGTTTGGTGAGATAAAATGGAATAGAACTTGAACCCTTAGGTATTAAGTTCCACTCTTTTGTCTTTGGTGAGCACTTTAAGGGAATGGAACTTGAACCATTAATGGTATA
The DNA here is from genome assembly GCA_017589665.1 of Selenicereus undatus. Classification (NCBI taxonomy): domain Eukaryota; kingdom Viridiplantae; phylum Streptophyta; class Magnoliopsida; order Caryophyllales; family Cactaceae; genus Selenicereus; species Selenicereus undatus. The sequence goes on from JACYFF010031959.1 coordinate 12,966,790, forward strand.
ATTATTAATAACATTAATAATAAGTGTTATTGTAATTATTATTTATTATCATTAATTATTATTATTATTATTAACATTAACAATAATTATTATTAATTATTATTATTACTAATATTAATTAATAATTATAATTATAATTATAATTACTAACTATTATTGATAATATTAATCATTATTATTATGATTAATTATTGTTATTAACAAATATTAATAATTATTATTAGAATTATTATAAATTATAAATTATTATTATTAATTATTTATATTACATAATAATAATATTAACAATAATTATTATTAATGTTAACAATAATAATAATAATAAATTAACTATTAATTATTATTAATATTAATAATTATTATTATTAATTGTAATAATAATGTTTATTATTATCATTATCATTAATATTACTATTATTGTAATTATTAATCATTATTATTTTTTCAAATAAAACAGATTTGATTTCATTCCATAATCTACAACCAAACAATAAGGATTGGAACTTAATTCCATTCCTTTTCACATCAAACACATGAGTTTATGATTCAAGTTCCACCCTTCATCCCTCGGAAATCATCCCTTGATTCCATACCATTCTATTTTTTCTCACCAAACAAGGCCTAAGAGCGTCCTTTCTAGTATAACCACCTACTTTCTTTCACTTTTCCCCATTCCCTCTTCTGTGCCTAACAAGTTGGAAGCCATTCAGAGGAGGTTCATGTGGGATTCATTTGGGGATGATTCTAACTCTCACTTGGAGAAATGGAACATTTTAAGCAACCTTTTTCTAAAGGTGGCTTAGGCATTACAAACTTGATCCATTTCAATGAGGCCCTTCTTGGTAAATGGTTGTGGAGACTGATGACTGAGAAAGAAACACTTTAGAAAGTTGTGATCAAGGAAAAATATGGGGCAGAGGGCCTAGATTGGATCCCAAGTAAACATAATGGCTCTTATGGAGTAGGTTTTTGGAAGTTTATTATCGAAGGTTGGATTGTTTCCCCTCTCAAATCATTTTCGAGGTGGGTGACGGGTCCTCCATCTTCTTTTGGCATAATAGGCGGCATGATGGTGTTTGTTTAAGGGATGATTTCCCTTCTCTCTTTGCTCTTTTGCAGCCAATAGGGATGCTCACGTATCTGATTGTTGGGAGCAATCTCCTTCTTCGGTTGGCTGGGCCCGCGTTTTCATTCGTACATCCCTTGCAAAGAACAATCTTGTCGTCAGTTCTTCGTCATGCTTCGGCTTCTATGAGTGCCTCCTCTCTTGACATGGTTAGATGGAGCTTACCTCATCAGGGAAATTCACTGTCAAGTCTTATTTCCTTCACCTTTCTACCCCTCTTGGCATTACAACCTTGACGTTTTCGGATTGCGGTTTCCCGTGGAATATTATCTGGAAGACTCGGGTCCCTTTGATAAGTTTCCCTTTTTGTTTGGGAAGCTCGTCTAGGCAAGATCTTAACTGTTCATAACTTACAAAAGAGGTAAAATCTTGGTCAAGAGATGCTTTATGTGCAAAAATGATCTAGAAACTAGAGACCATTTACGTCTTCATTGCACATTTGCTAGAAACCTTTGGGAATTATCCTTTAGTTGCCCAGGCCTGCATTGGGTGATGCCAAGTTCTATGAGTCATCAATTATCGGTGTGGCAAGGTTTTTCAGGAGAAGGGATAAGTTTAAACTCTTCTGAGCCATTCCTCATGCTATCTTTTGGTTATTGTGGGTGGAGAGAAATTGGAGTCTTCAATAGGGTGGAAACCTCATCAGAGTGGTTAAAGGATAGGTGGCTCAAGATTCTTTTCTTTTGGGGGGAGGGGGAGGTTTTGTGTTCCTCCTTGTTGGAAGTTATTGATTTTGTAGATAGCTTATTTCTGGGGTGTAATTAGCTTTTGTAGGTTGCCATATTAGCACCCTTCCTTGTAAATTCCCTCTGTTTTAATATGCATTACCTTTTCGTTATAAATAAAAAACCACATAAAATGACACAAATATTATGAATGTCATATTTCCTAAGATAATATTGTTCCAGACTTCCAGTCCATAAAAGAGTTTGTCACATAATCAGAAGTTTATCTAGTTTATCTCATGGGGAATGGAATAGTAGATGAATCCTTCTGCTTAAAACTACAAAAATTGTCAAGCCAGTTTCATTCTGCCATTATGGTCAGTATATACTCTCATTAACCCATATACCAGAGCGTTCATACAAGAACCAATACTGATAGTCACTTTTGTTAGGTCTGCGACCTGCACTGCAGAAATTAACGTCTGTGCCAGGATGCAAAGTGTTTCAGAAGGTACTAAATTTTAAGAATTTGGTTGGTCAACAAAGCCAAAGAGGTAAGCCAGAAGAAAGTTCATTTCACAAGTAAGACTGATTTAGATGAGAACTATTTTATGGTCATGAATAACAGATGAAAAGAACACCCCCCCCCCCCGGGACACAAGTATCATTGATACGAGACAGCGGCATCCCCACATATGAGGGTGATCTTAGAAGAATTTATTGGTTTGGAGGCTAGGGGCGACCAATTGAGTTGCCAGCACATTTCAGCTTCAGGTTAAGGGATGTTGCCTAACCTTAACACCGATGTGCTGAGTTCCTGTTGGTGCAACAAGTTTTTTTTATAAAAAAAAATTTTAAAAAAAACCTCTCAACTTCTACCAATTTTTATAGCTGTGCATGTAACACAACATCATTATAACAAGCTGCAAAGCTGGCAACCAGTAAGAAATGAACAGCTGTGGAATAAAGGTTGTCAGCAACATGCAGGACAAGCACCCAAAAGCAAAGAGTCTAGATGAGCAGAAGGATTAGTATCTGTGTACAGTGCGGCATATCTATTCTTTTGATAAGGAAAAGGAATAATGTGGTATATCTTCATGTTTTGAAGATTTAAATTTGTTTAATTGGTATTCTCCACATTCACACAAACACACAATCATAAACAATGACTAGTTATGAATTTCTACTAATTCAAGTCAGCCTACCCAATCCAGGGCTCAGATTCTAGTATTTCAGGTGCTGGAATTTCTGGTTGAGAAACCATGTCCATTTCAAGACAGGTGTTCAAACCAAATCTATTTATGTTAGTCTCGCAAAAACATTTATCTGTCTTTTGAAAAGCTCCCCTTACTTTTTCATGTGGTAGGAGCGTAGAGGCAGTAATCTCCCCAGTTACCTCATCCACCCCTGCATATTCTTGAGAAAGGGAACAAACAATAGGAAGGATGAAAATCAACAAAACTGAATAAAACAACAGAGTCCCTTTCCCACCATCTGACCTTAGGACTGCCATATACTAAACTGCCGTAGGATCCCAACTTATTTGCGACCAGATTAGATGAAGGGAACACGTAAGTACTTTGGAGCTCAAAGCCTATCCTACAATTCAACAAGTACTCTAAACCTCTCTTTAGTTTTTGACATAGAACCTCTGATAAATGAAGCAAAATGAAGTAAAAAGGGCTTACATTCCAGCAGAAACTGTATGAGCAGCGGCAAGTGATATCATAGCTTCCACTACCGACCACAAAATCTACAGCATAGTCGCAACCAGGAGCTGGGCACCATTTTGCCTGCACATAACCAAATTCCAACATCAAGCAACCATCATAAGAAAGAGGATGTATAATTGTAAATTGAAAATAGACAAAATCGGACATGTAAACAAAAAGTAAAAGAAGAGACAGCACAAATCAGGAACCAGATTTTAAGAGCTGATGAAGATGAAGTAAACAACAAAATAACACAAATGCACCAATACAAAAACAAAATTCACTTGAGTAATTCAGGAATAGCCAAAAGTACAATCACGGAGTTGTTTCAATAATACCAATTGACCCATTAAGCAAAATGAATTTGATGACCCCGGGCAGCACCACGATTTCAGATCTTGAACTATCGACAAACAGAATTGCCCTCGCAAATTAACAATTAAAAAAGGTCTTCACCCAAATTTATCAGCAGTCAACCCCCTCCCCCAAAAAAACAAAAAAAAAAGAAAAAAAAAGTTATCTAGTCAGCAACTCCCTTCCAATGACGTATATTTTAATACCAGTCCCCATCAAAGGGGGAAACTCTAATGAATTGGATTTTTCATATTGTTAAAGAAGCACTAGTCCACAAATATCCAACTGTACCTTCCTGTTATCTTCAATATAAGATCGAAGAAAGTATCGAGCATATTTCTTCCTGTCCTCCTTGGAAGCCAGCAAATTTATCATGTCCTGGCCCACTGCAGCACCACATGAAGGATCCGGACATCGTAACATCAGGCATCCAGGGCCACTATGAATGGCTGTGCCCATGTAACCTGATAAAGAAAGAAAGCAAATAAAGGCATTACACTTGTTACATCACACATATTTGCCAATATGACAATTGCAATTGGTGCGCCTTAGATTATTTACTTATCGATTTGAACAGGATGACTTTCTGCACTATAATTAACAACAATTAATTATATATTCTATGGTCAATGATAACACACAAACGAAGCACTAGCAGCAATGAACTGTACGTCCAACCTTTAGGGTGTTTTCATAATAGTTCAAGGCTCAGATATTTAAAGGTTTACGATGACAAGAAAATAATATTCATTCACATTTGATCACGGAAAGGAGAATCAAAAAAGCAGTTTGCATGTTGCTCAATAATTCTCGGCTATCTGTAAGCCATAATGTCTGGAAACCAACTATCAATTGATTCTTAAACCCAGAACAAGAAATGAAAGTTTTCCCCACAGAAAAGGCCGCCGGGCGGGGGGGGGGAGGATCACACTTGGCAGTAATTGAGAATACAAAGTAAGCAGGAGAACTTGTAGCTTGCTAATCAATTCAATCCGGATATAAAGAGTGAGTAATCAAAGCAAATTAACACCTACAGCTAGCAATTGGAACACGTAGTATCAGCCCATTTAATAACTGTGCCATTTTTCTGTCTGTTTTGCGAACAACTTAAATTTTCCCCAAAAGTGGAATGGGTAACCGATCAAGCACATCTATTTTAGATCAAATTGACTCATGCCGCGTCTCATGTTTCTCTTGGTAATTCTGGGCCACATCCCTGCCACGCATCTGAGGCTTTGCCAGCTTTATTAGCAACTTCATACAAGCAAAAAAAAAGAACGATTGAACAACTTTATGCATTTGAGACACCATCTTATGGCATAATCTAGTATTTTTCCAAACAAGATATTATATCTTCCCACTAAAATAATAATCAATTCAACATTTTTCCCTTACACAGAGTTGGCATTTAGTCCTTCATCTCCTTATTGCAAGGGTTGAAGTGACTAGCGCTTCATAAGCCACAATTTGACATCTCTCTAAACAGAGACGAGAGAAGGAAATAGAGGGCAAAAGTTAAGTAATAGCAGAGTCCTTGTTGAAACACTTCAAGCTATAAAGCTGTTTCAGTCTTTAAGATATGGAATCTGTGCACTATTATATAACATGCTACTTGGAGCAAGACCTTATACTTCCCCCCGCCCCCCCCCCCCCAAAAAAAATCCTTAGAAAAGGACCAGGGAAACGAAAAAGATAGCAGCAACACCACAAATAGTATGATACAAAACTATAGACAATAACAGCACACAAATAAGTAAACAATTTTTTTCCTCTAGATGCAATTCCACAAATTATATCCTATTTATTGGAAAACATGAGGATGATAATTAAAATTGCACAACAACAGCACAAACAAGTAAAAAAAAAAAAGGTTAAGAAAAAGGATTCCTATCAACCAGTGTGGAAGCATCACAGAGTTTCAAATGCAGTTAATGAGGTCAGAAGTACCAAAAAAAGATGCAGGCAACAAGACGTGGATCAATCTTCTGTTAAAAAGGGAAGGAGGTTTGTAGATATGGTTGTCAGCACAGAACAGAACAAAACTAATAACAAAACATCTGACTAAATAGATTTGCAAAAGTCAGTCAGTGGCAGAGTATTACAATCAACTGACAGATCCCTCTGAGGAACCTTGAGCCTATATACAATAATTTAAACTTTTCTTGCATTGTGATCAATGCAACAATTTGGAACAGATCCCTTTTTTAAAAAATAAAACAAAGGAATTCCTGCCCACATGATAGTTCATGATGTATGGTTCATAGTGGCAAATGCAAATAGGACATGATAACCAACCTGTGGATTATAATCAACACAAACAGGATAATCATCTGACTAAGGATTGATATTAGTCCTCCATCACAAACAGATCACAAGAGATCAGAACTTCAATACAGAATGCTGGGAACAGCCAAACCCCAAACCACTGGAAAAAAGGAAAGGAAATGATGGATGGTAAAGACAAGCACAGCAAAGACTCCTTGAATATGTGTGCCGTCAGGCTATCAATGAGCAATAAGGGGTTATCATGGTCTTGAGTGTCAACAAAGGGAATCCTGAGAATCTGAGATCCAACTGGATGTAGATCTAAAGTTGTATAACTATATAAGGAGAAGACCAAAACCCAGGATTGATTCCCCCTAAAAAGCAATGATCAACAGAAATCAGCATAGGCAGCATAATTATTTCAAATGAAAAAACAACTCGTTCACATTTCTTTTGGAGGAAATGAAAACAAACTCCAGGCACCGCGATTGTTTGTTTAGGCATTCAAAAGAAAAAAGAATTATTTATTTCTTTTTCTTTTTTCTTTTTTAAAGGACAGAAAAAGCCACCTGCTAAGTCTCATGTTCATTGTAGGAAAGAAATGGAATAGGTACGGAAATGTTGAAAACAGGTGGGGTCTTCGACGAGCATCAATCATGCCGGCTTCACATTCAAAAAGGACTAGAATTTCTAATGTAGTAATCCTGCTCGTTAAATTGTATTTATCCAAAAAGACACCTGGCTTTCCGTGAGTTCCTGTATGCATTCTATCATGAACTTCCAACTTACCATCAAATTTCTAGCATCCAACCCATCTTACAATTTCAGATTAAATGTAGAATGCACACAACAACAGCAGCATGTTTAAGTGATTAAACAATGTAAAGTATTAGAGAACAACATCACAAACCTGCCCAGCATTCATTACAAAACGGATGGCCACAAGCAGCTGCATTCATCATGCTCCCAGGAAAGGTTTCAAAACAAATCCCGCAAGTCATCTGTAAAATTAGGCATATAGATATAATCACTTTTCTCTGAGGAAATGAGATGAGAAGGAATTCGTAGACAAGCAAGAGAAGCAGCAAGCTCACATTCAACAAACAACAAAATGATGGAACCAGTTTAACACAACATAAAAGGAGGGTTGCAAGGTGTACTACATACTTCTCTAGCATTAGCAAATTCAACAGCAGGTCTTTCCCATAGACCAACAGCTTTGCGAACCTTCTCTTCATCAGCAAACCACTCATCGTTCACCTTACTGACACTCCTGTCATGCCCCACAAGGAACATTATTCAGAAAGAAGTATAATGCTTAACACACATAGAGAGTGACAAAATCCCAGGAAACATTATTCAATGCAATGATTTGTCTCTACCTTTTTACACAAAGCATTTTTCTTGCACTTAATATGAATATATTGACAACAATTATAAAAAAAAAGGGAAACTTTGACAAGTATAGGACAGAGGAATATCATATTCAAGAGGATATGGGTGTCCAGCCATACACAAGCTACTAGTCAATCATAGAGCACAGCTAATGTGGCTAACACTGACACATGAAATTCCTGAATATGCCCTGCAGCTAAGTTGACTTTTAATTGATAGGTTAACAAACTATAGCAAACTTACCAATTATAGTGACGGAGAAGGATGCCAGCTTCAACCTTTGAAATGGAAAGCACCGTCGATATCTTCATAATATCATCTTCTTGACGTTGACGAATATCAGATTCACTCAAAATGGCATAATTTTGCTGAACAAAGAAGTATACAATCAGTAACACAGCACAAAACATGCAATATTCACAATGTTGGAAACAAGAAGACAAGCACTAAGCCTTTTCCATTTAAAGAATACCAAAAAGAAATACTTTCATAGTCCACAAAGGTCATCAATTCACAGTCAACAGACTCCCCCCCCCCCCCCCAAAAGGACAAGACAAAACATTATTCAAAGGAAAATTACAAACTAAGTTTAGGCCTACTGAGCATTTGAAAAATGCCATAGAACCAATATAATCAACAGAAAAATAGTTCTCAATGCACATTAATAAAGCCAGGTTCATAATATCAAATATTCAATGGAACTATAATTGACCTGTTACACTAGTCTTCATGTTCTGACCTTTTACACTAGTCACCATGTTCCAACAATATCTTTTTTTTTTAATCGGGAAAAGAATAAATATATTTCATTAGCAAAAGGGTGGATGCAAAGCTAGCATCTTACAAAAGGCTCTACACATCCCATATACCCACTATCCACAAAATCATGTTCCGACACTATCTGATACACAAAAAAGTTCCTATGACTCAGATTATGAATATCGGACTATTTCAAAGCTCACCAAGTTAGAAATTTACTTGCCAATACCCCCCCCCCAAAAAAAACTATATTTGACGTGAAATCAGTATTCATAAACTCACATGAAGAACATTCTAGCCCCTCCTATCTAACCTCGCAGCTGAATCAACTAAACCCCCAGACTCGCAGCACCACCAAGTCCATCAGACAGTTTAAATTTCAAACAAAAAAAGGTTGTTCGTCTTTAAAGCTCCCCCTCACCAACCAGCTTCGACCAACTAGTTTATCAGATTTCTATTTTTGTTCCAGCAACTTAATGGAGTACCTAGGTTATTCATGCTAAATATATCTCTTGAACAGTTTAAACTTTCACAACCATTTAAACACATATCTCATGACCCCCCCCCCAAGTTTAATACCAAGATTACCAAGCTTTGAAATATCCAATTTTTACAGACAAAAAAGGATCTTCTAGAAAAAAAAATATGTATAAGAAATGGCAGCTGTTAAATACAAAGTTAATAGATATAGAGCAACTAAATTCCTTATCAAGCAAAGACATGAAGCAACTAAACAAACAAATGTCAATTCTGGGCAACTAGGAATAAAAATGGCACAGCTTCAAATCACCCAATTAACTAGGCAATCTCCCGTTATGCGACTACACATTCATCGTTTAGCTTAACCACTATTACTCATTCTCAGTCCCAACCAACCAGGAACTATCAAGTACTCCTCTGCTAGTCAGTAAAGTGAACCCAACCCAGCCACAATTAAGACAGAGAATCTTGCTGAACGCACCCAACGCATCAGCACAACTCAATCATAGTTAACCCTCCCCCCCCCCCACCACCACCACCACAGAAAAATCAAAATTAGCAAAATCAATACATGATATCAGCAGCACCTCGATGGCTTCCATTAATGCCGTATGGTGAGGATTCAGCAAAGATCGAGCTACGATTACCTTCCCCCCCCCCGGCCCTCCCGGGGGGTTGAGGCGTATGAAAAACGGAATTTAAGCAAAATGGCGAAGATAACCTGATGGCGCCGAACAGCGAAATCATCGAAATCATCTTCGGAGTAATTATCAATAAAATCATAATCACCATTAGCGGCATCATCGGAGTCGCCGCTGTAGAAGTCTTCGAGGGACTCCAAATCATTGGCATCGTGCATGTCATCCTCCGATTCCATTTTTGTTCAAACTACCCACAATTTATCAAATTCAATCGATCAATCGCAACCAAATGAAAAGCCCTAGAACTAGAATTAGGGCTCGGAAATTCGACAAAAGGGGGGGCAGAAACAAAGGAAAATCTGTATATTTCTTGTCTCTGCGGGAGAAATTAGGGCACAGAAAAGGAAGATAATAACGAATTGAAAAGGGGATGAGATCTAGGCAATTGATGGGGAGAGAGAATTGCTTTGTGGTAAGGTTGAAGGGAAAGGGTGTGAAAATGAAATTGGAATCATATGAACGAATGATGGCACAAAGAAGGAAAGAAAGAAAACGGAAAACATAAACTGGTGCTAATGTTTCTTTGAGGAGAGAGAAAAATGCAGAAAAGAAGAGTTAGAAGAGAGACAGCGAGCTTCTGCCTCTTGTATGAACAAACAGTATTGTTTGATGGGGGCAGTGAAATTTCCGGCTTTTCCAACCCAACAAAATAAAACAAATGACTTGGGGGTCAAATTTATATTCTAAAGGCATGTTTTTTTTATTGAGAAATAAAGGTCGAGAAATAGATAAAATTAATTAAAGTGGGTATTTTTTTATTGAAATTGTTGGAAATGGATTAAAATTAGTATATTTTTATATGATGAGTAAAAGTTAGTTAAAATAGTTTGTTGAAGTTGATTTTTCTTATTGAAATTCGTGAAGTGTGCTGAAGTTGGTAAATTGAGATTTACCAATGAAAAGAACTGGTCTTTTTGGAAGGGATTTTTTGTTGTTTGTTTGTTAGGTAAGATGTATAATTTTGTTGTACGTATTATTTATTAGCAACATGTGTTTAATTAATATCGAGCAATATAAACTTTTTCAAAAATTATAGATTATTTAGTCAATATTCACACACTGCACATATGGTATTCATTAATGATAGCATACGATTCAATGGTGTCAAAAAGAAATTCCCATATCAGGGACCCTGGGGGGGGGGGGGGGGGGGGGGGGGGGGGGGGGGGGGGGGGGGGG
>JACYFF010031959.1:12977525-13029487 GCA_017589665.1 Selenicereus undatus
CCCCCCCCCCCCCAACTTTTTGAGAACTTGTGGGTTGATTCTTTGACTTGCCATGTTTCTCGACATTTATAATCTAAGGCACAGCAAGTTTGTTCAAGAACCAAGTCGTTAGCTTTTCTTAATCCTAAACAAGCTCTAATTTTACAATAATTTTTTGGTTTTGGACTTTCTTTATGTGTTGAACCAAAACCATTCAAAGTTGTGCATGAACAGTGCAACAGATTTGTGGTTTTGCACTATCATTATTGCTGTTATTGCCTGTTTTTTTTAATCATAATTGTTGTTGTCATTGCTGTTATTACTTACTATACGGTAAAATCACCCTTGAGTTAGGTTGTGATAAGAGAGCTCAGATAAACAATTGGATTACATAAATGACCACAAAGAGCTGCTTGAATACTCATACAGCATATATAGTTGTCTCATACATGTAGTGAGAGAAAAACAAGAATTACATCAAACTGCAAGCGTAAGCTATACAGCTAAATTTCAGCTAGGCCTCTCATGGCCTTGATATCTCCTCAAAAATTAAGCTACAGGTGAACTAATTTAATCTTTGCAGTTCATATGTCGTGTTAATCTGCATAACTTACACCAGGGTTTCAGACATCCTGTGCACCTTTCTGTCACTTGAATAAACTAGCTCTGATGCCACTGTTGAAGATGAGGGGGTGTATTAGTGAAACGATTCCTGATTATAGACGAATTTCTTTGGATTACTAGAAAACCAATAGCTCAGCTTAAAGAAACTTACATGCTCAAACTGTAGCAGCTTTGAGAGAAAGGAAGTCTGAAATCTTGTTGGTGTAGAAATCTGGCAGGATGGAGTTGTGGGAACTTTTGAGTGTTTCCAAACTAGTAACACCTTCATTCCAAAGAGGAAAAGGTTATAGTTTTTGACTTTTCAGTAGACTACAGGTTGAGGCCCAGGGGTTGGAGAGGTGCTAAGCCAACTGCCCATCAGCTCAAACATGGATGGGGAATAAGGGGCCAAACTCAAATTTACCCTCAATAAAGTCGAGTAAGCATCATCAAACCAATTAATGTTTCCTGAAAAGATTACAGTTGTGCTCCAAGGTTGACATGCTTGTAAACTAGTAGACGAGATTATTACCTGATAGAACAAGAAGTGTTTTGCAGCCACCATTCTGTCCAAAGAGTATGTCAGTGTCCAATCTGTCTCCAACCATGCATATTTGTGACTTGAGGATACCGAACCTGTCAGCATCATAGAAATGGTTAGTATTAGGTGAATCTATATTTTTATCACAAGTTTTGACATTTGGATGGGATAAGCCACTAGATCTAAGGGATCCAATTAAGTTTAAAAAATGTATGAAAATTGCTTGGTTTTTTTGGCGAGGGAAAAGGAAAGTGAGAAGTAAGCAATCTCTTGTTAGTCAGTAAAATAAAGTGATCAAGAATAATTAGTAAAGCTTGATGAAGAGGAGAAGAATAATCTTGATCAACGTACTTGTTTGCCAAATAATCCATCATAAAAGTTGAGGGTTTCCCTACGACAAGAGGTTCTCGCTGAGTAGATCCAACAAGGGCACCAACCATTGAACCGCCACCTGAAAGCAAGAGTGATCGGCATCAGTAGTGTTAACATCATTATTCTCTTCTATTTTTCTTTTGGGGGGGGGGCGGTTTGGGGCATGGTGAACAATATACAATTTATGATGAGGTGGATTCTATAGGGTCTTTGACATCAGTTTCATGTCAACTATAGCAGAGCAGTTAATTCGGCAGTGCCATCAATAAAAGCAAGTAGCAACTAAAGTGATTAGGAAAAGTTGAACCTGCCCATTCCTGAGCATCTGTAAGATGAGTTACAGCATCGCGGTTTGTAGCAATAAAAAGACACCCAGGGTTTTCACGGATGCATAGTGTTCCATACCTGATGACAAGCAAGTGACACAAGATAAAGTAGAATTTATCAGAGTAGAGATCAAAATCAGCTGGAAACAAAACTGTTGGAACCCTTTCTTTCAATTTTTATTTTGGTTGAAGCAGCACAAGGACACGTGTGGACATCAAAAGTTGCATGAAAGCAGTTGTAGGGTCAGGAATCACTTCAAAGGAAAAGTTCATAGTACTACAATCAATCTATAAGCGCGATTGATGGTGCAACGAAATCTAAGTTCTCACCATAGTTTTTGAAGGTTGAGAAGACATTGAACTTCCCCAAAAGTTGCAACACCCCCATAAAGATTTCTCGCCCTCTTTACATTCATACTCAGACTCAGAGACATTTGTATGTCTATATGTACGTGTGTATGCATGGTCATTGCACAAAGTATATTGACAGCATCAGGCGTTGTCAAGTATGCTTAAGATTTCTGACTAATTAAGTCTCCAGCAGTTGTTAAACATTAAGTATTATCACACTAGTCTTTAGGTGTTCCACAGTTCCCTATGTGCCAGAATCTTAATCTAATGAAGACCAACATCAACTGGGTCGGTCACTTGAGAACTTGGATAGATCCAGTAATTCAACGTAAACTGGTTGCTGAACAAATCAGATTTCTCTAGGCTCTAGACGTCTGAAATGCATTTATTCATACCATTTTTCCCCCTTTATTTGTTATTCCCACTTGTTTACTCTTTTTCCTTATTCATCTGCATTAGAGGTCAATTGCCTAGGAAAGTGCAGATCACTGCCAGAAATCATCAGAGAGATGTGAAATAATAGCCTTTATGTTGGCCGCTCCTTGACAACTTATGATTGATGGTAAAAGCAGGGATACTTACTGGACTTTGTAGTAGTTAATGTATCGATCAAAGCCTACGACAACTGCACCAACCTGTACAGTACAAATGAGCTTAAGGACAAGCAAGAAGTAGAAGTATTTGTCAAAAAAAGGGGGAATGTTCAGCTCTACGAAATTGGGAAACAAGAACTTACACTCTCATCATGCTCCATCAGGAACCCAGGCTTCAACTCTATTTTCTTTTGACCATCTTCCTGCAAAAGAAAAGTACATAAACAACTCTTAATCTTATCTACACTAAGGTAATGACAATCACCCATGAGGGTTACGGTTCACTTTTGTAACCCGAACAACCCATACTTGCATAAAATAAAGAAGCATTTATGAGAAGCCAGAGCAAATAGGGCAGATAAGCTGGTCAACTCAGCAACTTCAGTTTATGTTTTATGATCATGCCAAGCTGGAGCAAGGAGAAACCATTCTTGACAATCATGGCATGCTACCTCTCATCAAGAAGCATTTAAAATTCAACCTATGCAGTCTATCTTGCTTCTGTCTCATACTGCTTCACTAGTGAGTATGCTGGGTGCATATATTAGTTTAAGATCGACTTACATATCTATAGTTCCTCTCTGAAAGCCCAAAGCATAGTCATCAAATCATTAAACGTTGCTTAGAACTGAAACTTCTACCACAGGATCTATTGAGCAAGTTATGCTGCTTTCGGAAATAAGTAATTGTTCATGCATGCGAAAGGCAAGTATACCGGACCACCAAGATATTGAAATCCAGCAAGCTCAAGCTCCTTCAATATGCCCTCCTCACCAATTACATAGACCTGTGACAACAACAATTTCAATAAGTAACCAAGGATACAACAAATGAATAGCTAAACGACAGTAGCTATCACTGAAAAGCACGGAATAACTTAGGTTTCTACAAAATAGATGCAACATAACATGATCCCATAAAGAGTGTGGGACTAAAAGAAACACCATTATAGCCAATTGTACACCTACTTGTTCAGCAAATTGCCAAATGAAGCCTGTGTGGAAATAACATTTGCAATCCCATCTAAAAGCTCCAGAATCATCAGACCATGAAGAATTACATTTTTCACATTTGTCAAGTTCTTTGTGGAAACATGAGTCACATGACATGGTTGAAATGGTGAATATCTATCATTGAAAACTGAGAGCATATCAAATTAGAAAAGGAAAAAAGAAAACACACCTTCTTATCTTTAGGGAAGTCAATTGATTTGAGGTACGCTGCAGCAGCAAAAGATGATGCAAAAATTTCCTCCTGAAAGAAGCGGATGACTATCAGTGGCTGACTAGAACTAAGAATCGCATGGAACATATCATAAACTAACCTCATTGACATTGAGCCCGAGCAACTCAAACTTCTTTCCATATTGCTTCCTAGACTTGGTTGAGTTGTTTGTCACAAAAACCAACCTTTTTCCCTGATGAAAGGGGAAAGTTAATCACAGTATGCCAATAACAGGTGAAAATTATACCCCCAAACTAACAGAAACAGTTCTATTAATGTGGGAATTATGCCCTTAAACTAAAAGAAATAGTTTTATTTGTGTAGGGACAATTTTTTAAGTCAAATCAGCATGATGAGAGTACAAAGACCTTTGACCGCAGCATGTCCAAAGTGTCTGGGACTCCTTCAATCAATTTGTCCCCTTTCCATATAACACCTGACAAGTGTAAAGATGCATCATTAACACCTGACAATGTAATGCAATCAACCATACAATATAATCATGACTACATGGTTTTTGGTAATCTTGATTACAGGGGTCATCTTTTTACAACCGCCAAGTCAATGCAGTATTAAAAGGTTGATCATTCAACTGTACACGGCAAGCGTACTTTTGGAGTGACAAATCGTGCTAAACTATCCTATTACTTCAAGTCTCGGAATGAACCATTTGATCACCGCGTATACACATTTGACCATCCACAAGGACACAATTAAATCTTCAAACCCACTCATCGAACTGATCAATTCAAGCCCTACCCCTCCCTATCCCCCCCCCCCCCCCCCCCCGCGGCAGGGGGAATCACGTTTTAGGGAAATTTGCAATTATTACAAATCAATTAAGCACTAGCAAGAGATCAATCTAATCTCACCATCGCAATCAAAGATGAAGGTCTCAACCGAATCAATGAGCTCATCAGGATTCACCAACTGCTGCGCCGATGCACGGGGGGAAGAAAAATTCGACGCCATTCTAAGATTCTTGGTGGTGTAACATCTAAGAGCAACAGATCGTGCATATGATTTGGAAAAACAAGCGAGATTTCTGGATTTATCAACGAATTTGGAAACTAGGGTTTTGGAGAGAGAGCTTGGGGAGAGAGAAGCTGCTGATGCTGCTCTGCTCCTGATACTAGTAGCACTCAGCATCTCTCTCTTTCTCTCCCTCTCTTCTCTGTCTCACTCTTGTTTCTCTCTCTAGAGTGCTGAATCAGAGGATTTTATGGCCGTTACGCTTCCGTTTCAAAAAGGCGGGGATTGTGTGTGGAATGGGTGAGTGGCCGTTGCTCGTTTTATCCCGCAAAAGCCCTGCCTACCAATCCAAGCCATCCATTCTGGGCTTCTGGTTTTACTGGCTCATTATTTATGATTTTTCTTTTTTCTTTTTTCTTTTTTCTTGGTCAGAACGGCAAGGCAGTTTTATTTAAAATACTAAAAACAATACAAGAGTGTTCAATTACTAAGTTACATTTGAAGTTGCACCTACGAGTATCAAGCTGGAGAATATAGGCATGGTACAAGTCATACTACGACCCCCCCAACACCTTCTCCCTCGTAAAAAACTCGTTTTTTAAATATTACCTTGACATCTTCAAAGCTTAAGGTTCATAATTTGCTCTAGCCATGTAGGGTGTTGCTAGCCGTATTTTGATCGATTTTTTGGCGATCATTATGAATCCAATGTTTGAGTATTTTAACCTGGTTGAAATCTTCCATGTACCAAGCAAGTAAGTCAGATTAAATGGATATCTATCTTCTTGGTTGTTTGCACGATGCTTTTCTTTTGTCTTTACTAGGCTTTCTTCCTTTTGCTTTGCATTTGTTGCTTTTGCCTTTTGTGTTGTTGGGTTGAAAACTAAATGACATCAATTGTAAAGATTTTTTGTTCGTCCTTGCATAAAGTACGTCTCTTCTAACTTGATAAGTTGTTATGGCTAACGTAAACAACCATGTATGTCATTTGGGTGCTTACTAAAGACCTCAATTATATTTCCTTGCTCAACCTTTCTATATGTTGGTGATAATAGGTGAAAAGATCTAAATGGGTCCCTGCTTTTATTTGCTCCTGAATGTTGGAAAACAACATTTGTAGTTGTAGACTGGCCATTGAAAAAAGACACCAAAAGCATGTGGATTCAATGAAACCTCTATCCTTCTCACAAGACATAATAGTCAATGTACAGCTTGTGTACCTTCTATGCACTTCCATTATGAATTACAACTTAAGCTATTTCCTTTGATCCTTTTTCCTTTGTTCTTAATTTGATCTACTTGCATCATATCATTCTTGTAAGAGCCGGATCTTTCTTTGCGTACCACATAATTCTTAACATTTAACCCAAAAGAATATTGAAACCCGTTATCCACGATCACTCTTTGACAATCCATATCACAATCACTCTTTGACACCAAAAGCATGTGGATTCAATGAAATCTCTACCCTTCTCACAAGACATAACAGTCAATCTACAAATTTTCCCATGCCCCATCTCCATTGTGAACCATTATGTCCCTTCCCAACTTACAACAATACCTCCCAGTGTGGGTCCCGCTTTCGCAAGGTCTTGAAAGATTCAGATGTAGGCAATCTTACCCCTACCGATATTCCTACCCGTAGAGTCCAAGAGACCCACAAAAATAACATTTTGTGAAAACATTTTATGGAAGAAAGATATTGGAAAAACATTTAATGGATAAATGAAGAACACAACAGCCAGAAATGAGTAAGATACATTAGCAAATCAAGTTGTCGTAGCTATGAAACAAATGAACAATAAAGTAAATGAGGGAAATATACCTTAATAACCAGATGCAAGCAAACGTTGTCTCTTCCCAGATAAAAGTACCTCCTGCAGACAAACACGAAACCACTGCCAAAACTACCCTACTGCAATTAAAAGACCGACTACGAGATCATCTCTCCGCGATCTAATATCTTAATCCTATTCCGCCAGCGATTTCTATCCTGAGCCACGTCCTCCGTCAATCCTACAACTTTCAAGTCATCTCTAATCGCCTCATCCAAACTGTTCTTTGGTCGTCTCCTCACTCTTTTGCCTTCGGGGATGTTAATCATCTCACATCTCCTTATTGGAGCATCCACGCTCCTTCTTTTTACATGGTCAAACCATCGAAGTCTTGATTCTCTCGTTTTATCTTCGATGGGGGGCACTTTAACTAATTCTCTGATAACCTCATTCCTAATTCTGTTTATTCTCGTATAACCACATATCCACCTAATCATCCTCATCTCTACTACCATCAACCTTTAAACCAACGAATTTTTTAAAGACCAACACTCGGATCCATACATTACAGCCAGTCTAACTACCGTATGACAGACTTTGTCTTTTAATCCTACAGGCATCCTCTTATCACACAGCACACCTGAGGCATACTTCCATTTTTGTCAACCCACTTTTATTCTATGGTTAATATCTTCATCAATATCCTCATTCTGCTGAATGATCGAACCTAAATACCTGAACTTATCGACCTTTGGTATCATCATCCCATCCAAGGTGACTTCACCTCTCACCTCTACCCTTCAACTGAAACAACAATGAATGTATTCCGTTTTCGATCTACTAACACGGAAACCTCTAGATTCCAACGATTGTCCCCATAGCTCCAAATTGTCATTAACTCCCTGTCTGGTCTCATCAACAAAAATAATGTCGTATGCGAATAGCATACACCATGATAACTCATATTGAATCCTTTTTGTAAGTTCATCCATAACTAGAGATAAAAGAAAATGGCTTAAGGCGGAACCCTGATGTAGACTCATACCAACGAAAAAGTCATTAGTGACCCCCCTGGCGTCTTAACACTCGTTATACCTCCCATGTACATATCCTTAATAACTAGAATATACACGGGTGACACTCATTTCTTTCTCAAATATCTCCATAGCACTTCACGCGGAACACTGTGCCTTCTCCAGATCAATGAATACTATATGAAGATCTACCTTTCGATCTCTGTAAAAACCCATGAGCTTTCTAAGGAGGTAAATTGCCTCTATGGTCGACCTGCCTGGCATAAAACCCAATTGGTTCTCTAATATCGAAATATCATTCCGTAACCTTCTCTCAATCACCCTCTCCCATAAACTTCATAATGTGACTGAGCAACTTTCTACCCCTAAAATTATTACAATCCTGAATATCCCCTTTGTCTTTGTACAACGGAATGACTGTATTATACCTCCATTCTTTAGGCATCTTAGTTGTCCTAAAAATAACATTGAAAAACTCCGTAAGTCACTCTAATCCTACTCCACCCAAACACTTCCACACTTCCACTAATATCTGATCTGGACCATCTGCCTTCCCATTGGTCATATTCTTTAAGGCATCTTTAATCTCGTCCTTGCTGATGTTACCACACAATCGCGGATGCCTCTCACTACACTCTCGTTCCCTACTTCGGACATCTTTCATCACTTCACCATTGAGAAGTTTGGAGAAGTACCTTTGCCATCTCGCCTTGATTTCTGCATCATCAGACAACACCTTTTCATTTTCATCCGTGATGCACCTTAGAATACCCAAATCCCTTGTTTTTCTTTCTTTGGCTCTCCTAATCTCTCTCTCTTCCTCCGCTCCACTGTTCATGAAATCAACGTATGCCTCTTTTTTCTCCACCCCCAAGCACCATTCATTTTGTTACCACCTCTCCTAGAAGTACCTAGGATTTCTTTAGTCGACCTTCGAATATATTCTGTCATTGCCTCTCACATTGTGTCTGCATCATCTACCTGCCTCGAAGCACATTCTTCAGCTATCATCTCCGCTAATAACACAGCGTTCTCCTTAGTAAGGGCCCACCACTTAACTCTAGGGTCCCAAACCCTCTTCTTATTCCACTTAGAACATTTGAACTTCACATCCAACACTAGCAACCTATGTTGGGTTTCCAAATACTCACTAAAAATCACCTTACAATTCTTACACAACCTTCGATTATCCGCCCTAATAAGGAAGTAATCAATTTGGGTTTTTATGGAACCACTCTTAAAGGTTACCAAGTGGTCTTCTTTCTTCTTAAAAAAGGAGTTTACTACCATCAAATGAAATGCCATTGTGAAGTCCAGAAGATAAACTCCCCGTTGTTTCTCTCCCTAAAACCGAAACCTCCGTGAACCGTGTCATACCCGTTCAAGTCAACACCAATATGACCATTAAAGTCTCATCCTATGAAA
This sequence comes from Selenicereus undatus, assembly GCA_017589665.1. Lineage (NCBI taxonomy): Eukaryota > Viridiplantae > Streptophyta > Magnoliopsida > Caryophyllales > Cactaceae > Selenicereus > Selenicereus undatus. The sequence continues at coordinate 12,986,721 of JACYFF010031959.1, forward strand.
AGTTTTTCGTTCCAGGGAACATCCTGAATGACCGTATCTAAATCCTCCCAAAATTGCTTCTTGATATCATCCGGCAAACCTATTTGAGGAGCATAAACACCAACTACATTTATGAATTTTGAACATACTAGAACATTAATGTCCATAATTCGGTCACTCTTACGCCTCACTTCAACAACAAAGTCAACTCACTCATTATCAACCAAAATGCCAACGACATTCCTAGCGTTGTTTGACCCTGAATGCCACAGTTTGTACCCATCAACTACTCTCGCTTTAGCCCCTACCTACTTAGTTTTTTGAACACATGCTATGCTAATTCTACGTCTGCGCAAAGACTTAACTAATTCTATAGACTTACCCGTAAAAGATCCAATATTCCAAGACGCTATACGCACCTTCCGAAAACCTGAACCCCTCCTAACCCCAATACCTTCCCAACTTGCTTAATGGAATCCACAAGTTTATTTGAAGACTTTTAACTTGATGAGAGACATGTATAGGCTTTGCACTCAACTTTAAAAGAATCAAAGACAATCTTATCAACTACTTTGGAACAGCTCTTTGAATGACTTTCACTTTCAACCACAGCATCCCTGGAAGGGTTTTTCGTGATTGAATTGCTACACGTTTCCTTTATTTTGTTCAATTTATCTCTTAGTTCTTTATTGTTATAGTCAAGCTAAGTGGCAACCGCTACAACAACAAAACAAAAAAAAAGATTTTTTTCTAGCTTCCTCTTTCAAACCCATATTCAGTGGAGCTTGAACTCACCTGAATCGAGCTTTGACATTAAACAAATCAAGGTTCATGACCACATCATATTAGCATTTAGCTAATTTAAATTCTTTTAATTTCAACCAACAGACAACTATATTCAAATTAATTGAAATTGCAACCCTTCCATCAATTTCACCGGTCAATTCGCTCAAAAGGGGGTTGTAATACAAAAGCTTTAAGATAAGACAAGTTCTAGTTTACTTTCTTCTCCTTGACATTTAGAGTTCAATTTCAGAGTTACTATTTATTATCCCTAAATCTATTGGAGTTTGGGAACGTATGACAACGGGATAAAAGTGTAGGAACAACAACACTATGAATGGTGGAGACTAAGGGCTAAGGCTGAACGATGGCTGTTAGATACCGCCTATTGCAACCTACAACCGTGAAGAGAGAAGTTAGCAACAGACGATATTTTCGGGTAAGTAAGTGATAGTTTATGATGAGAAAGGAGAAGCAATTTGTGACTTTTAATGAGTACAAGGTTCTTTGTTCCTCAAAATATATGCATTCTAAGACATGTATCTTGTTGGGTGCATCCTTTGGTAAGCATCAAAGGTTCGAAATTGTATCAATATAATAGTACAATTCATACCATATTGTATCAATTGGTGTATGTCCCTATGTCTTGCTTCAACGAAAATTTCATATACAATAGAATTGTTTGGCACTGTAATATTTATATGTATCTCATTGTAGCAGTAACGTGATGTTGCTTCGATATGAGGGAATAGCACAACTTTTTTTTCTCTAAAAAGTCTCAAATTTCAAAGGTTGCAATTCGTACTAGGGGTGTTCAAAAGTATTCATAACCAATTGCCTGAACCGAAAACCCACTACTCGATCCGAAATTTCGGTATCTGAACTGAAATAATTAAAAATAAATTAGGTGGGCTACCCAAAATGAAATTATTAAAAATTTTAGTTGGGGGTACCCGAATCAGTTTTTTTGGATAATTGATTTGGGTTCAGTTCAAACGTTTTGAGTATTTGAGTATTAGATTTGGGGAGGGGGGTGTCACGCTCTAATACTCAGCTTCTTGGCAAAGCCACAGACACAAAAAAAAAAGCCTAGTTAGTTTACAAGCCACCCACTCACCTACTCTCACTTTCTCTATGTACTGAACTATTCAGTGCAATCTCTCCCCTTCTCTCTCCTATGAGCTATAGACTCTCACTCTACTCTGTCTATAGTCGGCGTCTCTCGTCTCCCTCTAGCACTCCTTGGCCAACTTGCATCTATTGACTCTCAACTGATCCCTCCATCGATTGCCTCTTGCTAGCCATCCTTTTCCCTTATTGTAGTGCTGGCGAAGTGTAAGGAGAATTGGGTTGCAGCCTTTATGGTGAGTTCACTTTAAATAGGTATGAAAAATGACGAATATGTAGGCATGTCCGTCTGCTTTGCCATTTTGCTATCCTTCAATTATGTTTTTTTTTGGGGTCTAATTCATGTGTTGGTTGCTAAATTGGAATCAAAACCAATGTAATGAAGTGTAAACTTATGTGAACTTTGTTGTCAGGTTTGGAAAAAACTATCCAGCTAAATAAAATAAATAATTTTAAAGATCGAATTACTAAGTAACTGAACAATAATTTTGATTCAAATATGGTTCACCATTATACCAACCTTCGAACTGAAATATCTTTTGGTTCAATAACCGAACCATGAATGCCCCTAATTGATACATTAATCCATAAATCTAACATGGTTTGATCTAATGAAAAATCGGTACATTCACTGGTGTACTATTGATAAATTTGGCATGGATTAAGGAGAGTAAGTTGGCACTGAGTGAGCCTTGGCCTGGTGAAAAATTGGCACACTTACAAGGGCTTGCTATAACTTAATATTTGTCACTTGACGCACTTGGAGACTTCTTCTTCTTCTTTTTTGCAAGAAAGAAAGTGATAATTGCATTAAAAATTAAGGATCCATCTGACATCTACAATATAAATTTAAACAACATGAATACAGTCTTCCTTATAAAAATAAAATTCTAACTTTAAAAAATCTAACTTGGTACATACTGAACATTCGTCTTTCCACGTGAATCGTTATCTTTCAAAAGTACAGCATAGGGAGGAGATCCACATATTCATCATTTTCTTCTTCATATTGTAGACCTATTAATCTAGTATAGACTTCATGAACGAAATATTGATATCGTATGAGAGATTACACTTGAATTGTAGAATGCCATTGAAGAGCCTTGTTGCAACATTCAGATTATTCATCCCAAACATCACAAATACAACAACCATAAATACTACATAACCAAGATAAAACGAAACACTTCCATGTAATTGTAAAGACAAAATCTCATAACTGGAGACTTAACTAACTACTATTTTACAATAATCCTTTTAATTACTAACCAATGTTATTATATAGTTATTATTTATGAACGTTAAATGCTTATGATTGGGATTGCAATCCCTACAAATGGGCAACATAGATGGAGATCATTAATTAACACTACATATAATGGTGATTATGTTTACACCGCGTTGTCTCGACCTTTTTGGGCTAGTAAGACCTTACCAGCTTTTAAGCGTAAATAAAAACTCAATCATAGTTTGGGTCATCATTGAAAAGGTTCCAATATAGAAGCCTAAAAACCCCAAGTGATGTTGGTGTAAAATTCGCTTTGATGGATACGTATCGCTTTGATGTTGGTCTAAGTACGCTTTTTTTAAAGACTCTATTCACTCTCACGTGCAACAGAGTTACCTGAATAGGCAGGGGCGGATCTATATCCATCTTAGGGGTGTTCATGGACACCCCTATCGCAAAAAAAAATTTAATGAGCTGTGTTGAAGGAATAGAAATATTGATAAGTGGACACCCCTTGAAATGGCCCCAAAAAATTTCGACACCCCTGTAATTCACCCGGCCCAAGCTGACTGATAGTTTGAATGATTCTTTTTGATAAAATTATGGCTAGAAGGATGATAAGCCCAAGCTGTCAAGCATTACTCGTTCAACGCCCCTTGACTTTCTCAGTCTTTCTCCTCTAGCGAAAGGGCATACCCAATACAGAGGACAGACACCCCCCTCTCTCTCTTTCTCTCTCTATCTCTCTCTCAATCATAGAGGGAAGTCAACAGAGTCAAGCACAGGGACTTTCCCATTAACCACAACCACCGGCGACCACAAATCCACGAACGACACTGACCATGCAATGCTATTCATCTGGTCGAAGGTCGCCGTTGTCTTGCTTGCAATTTTAGGGTTTCCGGACTTGGCTCTTGCCTGTCGGAGTTGGCCCACGACTTCAATGCCTTAACTCACACAATATGCTATTGGAGGACTTGAAGTCAAGCAAAAACCTAATGGTCATTGGATCCATGTGAAACCCAACCCAGATGTATACATTATCAATGGTAGAGATGTAATTCAGGTGATCCTCTTGTCCTCTGCCCCCCCACCCCACCCCAAAAACACACACGTACAAAAGAAAAGAAAAAAAGGATATATAAGTTTGTTGATGCTTTTGCTTATTGGTGCTGCCTGGAATCAGCCATGCTCTTATGCAAATATTGAGTACCCAAAAGGGCGTGGATGTCAATCTTGGAGAGAGTTTGTTTTTGTGTTGTTTTTTTAATTGTGCTTCAGTGGTTCTGCCTTCTGGTGCGGAATTTTGATGGCAGTATATTCAAGCTCATTTCATAGCAATTGTTTTTTTAGCTTAGTTGCTTGTAATTGTTTAGAGATAGTGGTTCAAATTTGCTTAATTCTTGATTTTTTATTGATAGGTAGTAGTTTAAATTCATTCTCGTAATTGTTTTGCTTTGCTTGGTTCTATTATGATATGGAGATTGAATTTTAATAGTTGTTTGCTTAATTTAATGGTCATGTGCTATTTGTCTCATTTACTTAATCGCAATTGTAAAATAGATTGCTTAATGGTTCTACTCAATGCATTAATTGGTTATGAGCTTGGGTATGTGTTGTGTCTCTTGGTTTCTTTTTCTTCTTTTTTTTTAAGTTTAACATAGATCAATATAATTTCACGATGCTTGAAAAGGAAACCAGTTTAAGAGGGAGAAGACTATTATAATATTTTGTGTATTGTTTAAACTTTGTTTTATAGCATAGATAGTGATGAATGTTTATAGGTGGACACCCCTAATTCAAATGTCTAAATCCGCCACTGTTAATAGGTCTTTGGGATACAAATAAGTCTCCCATGTCTACGTGTTTCACTCACAAATACATGACTCTAAGTGTCCAAGACATGACAGAAATTCTAGGAATTATGGTGATAGTATAGCTTTCTTCATCATGCCCATCTAGGCATTACCATTCACATGCCACCATGCCACATATTTATAGAGATATTCGCACCTCTTCATGAAAGGATAGCATCATTTCACAAATACCATTTCATAAGGGACATATCTCTTTATAAACACACCATTTTCATTAAAAGACATCATTTCATTAAAAGGTATAAGTTAGCTAATCATCTAAACTAACTTGTACCTATTCATAGATAATTAATCAAATTAATTATTTACCAAAATGTGCATTGCAATAATTAATTACTATTTAGACATAACTCAAAAATATATTTCCATAACCATTTTTATAGAAATAATTATCTTATGAAATTTCCATCTAATGGAAATTACTCCAACAATCCTCCACCATTTCCCTAACAAATGGTTTCTTGAATATCCGGAGGTCTCATGCATTAACAGAGGTGTCTTGCGATTGAACCCCCATCTTAGTGACATGTCCGTCAAATGATCAGGATAACATGGTAGGTTATGCTTTGAACCAGTTATCCTCTCTCACCACTTGCATCTAAGCCACACACAAGACTTCCGTCCCATATCCCTTAGTAATTCGACATTATTAACGACCATGTGTCCCGTATCCATTTCGTAAGTGCTCTAGAGTCAAGCCCAGGCTCGACAGAAGTGACCAAACTTCACATTTACTAGCTAAACCTCATCAATACCCCCATAAAGTATTAATGGAATCGTTTGAATATAAGAAACAAGTCACACCATTGATTACGTATAAACAACCCAATCAAATTATTTTCTATACCGACTCAAATGTTCTCCATTGAGGTTTATTAAGAGCAATAGCTCACCCTCCATTTAAAAATATGGATTATTTAGCACTCTGCTTGGATGTTAATTGTAATAATGAGTGCTAACAAATCACGACGATTGTGTACTCTGACTCAATGAACTTAAGATCGATATTTCCACGAGAGTTAAGTTGAGGTTCCACCATGAGTGACTTAGCGTGGCCTTTGCACTATCCATTCCAAAGCCATTAGATGCATTCTATGACTTCGCTAACAATAACTTTGTTAACGTCTCATGACTTGAAGTTATTATATTAAACACACGTGTATATTCATGTGTCTATTCGGATTCATTGCCTTTGTAAGTCTTAATAATGGACCCACAAGACTTGCAAAGTCAACCATCTATTAAACCGAAGTTCAGCTATTAAAACTTGGATATCTCAACCTCTAAACAAGGTGTATACATGAAAATATTTTCATGTTTTCATTCAAGTACAACTAGAAATTATAGTCATAATTTCAATTAACAGACTTAAAAACGTATTGCATCACCATATAAACACAGTATACCCCCACCACTTACTCCGAGCTAGAGTAAATAACTATAAGATCATTATATGTATGTTCATGGATTAATGTAAATATGTATCCATTTACATTACATCTGTACGCATTCAATTCTTTTGATCATACGAAGAATCATATGGTCGTAAACAAGTCCATAAGCTAAATTTATATCCATAGACTTCAAATTAATCATACTAAAATATTATCACAAGTCCTCGTGGACTTCTAATATTTTAGTGTATATATATATATATATATATATATATATATATATATATATATATATAAAATCTCATGAAAATAAATAAAATATTATATTTATTTTCGTCAAGGATAAAACCTTTATCCTATTTAAGATCCATTCATATCGACGCATTAAATCATAATATATAACCTCATGAACCATTAATACCATGTGAACAATTCCAAAACTAGACGAAATAACATCCCAATGTCCATAATAAAAACAAAAGTATTTAAAACCATGCTAAAAAATGCATTAACAAGTCCAACCATATATCTATGAACTTATACATATTTTAGCAAATTAGAATCACGTAGAAATAAATAAATTATATTTCACATTTATTTATATGCAGGATGAAGCATTTATCCTTTCATTCATATTAAATATCGGTCCATAAACCACATTTCATGAATCATAGATATCATGTGAATATTTTGTCCAAATGGCATTTAAATATCCAACTATATGTATGGTCATCTATTTCGCAAGAGAACATGGAAATAGCATACTCCGATCAAGAATAAAAATAATTATCCTTAAAGCATATTAAGTTAGGCTACATACATCATAGTAAATTTTCAAACACAATGCAAATCAGTACAAAATTACTCTTAAATTCCCGCCATATGAACCATATAACAGTAATTATTGTCATGATAGCAAAATTATACTGATTGTGAGCATGATCAAGCCTACATATTAGCAATATCAGTAGCATAGAAAATATAATTTTGCCCTTATCATCTTTAGTGACTACCTCATGCAACACTATGAAAATTATGCATAATTTTACTCCCTGAATTACTTCCACCATAAGAATATTTAATGATATTATACTTTATCATCTCAAACCCCGATCACATGGGCTTGGCTTTCATATTCCATAACAAATATTGCATTTTTGCCATCACGATATGCATTATCATGATAATTATGATCAATATTTAATTACTTGATAAATCATATACGATTACTAACACTCCACCATATATCCACAATCCAGTGGTAAGATGATAACAATCAAGAGTTGACAGATCAGAAAAGAATAAACAATGAGGTTGAATTCTTTTCAATTGCCTACTCACAGGATATTACATCCTATTTTGAGAGTATTAAACTAAGCCAAATTGAAGACAAAAACAAAAGAAAATTGAAAGTAACAAAGTGAAAGACACTTATCTTGTAATCAATTTGGCACCAATTTCTTGTATTGCCGCCATTGGATAAATTCATCCATCAAGACAACAACAACAGCAACAAACTCCCAGTGTGGGTCCCGCTTTCGCGGGGTCTGGGGAGATCCAGCCGTAGGCAACCTTACATCTACCGGTATTTCTACCCATAGAGAGGTTGATTTCATAAGACCCACAAAATAGTTTTGTGAAAACGGTTTATATAGAAAACGGTTGCAAAACCAATTACCGAGTGAGAGAGAGAGAGAGGAAGAGAAAAGGTTCCGGATAATAAAAAAAGGAGGGAGCGGAGACATACCTCAACACACCAGGGGCGCTTGGTGCTGTCATATCCTAGAAAAAGCACGACCTGCAAGCAAAAAATAAAAATAAAAATTCATCCATCAAGACAAAGTCAAAATAAAGATGAATGCATTCATGGTTATTTTGGGATAATTTTCATATTATAGCCATCAAGTTCAAATAAACCACTTATTTTCATGGAATTCACAATTTATTAACTACATAAACACATGGCTATAATACATTATTTTGATATCATATCAAAATTTGTCCATACAATAACCCATATAAATATATACGATTATATATCTCTTTAGATCTCATAATCAAAATTATACACACAACAACCTTAAGATTGTTACCGTACTTTATTGCACAATAAATCAATATAATGTTGATTATATCAAAAGAAAACTAGTATAAATAGCACACCATAGCCATTGCATTCTTTTTACAATCATGTCTCTATCTCCATCAAAACCCTAATTGACATATAAATAGTCGACTTCTTTGTATCAGACGAAATAGAGTCTTTAGATTATTGGTGTAAAATTCAGTTTGATGGAAATGTATATCAGGTTGTCATAGACAAACTCAGTGTCAAATTTATTGTAATAGCCCAACCATAAATTGTTTAGTTATGTTTATTTATTTAATTACCTCATGTTCATAATTTTTTCTTCTCTCATATTCATTCATTTCATTTATTCACCAAGGTGAAAAAAATTTATTTAGGTTCTCATTTGGCAATTCGAATTTTAATCGTTTATTTAATTGATTAACCAAGACTTTGGAAGAATTAATAGTAGGCTCTAACAAGTTTAATCTCAGTAATTTATCTTGTTTTCCGTAGCATTACAAAGCTTTAATTTGTAGTTTCGTAAAAACGTTATCGTTACGAGACATTTTATTCCCGAACCCAACTTATTTCGACCGTTTCGAACCCCAACAAGTTTGCCTATTAATCTAACTAATTATCATGGTTAAACTTAACCATGGTTAGCTTAAAAAGGTGGTTTTACTAGTTAAAACTCAGCCAAAGAGTAGATTAGTCAACAAAGCACAATTCAATCCAAAACTTCACTTTCTCTCTCCTCTTTCTCTTCCCTCCCCATGGCAGCAGCTCCGACAAGTTTCCAGGTGCTTTTTCGGCCAGCCCTAGTGGTTTCCGACCCCTCCAACATCCTAGTACTTCAAGCTACCATCCTCCATTATCAAAACCACTAAACTTCATCTCCATCTCTACTTATTTTCAATCAAAGTGAGTAATTTTGAAACTTGATTTTGTTGGTTTTGCCTTTTATTTTAGTTTTGATTCTTGTTTTGATGTTTATGATCATTGATCATGATGTTTTGATAAGAAATATGAGTTATTTTGATGTTGATCATGGTGGAGTTGAGGTTGGATCATGCTAGGGTTAGGGTTGATGTTAATCATGCAAGCTTGATGTTAAAGTGTTGGATTTGGATTGTTTTATCTTTAATTTGGTCATCTTCTAATCTATTTGTATTTATGATGATATTTTTGATGATTTCAAATGAGTTGGAATGAGTCCAAGTTGGTCATCATAAGGTTTGGATTAAACTAGCTTTAAGCTTAGTTTATGTGAGTATTAGATTTAAAAATGATCTTTATTGGATATGATTATGAAGTGAATTTGAGTGTGGTAATTTTGTATGATGTTGGGATGGACCAAAGCTTGTTTACATACTTTTAAGGAATGGTTTAAGTTGAGAATTTGGATAAAAAAGAGAGGAAAAAGTCAAAACAGTGAGGCCGAAAATTTCAAGAAAATAGAATAGAGTTCACGTTTAAACTGATAATGATTTGCCCATTGAAAAATTATATTTTTTGTGGGTAGATAGTTCAGCGTGTTAGCTTTCTAATGCCTTTTCAATCTCCTTAATTCGAGGTATGTGGAAAAAGTTATGGTCGTTTTACCCAAACTGCGCATAATGGACCAAAACTGACATCCTTGCATTCTAGCCTCATTTTGGGAATTCTATTGTGGGAATCAAGCTTGGTGTTCTAAATGAAGGATTTTTGAGACTTCGTAAGCTTTCTATATTGGGGTTTTGAGTCTCAATCAGAGGTCATGATTAAGTTATGAGTCATTCTCTTTATGCCTTTATTATGCTTTTACTTTTCTTCCACTAAATTATTAGTTATGAAATAAATATTGTTGCTAACCGTATGTTTCTACAATGATAATTTTGTACAGAATCAGGGCCTAATCTATATTTCCTTCCACTTTTGTGCATAATATTATTCAGTGAGCATACATTTAAAAATTTCAGGTACGTTCATTGCTTGTTTCTTTAGAAATCAACACGTATTTATCAAAATTATAATATTTTGGTAGGTACATCAACTAATCAATTTAATAAGTAGTTTATCACATAATTAGTAACCCCATCAGTTATTAGTTACAAGGCATAGCCCTTTAATTACCTGTGCGGCTTCAGGCCAGGTCCCGATTGACTTGGCAGGTGTACACCTATCTTCATTTCGTAACAGTTATCAGAGGTTCACTATCAGATAATAATTGATAACGCAGTTTCATATTTATCTCATTTCCTATTTTTAATTAAAAATGAGTTGCAATACGGGCCCAACCAGTTTTCCATGAACGTTTAACAATACAGGAATGTATGTACTGAGTTTCGGCTCATTGTTCGAAATATTTTCATATTTTGTTTTAGGAAAATGTTCAGTGAATTGCCCTCAGGCGAGCAGGACGACTGAAGATGATAAGTGAGTTGGGAAGTCTATATATGAAATAGTGGTGTATTGTCATTGAGATGTTTATAACATCGTATTGTGATATATTTTGGTGTGAGACTGTATATTGTATCAGAATTCTATATCTTGGTGTAAACCTTGAGATGTTTGAATGGTTTTTGATGTTATAACAATTTCTATATTTATCCAAATGATCTGATGGGTTGTGATGGTGTGAATGTCTTTGCTGGTAAACATTAATTATTATGGATAAATTTATCATGTACAAGCTAAGCCTTGTCCTTGTTGGACGACAGTAACGCCTAATTATTTGGGTTATCATATCTAATTGGGAAAATTAATGAAATAAATGCAAATAGTGATTTATGTATATTTGGGACGTTACATTTATCGATGCTTATAGGTAGGTGTAAGTACGCTTTTCGTAAGGTCTTTATTCGCCCCCACGTGCAACAGAGTTACCTGAATAGGTCTTTGGGATACAAAGAAGTGTCCCATATTTGCGTGTTGCACTCATGAAGATAGGACCCTAAGTGTCCAATACATGACAAAAATTATAAGAAATATGGTGATAGTGTAACTCTCTTGATCATGCCCATCAAGGCATTACCATTCACATGCCACATATTTATAGAGATATTCACACATCTTCATGAAATGATAGCATCCTTTCACAAATACCATTTCAAAAGGGACATATCTCTTCATAAACACACCATTTTCATTAAAAGACACCCTTTCATTAAAAGGTATAAGTTAGTTAATCATCTAAACTAACTTGTACCTCTTCATAGATAATTAATCAAATTAATTATTTATCAAAGGGTGCATTGTAATAATTAATTATCAAGATAATTAATTTTTATTTAGGCATAATTCAAAAATATATTTCCATAGCCATTTTTATGGAAATAATTATCTTATGAAATTTTCATCTAATGAAAATTGCTCCAACAAGTGAATTGTGTTAGTAAGGTTGAGAGCCTTTGAGGACTTTTTATAAGACTCTTAGTACTCCTCATTTTACTCAAGGCCATCATGGGACTCCCCACGGCTTAGAATTAGACAATTAGGTTATCATTTATGTAACTTAAATACTCCATAGCCCGACATCATCGAGTTAGGACAAATGCTTTGTAAAGGCCTACAGGCCCTCCACAACTAGAACTATTATTCAATGTTATGTTTTGAGAACAATTATGTTATTGAGTATTAGCATGTATGTTAGAATTTTTCATTGAATGTGTGATTGATAATTTCTTTGTCTTTTCAAATATACAGTTAAGAAAACTAAGCAATTTTTTGGTTTGAGGACTGGTGTGGAACAAGTGGTAACAACAAGAAATGTACAATTTTCAACTAAAAACCAGTACATTGTCCGATAGATCGACACAATATTTATAACTTTGAGTCAACACAATTTTTATTTTATAGATTATTGCTTTCCTCAAACTCATTATTTTTGTCATCAAGGAATAACAAAGTATGCGGGAGAAAAGAGGTTTATCGATCACCATTTTGAAGTTTTTCTGCTTTGTCACCACAATTCATTCAATCAAAGTTGAATCAACTATTGGTCCATAGGGAGTAGAATTCTTCAATGGTGGTTTTTTGCATCCATAGAACTCAAGACCATATATTTGATTCAATAAATAAATAAAAAAAGTTAAGGTCATGTAAACTAATTTACATCGGTGCCAACCTCAAAATCTCATTTGCCAGCAGCATTAGTTTTCCATATGCTATAAAATAATATTTGCTGCCACTTCGCAAATCGCAATTCATGTCACATTTGCTTATCTCTCTCTCTCTCTCTGTATCTCCCTCACTATCTCTCTCTCACACACATGGACACACATCCACACACATGTCATTAGGTGGACCAAACTTCATGACTCACAACAACGGTTCGGTCAATCTATCACTTATTCAGAGGAAGACAATGCATCATGGCCAAGTCAAACATTATGACTTGGGAAGAAGTCTTGGAGGGGCAAGCTCGGTACGAAAGTGATCTTGACGTGTTAAATATTACTACGACCATGATTGGTCGTTAAGGATGTGAGGCGAGAAACATGGAAAATACTATTGAAATTCAAAAATCTTTTTCAATAATTAAGGCAGCGGTGAGAAGACAGAAATGTGCTGTGCCTAAGAACATGAGCGGTCAGTGATAATGGCTAGAGCAAGAGTGGTCATCAGAATAAAATATGGCGATACTGCAGAGATTCACATAATTCATTTCAAAAGATTAAGATGGAAGGACCATGACGCAAGTTTCGGATGAAGTTTATGTTAAACATTTAGAAACCTTTCACATTGTTTAGCTTACTTTTAAGTTTTCACTTCAATGTGTAATAAAGATTAACGCAAATGTCAATATAAGCAAGATTTGAACCTAGGTGCTTGGCAACAACTTTTAAATACTTTATTAGTTAACTTAATTAACACTCACAATGCTTAAAAAATATACATGTATTTTATAAAATAACATATTGTAAAAATCACTTTAAGGCCCTATTATTTCCATTGATAAATTCCAATTTATCAACTTCAACCTACTTCAACTCACTTCACCAACTTAAATAAAAAAATTCCCACTTCAATCAACTTCAACCCACTTCTTATCATTTTACCAACTTCTACCCATTATGTAAAAAACTTGAATATACTTCAACTCATTTCAATTTATACAAAAAAAAATATCCATTTCAATTAATCTCAATCAACTTTACCTATTTTTTTAACCTATATTTTTCAACGAAAAGCGCAAGCCTTGAGTATGGTATTTCTTCAAAAATAAAAATAAAAACAGAGTGTTTGTTTAAAAAGAAAGAATCAATCAAAAAAAGAAAAAGAAAAGAAAGAAAAAAAGGGCGTCGTCCCCTCTCACTTTCATGTCTCATGTTTCATTGTCTCTCTCTCTCTCTCTCTTCGGCGAACCCCAGACAGCCCACCAAACCTCACATCGCAACAACCCAACTCCGGCTACTCCTCCTCCGCCATGAAACCAGCGGCTGAGCCGCCGCCGTCGGCCGATTCCGAGGATGAGGAAGCCATCTTGGCCAACTCGGAGGTCTTGACTCGGGAGGAGTTTCTGCGGCGGCGAGCTCGGCAAGCTCGGCAACTCGCTAAGTTTTACAGGGACTTTTACTGGGCTTTAATGGAGGATTTGAGACGGAAACACAGGGAGTACTACTGGAAGTTCGGTAAGAGTCCAATCATGGAGGAGGAGGGCCAGGAGAGAGAGAGTGGGTTTGTGATGGAGAATGGCAATGGTAATGGTGGTCAGATTAATGGGCATCATCATCACGATGGTACTGGTGATTGTGATGGTGAAGGCAAATTAGGGTTAGGGTTTGGGGGAAGTTTCAATGAGTGTCTTGTTGATCGGTGTCAATCCAAGGCTATGCCGTTAACGAGGTATTGTCACCCGCACATATTGTTAGATCCCAAGCAGACGCTGTACAAGAGGTGTAAATTTGTCATCAGGAGGTTTATACCAATTTCTTTGCTCTCTTTAAATTGTGCGTGATGAGAAATGTGAACTGTTTGATTGCTCATCTTTTATGCGTGGTTTTTGTTGTCTTGATAATTGATTGTTGATTAGCATTGTTAAATTGAACGCGCCAAATTTGACTGTTCCCTGATTTTTGTATTTAACCCGTGGAATTTCTTGGATTTTGTCGCTGTTCTTAGAGATTGGATTAGGGAATTGCCTGTAGCCGTCTGTAAGCCAGTATAGTGCTTGAGTCAGTTTGAACGTGGTGATATATTGCTGGTGGTGTTGGCAGTTCTCATGGTCTCCTTGTTTGCTGATACGATTGGTATGTTAGGGCACTGAATAGAAACTGGAAACAAGCTTGTAAAAGTTACAGTGGAATGTGTGCAATTCAGTGTCTGTTGATCCCATTGGACGTGGAATTCTTGCAAGGAATTTGATTCAAATTGAGTATTTTTTGAGGAACTTAGCAAGGTAGTGGATTGTAGCCTTAAGTGTTTTATTTGTTTGATTGAGAGTGACTTTTGATGCCAAGGGTAAAGCTGCATAAATTTGAGGTCTTCTGGTATTGCTTTTTGGTGCAATCCACAGTATGAAATGGGTGGTGGTGGTACTTGAATTGTTTTTTGGGTTGACTTTTGACCTTGGCAATGTGGATGAACTTTTGAGTGAGTATTCGACAAAGTGTTTGATCAAAAGGGATGGGCTTAAATATGCATTATATAGGATGAGAAGTCGCAAAAAGTAGTAGTTTTGTTGGCTGGTCATTTGATGTTGTTGAAATAGCTAAAGAATTAATTGGCACAGTAAGCTGGACGGGAAGATGCCAGGAGAAATTTAAGTTGTATATGACATGTGTCTGTGTGTTGAAGGTTGTAAAGAGACTGAATGCACCTGTATGGAGACTGTAGAGTGCAGGTGAAGTGTAAGGAAAGAGGTAAGTCAATAGCATGGGTGAATAGCAGCGGGGCATAGAGGAAGCAGTGTTGAGAGTTTACGCACTAACCAAGAGTAGTGATCTCAAGCATTTGTGATTCAGGAGCTTGGTTTAGGGCATGAATTCCATAAGATAAGTTTGGGATTTGTATGAGAACTGTACTGTATATTTGTATGTGGGTGTGCGATGCAGGAGAGACCAGTTAGTGGAGAACATTGGTCAGCCTTTTTGTGTGAACCACTCTTTGGGTAAGGAACGAGGTAAGTAAGTAGCATGGGTGAATAGCAGCAGGGCATAGAGGAAGCAGTGTTGAGAGTTTACGCACTAACCAAGAGTAGTGATCTCAAGCATTTGTGATTCAGAAGCTTGGGTTAGGGCATGAATTCCATAAGATAAGTTTGGGATTTGTATGAGAACTGTACTGCATATTTGTATGTGGGTGTGCAATGCAGGAGAGACCAGTTAGTGACTTAGTGGAGAACATTGGTTTGCCTTTTTGTGTGAACCACTCTTTGGGTATGAGTTGGGGTGAAGGTAAAAGTTGCAGCTGTCAACATTGGCAAAATAATTGAAGTTCTATATGTGCCGACAGAGTGGATAGCCATTTTCGTAGTCTTTGATGAAAACGTATAAAGGGATAGACCTGTTGCTTTGATGGCAAAATTCGGGCTCGAGCTAGTGTCTCCTATGTGTTTATTTGGACTTTGGAATATTAGAGATTAAAAGATTTGAAAGAAATAATTATTTTCTGTTGCACTGAATTTAAAAAGAAAAATATGTTTAGGACTACAATCTAATGAGATAGATGTAGTTTTGATGAATTTTATTCTCCTCACGAGAATAAGAAGAAAGATTGAAAATGTTTTCTTATCAGCTCTCCTTACTACCATATATGCCCTGTATGCCAATCCATTTTCCTTGTGTCATTTCCTTTCCATGGTTGGGACTCCCTGCTGTAGCCCGATTACTAGAAACATTTGGGTATTAGCTTTGAGTTGTTTTCGCTTCCTTGGGTTGTGGCTAGTTTCGTGAGGCCTTGATTAATAGCATGGGAAGGTGTTTTTTGAACAAGGTTAGATGTATAGTATTTCAAGCCATTCCACAGCTATCTTTTCGTTGTTTTAGGTGGAGAGAAATTAGAGAGTTCTTGATGCATGGGTTGAAAATTGAAATCCCCCTAAAGCACTTGAAAAACTAGTGGCTGAAGGCTTTATTCTTTTGTGAGGGCAAGGTTTTTTGTTCTTCTTTGATTGTCATAGTTGATTTTATGGACAGCCTTTTCTGGGGTTGGAATTAGCCTCTTTGTAGGATGCTTATTTACAACCTTTCCTGTAGGTTTATCTTTATTAATATGAATGTATTCCTTTCGTTTTTCCCCATTCAAAAAAAGGCGATGAACTAGGGACTTCCTGCCATGGCTATTGTTCCTCCTCCGACTTATTTTTGTCTACTCCCCTTCTCGTGTTTGGATTACTTATGGTTTAAATGGAGAGTCGTACAGTTTTGGGCTGAACAATATCATGCTTTGGGCTCTATTTGGGCATCTTTTCAAATTAATTAGGGCTCTGATTTGTCCAAAATATGAAATAGGAATTAAGAATGGTACTTAAAAACTTGATTGAATGGATGGTCAACTATTGGCAATATAGAGGGAGAAGAAAGTGGTCATTGGTGATCA
The DNA here is from genome assembly GCA_017589665.1 of Selenicereus undatus. Taxonomy (NCBI): domain Eukaryota; kingdom Viridiplantae; phylum Streptophyta; class Magnoliopsida; order Caryophyllales; family Cactaceae; genus Selenicereus; species Selenicereus undatus. Next base: position 13,003,701 of record JACYFF010031959.1, read on the forward strand.
GCGATGAGCGTATGACGGTAAATGATGAAGTATTAGGCGAGGGTTGGCTGCCTTTATTTATTTAGTCATCTTCTTAGTGGTGGGAGTTGCTAAAAGATGGTGTTTTGTGGAGGAATTCCTTTTTTAGAAACATGTCATTTGTTTTGTTCAATCTCATCTATTCTACTGTTCATTGTACCTAGCATGCTATTTTTTTCCAGTTATCAATTTTTTTTTTTTTTTGGGATAAGTAATCAAAAGTTGTATTAACAAGAAACCAAGGGCATGTCACCTAGTTACAAAAGGAGGCCATTACAAAATACGATCATGCCTCAAGCTCTCTACAGTAATCACATTCTAGTTATCAATTTTTGAGTTCAATCTATTTTCTTATACCGATCTTTGAAAATTTGAAACTACCATGTCAAATATTTTCTCCATTTTTCCCTTCACCTTCAGATACTTCTTAATTTTCTTTTTCATGGTTTGTTAAGATGCTTTGCTTAAGCCTACGATAGACCAACACTGAAACACCTAGACCTGTCTTGAATCTTTTAACTGTGTGGAAACTGCCAGGCCCATAATGTCTTAGCATTTATGTCACATTCTGCAATTGTACAAGCATCTATTTGGTTAACAGTCCTCCTATCGTAGCTCTTTGTAACTGCAATGAGACGTCAGGGACTTGTGGCTATTTTTGGAAAGCATCCCAACACGTTCAAAAATTGTCACTTCAGAACTGTCTTTTCAGGTTGTTCCTATGTCAACTCCTGTAGGCCTTGAGGGGGCTTCACCCATTGGCTAATTAGTAATTCATGTTGGAGTTGGCCGCTTGGCTGTTCTAGCTAGAATTTTCTGGTTAATATATGGATGATTTTGCTTTGAAGCCATTTTACTGGACTGTTTGCTGTGGGTAGTTGCTGTTGTTTTCTATAGACTGTTGCAGGGGGCCAACATTCCAAGAAAGTTAATATTGTAGAGCAGTGTTCGATGGTGAGATGAATTAGGGACTGCTAAGGAGAAAATGAAAAATTAGGCGTTGTTCTGAATTCTTGGGTCAAGTTTCAGCACGATTGATTTGTCCTTTGTAGGCAGTTTTGTAAAAATTAAATATCAGGCGCACTAGTGTTACTCTGAAAGTGTTCTTATATGAATTTCGTGTCTCATAAGTTGGATGGGCGTTCTTGCCAACTCAATGGGTATTGGATAATTTGATGACTTTGAAATCTGATGTATTCTCTTATTACCAATTATGCATTTCCAGATTGGGTGATTCCTTGGGGGGCTATGTTCGTTCTTTTTTCTTTTCTTCTTTCTCCCTTGCCCCCAGAAACAGCCCGCTGGGGGGGGGGGTTAGGTATCTCAAAGCTGCTGTATCCTACCTGCCAGCCCTCTTATCTATTGAGGCCTACTTTTGGAACTCTTAGAAAACTGAGAAAACCAGTGTCAGGCTGCTAGCAAATTCCTGAACACGGGACCACCTTTCCGGATACCATCTAGCTCATAGTGCAAAATGGCTTACCATGTGGCAGCAACCCGATGTCCAGCCCAGCATGTATGTCACCTCTATATAATTACCCCCTCACCGTCTCATTCTTCTGCAATTGCAATCATCGATACTGGGTGTGCTTCTCATTGATGAGAATAGGGAAGTTCTGCATTGCTAATAAGGTCTCAGCTTGGTGTTAAGGCAAGGTGCTACTTATGGTATGCATAGTGCTTCAAGTTAATTTATCCGGGCATCATCAGGCAGTCAATGAGCGTTTCACTAGGTGTCAGATTGGTGCAAGGTTGAATTTGTTACTGGAATATGGACATACATGTGTGACAGTGTGAGATGCCTTCAGTGGAGGTCCTTTGTGTTTTAATTGATATATTTGTCTCAGTTGTGCCGAGGACAAATAATAAACATTTCCAATTTCCATGCTACTAGAGTGGTATGGGAATTGGCCTTTTTGTTAGTAAGAATGCTTGCAGGGGTCAGGTTGTCTACATCTAGATCTCCCAAACCCCGCTTGATTGTGGGACCCAAAGTGAGGGGGAGGTGGTGGTGTTCTTCTACTTCCTGTTCTTGCTGTATGCTACTACTAGAATGGTAAGGAAGAACAGAATGGTGAGGGCTGGCCGCAGCTGGTTAAATCAGTAGTACTTAAGGCTAGAGATTTTTTCTTTTTTTGGGCAGGGGCCAGGGGGAAGAGTGGATTTTTTGTGCAATACACATGACTATTATGATTGCTTAGTCCAAATCTAAATTTAAATCAATACCCTCAAGTCTTGCCTATGCAGTGCGTTAGTTTTTTTCCCTTTTTTCCTTTTTCTTTTTTTTTCCTGGGGGGTGGGGGAGGGGCTGTGAAAAGGGGTTCATATGATGGCAGTGCTATCCCTGTGGGAATATAGAGATTGTGTGCTTGAAGTCCTAGATTTTAAAAGTGTAGGCCACCTACTGCTGTTCATTGGAAATAGAGGACGATTTATGAGCCATTTTGCTCTACATTGCCATGATTTAAAGCTGGAAAAAACCGCTGAAACATGACTTTCAGCTGTTCGAAAAGTGGCAGTGGAAATTGGGTGATGAACTTCTCAGTTTGACTGCTTTTTTCTACAAAATTTCAGCCACCAATTTGTGTTATCTTGGATAGTTTATATCGTGCTTTTGTATCAGGTCTTCTGCAGACATCATATGGTATGCGCAGCTTCTTTTCTCCGGCCCTCATGTTTGCCTAAGGCGAGGGAATGAATTACCAACAAGAGTCCATGCTAAGTTCATACCTTTCCACTGAACCTTTCTAGTGAACCTTTGTTTTGCAACCCAAAAAAAAAAAAAGAAATAAGAAAGAAAAAGGACAAGGAAAGAAAAGAGTGACCCAGGAAGGGAATGCAAACTTCTTATTATCCTCTCCTGCTGTCGCCTTTTGTCTTTTTGCTTTATGCTTTTCTCTTGTTTTTGGCTCATGTGCTCTTTATGATCAGCAGCACAGATGCAGGGACCATTCAATGTTCTAAACCGATCCTAAGAAGCACCATTCCTTCCTTGTGCCCTGCCCATGTCATAAAGACGGAGAAGGCAATCAAACAGGCCCTGAAAAAGGGCGGTCTTTCTGTCAGTTCGTCAGCAAAGCTGGCTTCCAAGTTTCAATGTGTAATATCTGAATATGTCTGCCTCATTCAAAATAGAAGAAGAGCTGTTGCAGCTAAAGCTAGGGCTGATCTTTGAAGTGGAAGGTTACAGATCTTGAAGTCAGCAATCCACAGCTTACCCCAAGCTGATACAAACAACCTTCCTAGTTGGGAGCCCAGAGGTAACTTACACTGTGTCAATTTGCATACATGTGATTATGATTTTTTCCTTCCCCCTTGTAATATTCTTTTTTAAAGAGATAAATCTGGAAGCTGATTGAAGTCCATGAACAAAGTAGCGCCATGGTACAAGGAGACGGCTTACAAATTGTAATTGCTGTATAGGTGGCATGAATATCTGCGTTCGTTTTGTAAGTATGATTCTGGTCATTGTTCATGATTATTCATGAGCATTTAACTCAAATTCAATCAAGAGGCGGCAACTTCAGGAGACTAAATAAATCTCTTGCATTTTGGTCCTTCTAAGATTTATTTATTTATTTATTTTTTCCAACCTCCTTGGGAAGCAGTTCTCAACCTAGCGAGGTGAGGACCCTTTTTTGTTTGGGGGGGGGGGGTGGTTGGGAGGAAAGGTGGGCTTTTATTGGTTTGGTCTATAATCTCCGGGTTATCCAGTAATTTGTACACTTAGGTCTGGATCTTTTATGCCAACCACCTTTTTCATTGGAAGTGTGGAGTTGGTGTTGGGTTTGGCGAGTTGAGCTGGGTTACCCCCTTGGCCTGCATCCAATTACGTTTTCACTGGTTTGTATTCCCTTGCCTCCCCGGCCCCAGAAATCACCCATTGCTTGTAGGTCTAGTCATGCCACTTCAATGGATCACATGCACATTATAGTTTTCCCATTCTGAATATGAAATTATACTGCATTTTGATGTTGCCTAGGGTCTGGCACAAATAAATCCCCTCCTGTCAAATCAGTTCCATTTGGATTGTTTCCATTACCCTCTTACGCTACTTGAATTAGTCTGTTATTTATGGTTCAATTTTTGTTACCCTTGTCTGGGGGGATGTCTAATGACATTTGGACATAAGCAAATCCAGCAAATCCCATGTGGTCCGAAGTTATGTGAAATTGAATTGAGATCTGACTTGGAACTTGATATGATATCAAAAAATAAAATCTAGATGAAATGTATTGTTCTTGTCTCTCTCTGTGTTGCGCTCGTTTAAGCTGTAGATTTATGCAAGTTATAGAACCAACATATGTCAAAGGCCAAGCGATGGTGAGTGCTAATCCAAACTGTTGGCCAGATTTGATGTCATGCTAGCCAAAAAGACATCGAACTGGAATCCAGGAAAACACAATCCAAAATGAGTTTGGAGTATCTGAAATTGGACTTGGAGTGTGTGTGTATATGTGTGTGTGTGTGTGTGTATAAAATTGTGTGTGTATATGTATGTGCATATATATATATGCGTGTGTGTGTGTGTGTGCGTGTGTGTGCGTGTGTGTGTGTGTATAGGAGGTGTCTTTTTAAAGCTTTTGGTTTCAATGACGTGCAGAGGTGAGTGCAATACAATAAATCCGATACCTTAAAGCATGGTAAGACTTAAACATCATCTTATCGTCATTTGGTCACACAGATTTAGCTTTAGCTGAGAGCAATTAAGAGTAATCTGTCCGAAGGCAACATTTATTCCTGCTGTGAAGATTTGGTTTGAAATTGCGACATTCGCATTGATTGAGCAACCCATCATCCTGGCATCTGCGAAATGACAGGAAGCAGTTGTCAAATAAGCTCTGTTTTAGCTCCACCACTTTTAGCTGGCGATGGTGGTCCACTTGAGGGGTGATGGACTGAACCCACAAGACCATAGCCTAGCGAAGAAGCCCCGTCTTATTTAAGGATTGGAGTTTGTTTTAGGTTGAGATAAATCTAGCAGTGTTAACGAGGTTGGTAAGCTTTCGTTGTCTAATATTCAATTACTTTTGTGATGGGTTTGGAGATAATGTGAATTGTAGGTCAAGATTGGGTGCAGTTGGCTGAATTCACTTCAAATTGAAAGTTGGACGAAGTTGGCGATTGATTGTGTAGGGTTAATTGGTATTGTTGAAGAACATATAACAATGATATTAAGGCTCTGTTCTTTTAAATGGGAAATGAGTGGTGTAGAATGGATGAGTGTGGGAAAAGGGGGAAAGGAGTGGGTGATTGATATTTTTTTTTTAAGTGTGGGAAGGAGTGAGTGAGTGTAGATGAAAGTTGAATATAGTTGAATGAAGTTGAAGTATTTGTTATTGATATTTATTTTGTTTTATAATGTAATAATTTTATTGTGATAGTAATTAATGATGATAATTTTTTTTCTTTTTTATTTTTTTCTTTTTATTATTTTATTATTTATTTTTAATTTTTAATTTTTAATTTTTAATTTGTATTTTTTAAATTTTTTAAATTTTAAATTTTAAATTTTTTAATTTTTTTAAATTTTTTAATTTTTAAATTTTTATTTTTATTTTTATTTTTCTTAATTTTTTGAAATTTTTTAGTTTTAATTTTTTAATTTTTTTGTATTTATTTTTTATTTTCTTATTTTTATTTTTTTGTATTTATTTTTTTAGTTTTTATTTGTTTGGAATTTTTTGTTCGTTTTTTTTATGGAATAAAAAAATGAAAAATGAAAAAATAAATACAAAAAAATAAAAAATGTATAAATTAAAAAATAAAAATAAAAATTTAAAAAAAAATTTAAAAATTTAAAAATAAAAAATAAATACAAAAAAATAAAAAATTAAAAAATGATGAAAAATTAAAAAAAATATTAAAAAACAAAAAAAAAAACCGTCCCATAACATCCAAAAAATTAAAACTGCTCATAATTGCTATCAAATTATTCGTACACACAATTACATAAATTATAAAAATTTTTAGAATATGAGAAATTGTTATTTTATGTAGGTTTGGGAAGAAGCGGGTGAGTGTGAGAAGGGGTGGTATTTTTTTTAAGTGTGGGAAGATGGGGGAAGAAGTGAGTGAATGTGGGTTGAGTTGATTTTTCAATGAAAAGAACAAGGCTTAAGTATGGAAGGTTCTATGTCTAAAAGACTAATACCGCCAACAAGGTCTTCCAGTTTCACGCATATGGTGGGCCTATACGTGAGACCTCCCATCTTTTAAGACATCCATATTGGGTGATTTGGCGAGTTTGTAATATTTTAGTATCGATGTTGGATTTTGTTGACAATGTATGCCCACAAGGTGGCCTACTATGGAATATTTATGAAACCTTGGGTCTGGGTAGGTGGATCTGTTGTGCAGTGACGTGGAGTGCCGACGTCCTAGGACTAGCAGGTCCACATTTGCTGTGGAAAATCCAAGGGGAGGGTGATAAGTTCTTTTGAGTGAGGAGTTATGAGAATATGTTGAATAAGAATACTTGTGCATCGCCAATTTAAGGTAAGGATGGTTGGTGTGTAGGGTCGTTCATGTCATAAAAGCAAATTAGCAAAGGTCTTCATTTTTGGACCGATGGAGTGGGGAGAACTTATGGTTCCATATGTTGAACTTTTGCCTGAGACCATGGATTCAAAATGTGGTCGAATTGCGATAAAATGATCGCATTGGAAAGGTTTTGGAGTTGGACGAGCTGTGTTTTCATGACGAGATAGCTACGATATGGAATACAATTGTCGTATTAGAGCGAATTTGCCGTATCGTGATCGAAACCGAAATTGCGACCGAAACGCATTTTGAATCCTTGCTTGAGACTAATGCGAAGTTAGGCGGATTTATATATAAATTTTTAGCGTTTTAATTAAATGGGTTGAAAGGTTTAACCTTTTAAATTTATTGGGCTAGATTTAGGGTAAGATTCTTGACACAAAATGATATCTTTTTAACCCGATCAAATTACATGAGTTAATATGGTTTAACCATCTGTATACTTATAATTTACCCATTAATAGTTTTCTTTGGAAATTAGGAATTTGAAAATAGAAACTATATAAAAGTTGTTCTACGGTTTTTAGATACAGAGTCAATTAGAATCAATTTCTCTACAATTTTGTAATTCAATGGTAAGGTTGATATATCACACTCCCTCATACTCTGCTTGGTGGTGGAATTTTCGGTATATTCGATTTGGATTTGGATAAAAGTTGGTCTATGAGAAATTTGGGGAGTTTTAACTAGTAATTGCTTGTTATGATCTCTGAAGTTATTTTTAATGCTTTATACTTATGTACTAGTTAGTACTGTTGAATGGAAATTGAGTAAACAAGTGATCCGAAATTGGACCATTTATCTTCAACTGGCACATAGGTTAGAATCAACAGTCAAATCAACCAGTTTGAAATTTAAAATGATTTATTTTAAGGTATTTAACTCGTTTAATTAACAGGTTAGGTTCAAATTGAAGGGCTTCAACCTGCTTTAAACTCGACACAAATACAAATTTAGCCGGCTTGGCCTGCTCGTCCACTCCAATTGTAATGGTTTGTGTTGTATGATTTCATTTCGGGAAGATTTTCAAAGCTCTAGTCACAGACATGATTGCTGGTCATATCCAGTCCAATTGTATGGTTTTTGTTCCTTTTCTTTTTCACCCAAACCATTAAAAATCACTTGTTTCCTAATTCCTCCCTCTCTTGCCGGCAAAGCCAAAGACCAGCCACCACCAGGCTTTTTAAATCTGACCTCCTGCCGTGGTTGCCATTGCATGCACCGTCGACCTCCTCCTCCACCTTCCTCATCGGCTGTGGCGTTGTCTTACTGTCAATATAAGATATAGGCCTCCTCCACCAGGCTTTTTTCCTTTTATGTTGCACCCTAGAATTGGAGTGTGAGAAAAATGTGAGTAGACAGTTATATTACGGTCAATATAAGCACACTGACAAGTTCTTATTTTGATGAATCTTCAATCTTTGTTATGAATTCATGCCTTACAACTATTCTTTTAGTGGTAGAATTTCATATTCAATGCCAAGTAATATAACTTAATTCATTTACATTCCAACTGAGGTCTTTGCGTTTACAAGTTCTTCAATCACAAAAAACCAAAAACAAAAAAGAAATTTGTCATATTGATATTAAGAACCGATAATGTCTTCTTCGAATGCCCCCGACAAAAATAATTCGGGGTTTGGCGATTTCATAATTTGTTGTGTTTGATGAGTCCTCTATGTTCTTATGTGAGGCCCTACATTCCCTTTATGAAAATGCCGCATCGTACCAAGATTGTTCTAACTTTTGTAGAGTATTTGGAAGAGTTGAAATACTATCATATTTCGTGGTGAGATTTTCTCACAATTTCGGGCTCTGTTATGTGCCAACTATACCTAAGCTGAATGGAAGTCACGTACTCATACTTCTATTCATCCACCCACTTATTTAGCCTCTATGACTTCCACACTCCTTCATTCCAAGACCAACTATCTCATAGGGTGGAGCCTCCAAATCACTGGCATGAGCAATAGTGGGATTTGTTCCACATAGTTGGATAAGAACCTTTCTAAAAGGCGGTATCAGATTCATCGAGCGAGCATCCATCTTAGTAGCTGAAGCCATTGCACTGAGAGATGACATCAAGGCAGCTGTGGAAAATGATACACATTATCTAGATGTCAAAAGTAATAAACAGATAATACTAAAAACAATTAAGGGGCAACACTACTCCAAAACATCAAATCAAGGCTTCCCAAACCTTCAGCACATATCTTTTACACTTATCCAGAGAAAGCTAATACGGTGGTAGATAGATTGGCAAAGTCGAGTTGTCTAATATGAAGTTATTGTATTTTTCTTTTAGAGATTTTCTTTTTTACTTTAGTCGATCACAATTGAGGTAAAACCCTTATGAAAAGAATTGTCTAACTTTATTATACTTACTTGCTTTTAAAAATATCTCGTGAATTGTTTTTACAACATAATCATTTTTCATTAGGTTGTTTTAATGACCCATGAATATTTCTCAGATGTCTCATTTAAAAAAAAATAAATTAAATAACACTTTCAGTTGAAGTCAACCCTAACGATTTAGAGGATGAGACAATGATTGATAATTTGACAAAGTAAATCTAGAACGATTTCAATGCATTCCGTAATGAACCAGCCTTAAGACACACAACATAGTCAACTAATGCGATCAGTCCAATATTTGGGCCTATTACTTTCAATCATGAAAGCCTAAGAGTGGAACACTTCGTTGATATACTTCATAGACATAGGATTTATAAATTTGATATCTTTTACATAAACTAACCATGCATAACAGAGTCTTTTTATACACATTCACATACTTGAAGTGGTACAGCATAGCTCTTAATGTGGATCCCACTTGCGCAGGATAACTTCAATCTTCAATGCATGTGGAAAATATATGACCAAAATAATGGATATGAATAGCTTGGCAGGTGATGTGAAGATAGCCATGCATATTAAATATAAGTTGGATACCTTCCCCCCCCCCCCCCCAAAAAAAAGGTATTAACATTTCAATATGTAGATATCAACTAGTTCAACTACTTAGAAACACCATCTAAAAGAAGAATTGAAATTAAATTTTATATAATCGACATCTCTGGCATTTATTTCTTAACATATGATCATAATCCCTTAGACACACATACAAATCTGAGCAAATGCGAAAGCATGTGCCTGTGTGATTTCATCAATAACATCTATATTATATTTTTCTACAATTTATCTAAGTATTTACTGACTAATTTTGCCTATGTTTTTTGGAAGGTAACCATAAACTCACCAAAAATTACCGCGGGTGAACTATTATAGATAATAATTTGATCATTGCCACAAAACATGAATGTCGACTCATCATAAAGATTTGCTTGGCCTTTATTCTACTATATGTCTATTCCCTCACTTGTCTAATTTTTGAAGCACAATCAGCATCTCAATTCATCCTCAACTATTATAATTATAATTATTTTTCATTTTCAAATCGGTCAACGAACTTGTATTTTCAAGTAGGGTCGATTGAGTTGGCTCCGGTTCACTTTGTTAAAATTATAAACCTATATGAATGTAAGTCTGACTTAATTTTTTTCATGTTCTCCTTTTTTCCTTGTTTATTTGTGTGTTCCTAAGTTCAACCATAAATGCACAATTAATGTAAAACTTCAAGCTTGAGCATGGGCAATGACCAATCTTAAAATATCTCAAGCCAAAATGAACTTTACATCAAAGGTTAATTGATTGTATTTGATAAACTATAATTAATATTCCAGGCAACAAGATTCAAGTGTGATGGCTTTGCAATTGGAGTTCAGGCCAATCATGTGATATGTGATGGCATTGGTACCAACCACTTTCTACAAAACCTAGCTGCCCTAGCTGGTGACAAGCCTTTGGCTGTGGTTCCATGTAGTGAACGTGAATTGCTAGCCGCTCGATCTCCACCATGTGTCACGTTCACACATCCCGAGTTGCTTAAGCTGGAGGATACTCCAACTAGCAATGATCAAAATGGAGTAAACCCTAGTGAAGAGAACCCTAATGTCTTTGATATTGTCAGTACACCTCAAGACTTGGATTTCAAGATTCTTAGCCTTTCATCTAAGGATATTTCCAAACTTAAGGTAATGGCAAAGGAAGGACTCTCCAATGGGAAGGGCAGGATAAGTAGCTTGAATGTGGTTGCGGCTCACGTATGGCGCTGCAAGGCTTTGTCGAATGAGGAAGGGAATAATTCAGAGAGACTATCGACACTGCTTTTTGCTGTTGATATTAGGGCAAGGTTAAATCCTCCATTGCCTGCATCATGTACCGGCAATGAAGTTTTAACTGCCTATGCAACGGCTAAGTGTAAGATGCTAGAGGAAGCACCACTAGGAAAACTAGTGGACCTGATCTCAGAAAGAGCTGCCAGGATGACAGATGAGTATGCTAGGTCAGTCATCGATAGGGGTGAGTGGCGGAGGGAGCGTGGTGTCAGTGGGGTCAACCGATACCCCTCTCCCGCCAGGGAAAGGTAAATTAGTAGGCTAGAAACTTGAAAAACATATAAATTAATGTTGTGGGTTAGTATTCATTTAGGATGTGTGCAGCCTGGTGATGGGATACCCATATTGTTGCTTTTCTATTCAAGGTGTTGTGGGTTCGAATCTTGCTGCGGACAGTTTTTCAATTTTTTCTTTGCTTTTTTTGGTTAGTAGCATCGTATCTCTCCAATTTGAATTTCAAAGTCTACTAATTATAGTTCAGTACTTAATTAACTTCAATTTGTTATTCAATCCTTACTTTGTAAATCAATTTATTTTTTAAGTTTATGTATGAGTTTAATTTGTGAATTTCAATTGTAAATTTGTTTAATTTGTGGGTTTAATTTCAATTTTGGATCAAAGTATATAAATATTTCAAAAAAATAGCACTTTAATTGACCTCAGTAATTCAACTTATTGATTAATCCTTTAACTTAAGGTTAATTTGCTTTTTTAGTTTTAATTTACGAGTTTAATTTTTCAATTTTAATTTTAAAGTTGTTTAATTTGAATTCTAACTCAAAATGCATAGATATTTCAAAAAAATAACTAAAGAATCACCATTCCTTTCAAGTTCTAATTTGAAAATTCACTATTGAATGAAAAAGGTGAGAGCGATATCACTCAACTACAAATACAAACTTATTTCCGACACCCCTCTATTAGTTGAGAGATAGTGATCCATGTAATTGAACTTCGGGTTGTTTGTTTCAGCGGTTGTAAGGAGCGGTTAGCAATTGTGAGCGGTTGTGATTAACAGTTAGCAGTTGAGAGAAGTTGTGAGCAGTTAGGAACTAGTTACATTAGTATTTGTAAAATAATGTGAGCAGTTGTGAATGTTTGAAAGCAGTTGGGAGCGAGTGAGAGTAGTTGCAAGCAGTTGAAAATAGCTAGAAGTGATTGAAATTAGCGTCCAATAATTGAAAACGGTTATAGTTGGGCAAATATTGAAATGAAAAAGCCATTGAAACTGTTGTAATATATTTCAGAAGCTTGCATCATTTTCTATCTACAATATATGTTCTAGATAGACAAGCACATGCACTGATGAAATGGCGTGGTACTTATAACTATGGATTTCCTCCTCCATTCCTCTTTCACCAAAAACCCCAGCCTCCCACGAAAAACCTAACTTCTATCTTTTCTAGTAGGAGGCTACCATCAACCATAATCGTTGATGATGAGCTTCAATCTTTGCAGTAATCATAGGTTTTTTTGTCACGCTGTACCTTCGAATTTTTTATATATTTTATCAATAAACGTTCTCTCCGTTTTGTGAGAGTTATATTATTTATTTTTGGTACCATTGACTTTTTATTAACGATTACTTCCTTTTCCTATCCCCCTCCCACCCTTCCCCACAAAAAAAAAAAAAAAAAAAACAACACTATGGATTTCTTCCAAACTCTTTTAACACTTTCTAACCCATTCAAGATTTCTGTGATATAATGTGATGGGTTTGGGTCAGTTTGCCGCACAAATCAATGGATTAAACAAGAACAGCCCAACCCAAATACAGGAATATTGGGCTAACCCTATGGGCTCGGCCCAATACATAACGGCTAATTGAGTCCTCAATAATTGGACAAATCGCGCCTAAAAATGAAAAACTGAAAACATTTGGCGGGAGGACAGAGAAACGAAAATGAAAAATAAAAAGGAAATTTCGCTTTTTCGCTTTTTTTTATTTTTCTTCCCTCCTCTCACAAATCCGTATTCCTATACTTTCCCTCTTTCTCAAATATTAAATTCTCTCTCTCTCTCTCTCTCTCTCTGTGTAGAAAGCCCTCTCAAAAATTAGATCAATGCCCCCAAATAATTTTCCAAGAAAGAGAGAGAAATTGAAGCCAAAAAGTCACTCAGATCGCCATTCAAGGGTCTCCCATTTTCCCTAAATCTCTTTGTACTCAAATTTCGTCTTCTAATCCACCAGCAAATTCCCATTTATCTTCTGGGTTTTTGTGATTTTGGGCAGTTGTGGGGATTTTGCTGTGGAAACCCTCGAATTGGTTCGCGTAAGTTCTTTTAGGGTTTCTGGGTACAATGGGGGATGCGATGTTGGTTGTTGAAACTGAGAAAAAGGGGTTGAAGCGGAAGAGAGACAGGCAGAAATTTGAAGGGTTGACTCCGGATGAGAGACATGCTTGGTTGAAATCCCTAAATGAGGAGCTTGAGAGCTTGAAAAGGTACTTCAATGAAGTTATGAGCAGCGATGTTGGGTTGGAATCGCATTTTGGTAGTGTAAACACCAGTGTAAATGCGTTGATTGCTTTGTTGTTGGAGGAAAAGAGTGTTCCCTACTCTAAACTGGTGAGTGAGATTTACGAGAAGTTGAAGGAGAGAGACAGTGGGGTTACGATTGCGAGTGTAAAGAGCAGTGTGTTGTATGTTGGGCAGAGAGTAGCCTATGGAATCTCAACCCCTGATGTTGATATTTTGGAGGATGACACTGAATCTTCCCTTTGGTGCTGGGAGGTTGGTGCTAGTTTGCCCTAATTATTTGAATCTTTTGATGGGGTTGTTGTTGATGATGCTTCACATATGTTGACAAGCTGTTTGGAAGGGTTCATTGATGGTTGGGTTGTTCTTAGATTATCTCGGATGGGCTTCATTTTTCTGTTTCCACTGCATTTAGTTTGACTGATTCGTTCTTATTCATTCCTATGTTAATTTGTGTGGATGCGACGTTTAGTCTTCAATACTTATGGGAATTTCCCTGTGTTCTTGTCTAACTTGAGGTGTTTATGTGGTAATTTGTGTCTAGATGCCTAATTATTTGAAGCTTTTGACGTGTTGTTGTGTTGATGCTTAAAATGTCGACAAGCTCCTTGAAATGCTATCTCAGATGTGACTTCATTTTTCTGTTTCTACTGCATTTGGCTTGACTGATATGTCCTTATTCATTCCCATGATGATTTGTGTGGATTTGAAGTTTAGGCATCAACATTTCTGGGAATTTCCTTTGGTCTGGTCTAATATGAGGTGTCTAGGCGTTAAGTTGTGTTTAGGTGCTTAAATCACTGATGTAGGTAATTTGTGTGGAATTTAAGGGTTTGAGTTGATTATTTTTATTTAATGAACTTTAGTGTTATTAAATTTTTTTTCTGTTTTCTCTTGATTTTTGCTTTTGATTGATTAAATCCTGAAGATATGACACTTGCATATTCCTTTCATTGGGTCTTAACTTGTTTTCTAGATCCTCGGGGCTCTGGATTCTGGGATAAAACTTGTTACTGATTCATCTGTAATTCCAATGCATGTTGCATATGTTTATTGTCTGTATTTGCGTTACTCTGAATAAATGAGCTTGGTTTTATTTTCTGGAAATCATGTCCCTCCCGGCTCCCCACCCCCTCAATTTAGTATTTTGTCATGAACTTGCTTTCATGTGTTTGTATTAAATCCTGTGTTGCTTTAGTTACGTCTAGTGGAGGGAAATCTATGATTTTTGTCATCAATGTTTTTAAGTGCTCTTCCCCTGAATTGACATGCCGCTGTTGCTTCCGATGATGTGATTTGCCATGTGTTTATGATTCCCTCTGTTGATTTTCTTGCATAATTTTGTGGACTTGCAGACAAGGGACATGAAATTCCTACCAAATTCTGTACGCAGGACATTAAAAATCCGCCGTATTTGCCGTAAAAAGGTTAATGAGAGGATTGCTGCCATTTCAGGTAAGTGTTTGGTTGTTACAAGATGGATTCTGCTTCTGGTGTGATGCATTATTGAGTATGATTTGTTTTGATAATGCTGGAAAGAAGCATTGTAACCCCCCCCCCCCCCCAAAAGCCCCTATCAAAAGGGATTTTGTAGAGATATTATTGGCATCTTTGAGTGTAAAAACAAAAGAGTATTAAGCTGGCTATATCAGTGTTGGATCATTTTCTCTTGAATTGGTTGCAGTGTCCCAATGACTTCAACTGTATAAAGCAAGGAAATTGCCATGTCTTTGTTGAAAATTTAAACTGTATAAACACAAAGAAATTGCCATGTCTTTGAAAATTCATTCATTTGGGTAAACTTTTTTGAGTATCTATTTCATTGATTAGCCTTTTCGTTCTGTCTCCAATGGAAGAAATTTACAAATGGGAACTGAAAGTTCAAAGATCAAATTGGATGATTAATTAGATAGGTGATATCATGTCAGACTTTATCTTGGAGATGGTTATATTATGTTAAAACTTTACCTTTGCCAATAATATCTAGCTTCACAACCAAGATTATGGCAATGGCAAGCTAACATGTCCATTTTGAATAACTAGTCACTTCTTTCACTTGCCTATTGGGTATGGTTTCTGGAATTTGTCTCTGGCATAATAGACTTCTGGACACGGAATTGTTCATAAAGAATTTTAAATGTGTTTCAGCATGATTTTGGGGGCACTGTTGGTCAAATCTGGGCGTTGCCTAATATGGTATAGATGTTTTCTTCAAAGTAAGCATTATCCATGCATTTGACGCAGATTTGCTTTCTCTTAGAGATCTTTTCAAGACAACTTACCATTCTGTTTCACGTATAATAGAACTTTGATGAAATGGGTGATGGCTATATGTGATAGTGTTAGTTCTCCTTTCTAACGGGATTTCTTGTTCCAGATGTAATATCTTCCTTGCGAAATCCTGAGGCTCATCCGACCTACGTGCATGATATGATGAAAGCAGCTGATAAGCTTTGCAAGGTTCCAGCAGAAGCAGACATCCGAAAGCTTGTGGAAAGTTTAGCTCAGAAAAATGGTTCAGAAATGTAGGTAGATAGTGCTGATTCTTCTCTGAGGAAACATTGTCCATATCTAAAGCACTATGTTCTTTTTCAGGGCTGACAAGGAGGCAAAACGAAAAGTTAAGGAGGCGGAGAAGGAAAAGAAAAAGATGGATCGTGAGCTTCAAAAGGAAAAGCTGGAGAGTGTATGTTATATCATCTTATTTATTGTAGTTACTGTCTGAACCCCTTGAGAATGAAAAGGTAATTGATTATGGAATGCAGCAATCAGGCTATCATGCTTTTTTCCTGGTGGTCCAACCACTATTGTGCCATCAGGGAATGCTTGGGATGTCTGTTGTAAATAAATTTCTGAAAGAGAAAAATCTGGAAGGAACTAGGATAGTTATCTACATGTGCACCAACAGGTTAGTTAAGGATGAGTATGCCCTCTGTAAGGTTTAGGGTGGTGTGGAAGGCTGTTTCTATGGGCATGAAAGCATCTGTTTGTGGGAATATCCCAAGCTATTCTACCTACTGTTAGATGAGATGCAGTAGGGAATGATCACTGATATGATATCCCTGTTCTAAGGGATGCATTTCAAGTTTGTATTAGCCAAATTTCTTTGGTACTTAGCTTCTCGTGAGTTGTTTGTTCCCTCTAGAAGGACTATGATTCTTTATCAAGGTATATTATTAGTTTAATTATCTTACAAGTTATGTACTTATTTATTTCATTTATACAATTTTAGGAGAACGGCCAGAAGCGCTTGCAACAAGAGGCTGAGAAACATATAAAGCGCCGTGAGAAGGAAGAAGCTGAGCTCAGAAAACAGCTTAAGAGGAAGCAAGAGGAAGCTGAAAGGGAACAACGACGGAGAGAAAAGGAAGAAGCTGAGCTGAAGAAACAACGCTCTGTACAAAAGCAAGCTTCAATCATGGAGCGGTTTCTTAAAAGAAGCAAGACCAACATGACAATGCAGAATGATGAAGAAGCAACTGCAACTCCTCCTGATTCAAATGTTAATAGGAATGAAATTGCACCGGAATCAGTGACTGTTCTGATGGATTCTGCTTTGCATAATAAGGATGAGTTCGATGTGGAAGAGATCCGCAAGTAGGTGCTATAATGCTCAACTATGTAAGTGAGTGGTCTGTCGGGTTTTTGATCACTTATAAGGCCTCTTTGCAGGTCCCATATGAATTCTTGGCGCTGCTTGGGTCATTCTATTCGGTCAAACAAGCAGCATTGGGGTATGCGCCGAAAACCAAAGTCCCTGCTAATTAAGGAGCTAAAACTGACCAGTAATAAAGAGCCAGCTCGTGAAGATGACTTGTGCATAGACGGCGTCGTGGATGGATGGGCACAGACTAGTAAAGATGATAAATCATGTCATACAAAGACTAGTGCTTCTTCAACTCTCACAAGAAAGTGCATAAAAAGAAAACAACTTCTGCAGTTTGATAAGAGTTATAGGCCTGCATTTTACGGTATTTGGCCAAAGAAAAGGTAGGTGGGCTTAATTGGTGTTGTATTTGGCTGTGGAGTTCCTCTGATTCTTGTAGGGACATTCTAGTTATTCTGTTGAGTCTATTGTTCTTGTGCTGCAGTGCAACTGATGTACTCTATCTTGAGAGTTATTAAGTCGAAGCAGAGTTTTTATTTTGTTTTATTTTATCCTAACTGGGGAAGCTATAAGTTTTTTTTTTTAGGAGAGATGGAATATGAACTCGAGATGATGTTGTTCATCTGTATAGCGTGAGCTTATTTTGGATTGGAACTAAAATTTTCTTCCTATTTAACTTTGATACTTGCAGCAATGTTGTTGGACCACGTCATCCATTGAAGAAGGATCCCAACTTGGATTATGATATTGACAGTGATGAAGAATGGGAAGAGGTATCTTGCTTGCCTCTTAAAATATTGTTGATTTTTAGTGTTTCTACTAGTTTATCGTAGTTAATTTCAAATGGGCCAGGAGGAACCGGGTGAAAGTCTTTCTGACTCTGAGAAAGATGAGGAAGAGATTTTGCACGAAGGATCTCTGAAAGCTGATGAGGAGGAGAGTGAAGATGGCTTCTTTGTACCTGATGGTTATCTCTCGGAAAATGAGGTAAGCGGTTTCATTTTGTTACTTCTTTATCCTGGACTTGTCATTTCCCTATGAAAAGAAGACAGATGCTGATTCTTTTGCTTTATGTGTTTCCTTTTCTTTCCCGTTTCTTGCTTGCTGGGTAGGCTCTCAGTCTCTCTTGACTCTTGCTCTGGATGAAACTAAGTATCCTCTCCTTATTTGCACAGGAAGAACATCGATAGGGCAGTTGTAATTGCATCAAGCTGTTAGCCTGTGACTTCATGTTATTTGACAATGAAGATTTGTATGATTAAACAACTTCTGCGAACTTGCTACTGTTATAAGCTGGTGTAAGAAGGTGGTAGACAAACATGCTAGTATGCTGCTGTTGGGAAACAGGAAGCAATTTTCATTTTGGTCTTAGCTTTCAGATACTCAAGGTAGAAAAATGAAGGACTGGTGGAAACATATCAAACGTGCCAAATGTAACATCGTAACCTTTTGAAAATGTGCAGAAATTGTTGTGTGAGCTGAGTCAGCTGACTCATAAGAAAAGGAAAAATTGTCATGTGAGCTGGCAAATTCTTGCTACAAAGTCTCAAACTATTGCTTTTAAGGAAATATCAACATGCGTTTTCATTTCTATATGAGAATAACGCGAATTATTAATTCGTAGAAAATTTATTTTCTATGCAGGGGGTAGAAACTGATAGAACTATAAATAATGTTGCAGCAGAGACGACTGATTCATCACCTAGTGGCAAGCCAGAGGCCGAGATTGAGGAGTATTCTGGATGGATCCGACAACAGAAATATCTGCACAAATTAACTGAGCATGCTCTTAAAAAGAATCAGCCTCTTATCATTGTAAATCTGATGCATGAGAAATTGGAGTTATTATCATCTGATGATCTCACTGGGACTCTAAAAGCTGAGCAGATGTGCTTGCGAGCTCTTACTATGCGTGCTTTTCCCGGTGGATTGTCTATCGAGTTACCATGTGATTTGCCAGAAGAGAATCAAGAGGCTAGCACCCCAGGAGCAATCAGGGGTGCTGTTCCTGTATCAGATTCTGAACTTTGTGAAATGGTAAATTGCTTTTAGATGTTTGATATCCTGTTTTTGTTCAAAACATCAATTTTCCTTGTATTATGTTGATCTTTTGTGGATATTGCCGGGTGTCAATGATCATATTATTTTGGGTGTCCTTGCAGGTCTCCGTTATCCAATCCTGTGGCCATGGCATGAACAAGGTGCTAGAGTCCTTGCAACAGAGGTTTCCTGCAATTTCCAAGTCTCATTTGAGAAATAAGGTCCGTGAGATATCAGATTTTGTCGACAATCGTTGGAAGGTAGGTGAACCTTTTTTGCACATGATTTGTTCCTTGAAGGTAGTCTCCTTGTGATGCATTTATTCTACAGGATCTTAAATGAGAGTAGCGTGTGTTTGTATTCTAGCTTCTTTGTAGTACTGGTCCTCTGGTCTCCATTTACTTCATATTGATTTGCCTTGAGCATCATTGTTTTTTACTGTAGTAGTACTAGTAAACTTATCTAGTATCTGTCGTTCAGACTTGTTGAATAAGGGCATGTTTTCACCCAACTTAGTTCAGTTTCATCATCATTGCTATTATTCTGAGCATTATTTTCTCATATATTGTTGATGACATTATTATTGTCATTATTATGTGAAGTAATATAACTACGACCTGCATGTTCTCTGACATTCTACAAATCTTACTGGAGGCACCTACAAAGGCTAACCCCTTCCCCGAACGAAAAGGAAAGTGAACCTTCGAAAGATGCACTTGTTATTTCCGTGTTTCTTGTGTCTTTGTGTGCGGACTTCATAATCATCATTCATCATGAAAAGATTGTTAAATGTAATGAGCCCTTCTAAAGGTACAGTGATTTCTGTTGGTTTTTTTGGGGGGTCGGGGGGTGGGGGACGTGTGAAATCAACTAGTGTTTGTCCCTATTAACAAAGGTACTGTCTTACAGAAGGTGATTATGAACTGATTGTCACTTGCAGGTTAAAAAGGAGATCTTGGACAAGCTAGGAATGTCAATTTCCCCAGGTGAAGTATCGTTCCATTCTGTTTTCACGTGGTATAGGCTACAGCATAGAAGTTTTATCTTTTCATTAAAAACTGAAGGAACCTATCTCGTTTTCTGAATTTCAGAAAAGAGTGGGGGGAGAACCAAAAGCATTGCTACATTTTTCTCAAAAAGGTGCTTGCCTCCATCCGGTCAGGTCAACCCATGCGAATCTTCTCCCGAGTCCTTAAAGCCAAGTTCATCCAACCAGCAACAGCGAGAATGCACAGAAAATAATTAGTTTCCTCATCGTAATCCCTCACTTTCAGGGTTCTGTCAATTTTTGCCCGTTGAACCGGGTCTTGTATCAGCAATCTCTATATGCATCTGTGTAGATTTAAGTATTGGATTGTCTAGCTGCTTATCATAAAACCAGAGATATTTCGGCTTAGAGGGTTCTTCTATCCCTTCTGAAGTGTTACAGCAGTGGTATTTTTGCTGTGAAAAGGTTATCATGTGGAAAACAAACGATCATGCTCTTCCAGGTTCCACTCTGCATTGCTTCATGCGGCCATGTTGGCAAATTTGTACTATGGTCCTCAAATGATTCAGGCATAGATCATTGGCTTTGTTCATTTTCACAGTTAAAAGTAATAGTGAGTGGCAAGATTCAATGATACGCTACAAGGAGCAGTAATGAGTTGTAAGAAATTATGTAAAGAAGTTCTAAGAAACAATACGAGTTGTAAGATGTAAGCAATAATGAGAAGTTGGCATGCTGATGATTGTAAATGTTAAAATTAATTCCTCTGTTGATTGTATAGTATGCGTCAACTTATTTGAGTATGAGTGTGCGATCGGAATTGAAATGGTACAAAGTATTGAACTAGACTCCAAATGTACTTTATCAATACTTGTTTGTATTTGTTTTTGCCCTTCGAGACTTCAAATGCAGTTGATCAATAACTCTCTGAACTTTGCTTTCCGTCCAAACTCGAACTCAAGTACATGTGTATTCCTTCAGACCTAATTTGAAAATTCAAAGTAATCCAGTACTTAGAACTTTTTAATTCTTTCTTTTTCCCTCTCGGGTAAGATGAGCTTGCTCGTCTATCTTTATGAATTTTCATAGCTTTTTACATCTGTTTACAACTCCTTACTACTTCTTACATTTTCTTACAGTTGTATATTATCGTGAAAAATAATAGGCCCATAAAGGCTGGCAATAGTAGCGGATTGGGTGGAGGGGATGGTTCAAATAGAGTTGGATAACGGGTCGGTTCGGATCTATACATTTAATAAACGCGTTAAATTGGTGTTAGTCTTAAAAATAGTTTAGATTTACTTAGAATTGAAAAATACTAAATTTTTCAAGCTAAACGGTCAAATTCTATCGAAATTGGTTCGGTTCGTGTCAAGCTCGTGTTTTTCTTATTAACTTCAGGTCGAGTTTGGATCGTATTATTGTATCAGGTCAAACTTTCCCTACTTTAAGTTCAAAGCACTAAATAGGATTCGATTTTGACATGAACTTAAAGATAACTAGAACTGCATATCTTATTAATCACCTACAAATTCTCCAGGAGAACATTATGCAATTTAAGATTTGAACTTAAGAGACTGATAGTGATATCCCACAAACTATTAACAATTGTATTGTAATTGTAAAGATAACTACACCTCTTTGTATTGTAATTGTATTTATACTGTCTTTTATATCTCCTACGAATCAAAAACAAAAATGAAAAGTACGTGTATCAAAGACATTTTGCTAATCACCTAGTATTTTATTTGGGAGTAATCCTACTTTCCATTTACTCATACTTTGGAGTCACTACAGTGAATAGAAGAATCTAGAACAAAGATGGAATTAGGGTTGTTGCTTGCTTTAAAACACAGAATGGTTAGTTGAGTGCTTAATTTGCTTGCAAGAAGCCTAAAAAAGAGCTAAAATTCTAGAGTTTGGTGACCCTAAATACTTGTTACTTGATAGGGAGAACTAATTGGGAGTTGAGCTTTTAATATTGGTGGGCTTTGGTCTAAATTTCCAAACCCTAATTCCACCTTCACACTTAAACTGTTGGCACAAGTAACTGTGGGTCTAGCAATTAGCACTACATGTTTGTGTCTCATTAATATTATTTTTTTTTGCTATTTTCTATTCTTTTTTTGGGGGGGGGCCCCCCCCCCCGGGGGGGCTACCACTAGCACACAAAAAAAATCTTTATTTATTTTTTTAATTTTTATAATGCTAGGAATCTAGCCTGTAAAAGTGTAAAACTAAAACTGTGGGTGGTTTCATTTTGCTTGTTTTCAATTGCTATAAATGCCCACCAAAAACTAAGAAGATCTAAATGAGAACTTTTGTCTAGTGTGTCAGCTTTCTGCAGATTTCTGTTTTGCTGGTGCAAAATTGTAATTTTGGAGGTTTTTTTTTTCATTTTTATGGGTTTTTTTTTCATGTTATTTATGTAAATTTGATATTACGCCTATTAGGAAATATATAATGATGTTTGCACCATAAAGTTTGCATTACAAGCATAAAGATAAAGCAAAACAAGGCTGTGGGAAAAATCCAATCAACAAGTAGATATTTAAGTCAAGGTTACACATTTTCAACATATCGGCTTAAATGTGTAAATTTGTCGAACATGTTATTGAGTATTTACTAATAGATTATTTGCTCATTAGCTTTTTTTTTTTTTGGTAATGTGAAATCCCTTAATAAGCTTTTGAATGAATGTTCAAAAGTAACAACTTGTATAACACATGAGACACAAAATAACTAATACAAATCAAACTAACCATAATTTGCTAAAAATGAGACATCAAATTCATATGTTGTAATTTTATAGGGTTTTTTTACGAGATGATCCAGTCTTAATATTGTATAGTCTTACTTTGATTTTGATAGCTGCAAAAGTCTTACTTTCGGTAGATTTAATTTTGAGATATTATTCACTTACCTAATATTTAGACTTACCTTCTTACGGAAAAATACGTAAATTTTGGTGTCGATAGTCTACTTAAGTAGTTAGCAGCATTTTACCTTTAGGTCGTGTTTGATTGGGGTGAAAATGACTTTTCGCTATTTAAACAATTTAGTCAATGTTCATTACTGAAACAATTTCAACACTTTAGATCAAAACTTGATCATTAGATGGGAAAGATTAAAATAGACTCAAATTTAGATTTTGAGGTCGACATTCCATTATTTGATTAACATTTTTCTCCAACACGATAATTAAATCGACATTGTTCTTCACTTGAACAATTCATTCAATATTTTTCACTACTAAAACAATTTTATCAGTGCATCAAAATTTGATCATTAGATAAAAAACATTAAAATATGTTCAATTCAGGCTTTGAGCTCAATATTCTTTCATCTGGTGAACATTTTTCTTCACTACGATGATATTGACATTTTTCGCTACTTAGACAGTTCAGTTGATGTTTTTCGTTACTAAAACAATTTCAACGGTTTAGATCGAAACTTGATAATCCCAAATAAAATATTAAAAAAAAGTTCAATTATGAATTTTAAGATCAATATTCCTTCATTTGGTCAACATTTATCTCGAGTACGACCATTTACTCGATATTTTTCGCTACTTAAACAATTCATTTGATGTTTTCCTTTTTTTCATGAAAATAATTTACCTTGTACCAAACGACGGAAAATGTGACATGAAAATGAATTTTCACAGTAAAAACATTTTGCATGGAAAATGATTATCTAGAAAAATTATTTTTCTTCTAACGAAACACTAACTAATTTGTCCAAGTAGTTAGCAACACTTTACTTGTACCTTGGGTCACATATTCCATGTAGGAAACTTTCCAACCAACTCTTTCCCATGCATTTTTGTTTATTATAGGATCTGTGGACACAAATTTTTACACCTTTTTAACATTATTTGGCATCAAAGGAGATGTCTAACATGAACATGATGATCATATTTTTGTTGTACTTTCCTGTACAAATGTACCTCAAACTCGTGCAGAATCCAAATTGAAATGTGACATATTAAGAATGTAAAATCAATTATTATGTATAAGAATTCTTTTTTTTTGGGGTGTATTTGACGCTTCATTCAACTAGAGTCAAGTTGTTTCTTTTATATGTATTTTTTATATTTACAAGATTTAAACCTAAAACCTTATGTAAGAAGAACAACTGTCAAATCACTTGAATTGTACTTTTAAAAACTGAATAATTATTAAGACTATATTCGGCAAAATTAGCTGTTTATATAGCAAATAGCGGTCTAAGTAACTAATGTCGTTTCTAATTTTGCAATTAGCGGATAACTGTTGAGATGAGCAGTTGACATAAATGTATTCGGTAACTTCAGTTGTTGGGTCAGTTAATTAATCTAAATTGACATAAAAAGATATAGATAATTTTTGAATAAAAAATTTTCAACGAATATTTTTTTGTCAAAAAATATAAAATGCTACTTTTAAATACCAAAAATTAATATTGTTAACTTTTAAAAAATACTACTTAAAATGTTATCCGAAAACAAGCATAGTCAAATTAAGTAAGGATGGATACGAGTAAAAAAGGTTACCACTCTTGGCTAAAGGACACCCCCTCCCCCAAAAAGTGACAAAAAAAATCCAAAAAATAAAATAAAAAGAGGAGCATGGAGATTTGCGCCCATTGTTTTACTTAATTTATCCATTTTTTGCCCAAAAACCAAAAAAAAAAAGATGAGCTGGATTTGTTGGAAGTGGGGAAGAAAATCGGAACCCGCCGGCAAACTGTAATTTAAAAACAAAACTGAAAGCAACATTTTCTGTGTGCCAAAATTTCCTTGAAATTTGGTGAATGAATGAATGTACCAAAGAAATAGAAATAGAAATGGAAATAGAAATTCACCAAACACGTGTGGCCCTTTTTCTGTCACCCCTTATTACACGTTTCTCGCTCTTTTCCTTCTCGTTTGTCTTCCCCAAATACACACACAAATGACACACAATCTTCCATTTGCTATGGCTAAAAATATACACTTGTGACTTCACAATTTTTGGTATCAGATCCCGAGTTTGCTAACGGGTTGATTTGGGTTGACTCATATAATAAACGAGTCAATTTTATGTCTACCTTGGAAATAATTTTAATTTACTTAAAATTAAAAAATAATATGTTTTTAAGCTAAATGGTCGAATCGTGTCGACATTGTAGGGTCGAAATCGGTTCGATTCGTGTCAGATTTATGTTTCTCTATGTAACTTCAGGTCCGATTCGAATTGGGTTATCGTATTAGGTCCGACTTTTCCAACTCTAATCACACATAACTCTATAAATTTTTTGAGAGAAGTGCTATTTAAAATGTATTATTTACCCTTTTTTCCAACAAAAAAAAAACTTACATATGATTATGTTCTATGTTTTGATATAGTCAAAGTAAATACAGGCCTAAGGGCCTGTTCTTTTCGTGGGTCAATCAACTTCAACCTACTTCAACCCATTTCAACCTATTTTAACCCACTTGAAAAAAAAATACCAACTTCAACCTATCTTAACCTACTTCAACCCACTTCAACCAACTTCAACCCACTTCAACCCACCCCTTCATAATTCTAATAATTTGTAAAGTATCATGTGAGATTTAGGGCCTGTTGTTTTCGTGGGTAAATTAGGTAGGTAAAAGGGTGAAGTAGGTTGAAGTTGGTTGAGGTGGGTTAAATTAGGTTCAAGTTTGTATTTTTTTTTTGGAAGTGAGTTGAAATAAGTTGAAATAGGCTGAAGTGAGTTAAAGTTGGTTAAATTTGATATATTTTTTATGTGGTGAGTTGAAATGGATGAAAATAATGAGAACGTCATTAATATGTGATAATTTATGAAGTTATCCAAATTTTATGAAATTTTTGTTTGTTATTTTTTATTTTACATTTTATTGATTTTT
>JACYFF010031959.1:13034487-13084812 GCA_017589665.1 Selenicereus undatus
CCCCCCCCCCCCCCCCCCCCCCCCCCCCCCCCCCCCCCCCCGGAATCTAATTGCCATTTGCCAATGGCAATTTACTCTTTGATATGTCACAATTGCATTATTTTCCACCCCTCAAACGTCTCCATCGTGTCTACACTTTGTGCACACATCATATTGGTAACTGTTGGGGGGGGGGGGGGGGGACAACTCCAAATTAAAAAAAAAAAAATCTAATCTTCCGTTTCATGAGTTGTGAAATGGGGAATTTCATGAGTTGACATTATGGTCAATTGTATATAATTTCATGAGCCATGTGCAACTTTGACAATTAGTTCATAATAGTCTTTGAAGTATCCTTTTTCCCCTCATTTTACATCATTGTCATTTTCCGTTTCTTTTTTTCCTCCTCCTTCTCAGCCTCTCTCGTCTAGCATCTTCTCTAATCTTCTTTACCAACACCAATGGTGTCAACACTGACAACAATTACTTTCGAAGAGAAAGAAAGAGGACAAGAAGAGATTCCTTCAAGATTAGTGGCTAACAAAAGTTCATAATCTCAAAGTTCGGACCATGAAAACCTTGCAAGCATGTGGCATGTGCCGATGTAATCTCCATCAATTTGCCACTATCAGCGTCGGTGTGAGAGTTTAGTGCAATCTCAACATATTTGGTGATGAATTGACATTGGCTGTGAACTCCTCCTTTTATCTTATTTTTTCGAATACAAGTGGAGTTCGAGCTTTAGTGTGTAGTTAAGTCATTAATAGCGAGATTAAGAGTATAAATTAAGTAGAATACGGTGATGAGTAGCCTCGGAGCTTCTATTATCACCATTGCATGTTTTCGGCTGCAACTTTGGAGAGTGTGATGTTTCTTTTGAATAAGTTTCAACTATTTAATGTCATAAATTACAACGATGAATATGCGAGTTGTAGTGATGAATCTGCATATTTCGATGATGAGTGTATATTTTTATGAATTTGCACATTTTAGCCATGAACATGTATTTGTTTTTATAACTCAACAACATAAATTATAATAATGAATATACAAGTTCTAGTGATGAATCCAAACATTTAAGTGATGATGTTTGTTTTTTAATGAATTGACACCTTTCAATCGTTAATATATGTATTTTTTGAATGGTTCAACAGCATAAGTTACAATGATGAATATGAGAATTCTCGATATTAATATGCACATGCATTTCAGCAATGAATATATGCTTTTATGAATTTGTACATTTCAGCCACAAATATGTATTTTCCTTTTTTTTATGTATCATCTTATGAATTTGTACATGTTTATAAAACCAAAAGAAATACTAAAATCTTGTCAAAGTAGTAAGAACTTTAAATGATGAATTTGCAATTTCGCATGATGAATATATGTTTTTCATGTATTCGAGCAATTAAGTTCATATATAGTATTTTTGGAAAGTAAATTATTGTATATGTTACGGTTATCTATTAATTGTTGTTAATAATGTGTTTACTATTGATGAGTATAAGCTCTTCTAGTGATGAATTTCAACTGGTTTCGTTGAGTTTGCACAAAGCAATATATTGAATTTGTTTTATGATGAAAATGTCCAATATTCTAATAAATATATGTGTATTCTGCTCTTCTTCGAGGTATATATTTCATATATTGATATGTATGTTTTCTCATTACATATAGATCACCTAGTTCCTTTCCCCCCTCTGATGGGTGACTATTATAATGGCAAATAAATTAATTATCAAACCTTCAAAAGAGAATGAGACAATTAACCTACTTAAAGATCGATTAATTCAATAAAATGACTGTGGAATTTGGTCAATAAAATAAGCAACAAGTAACAGAATCCAATTGAAATCCTCCTCCAACTAATGTATCTGTAATAAGAATTATGAATATTTCCAAAGAAGATGATGAATATACACAGGAGTAGATGTATAAGAATATTATCTATTCATGATGAATCTCTACATATATTAAATGTACACTATTTATTTTTTTACATCGTATGAATGAATAAAAGTTTTTTTTTTATCATTAGCTACTTTGTAGTTTTTTAATTGATGAGATATTTGTTTAAATTTTCAAATTCATCACAGTTATTTAAATTCAATAATATGTTGAAAGAGTTATCATTTAATATGCATTGATTAATATAAAATAGTGAATGTTTGTTAAATTTAATAATTTATTTCTAATTTATCATAGGTATATTTAACTTTATAGAATGACTATTATATAATTATTATCATCATGTTGTAGATTCGTCATTAAAAATATAGTGATTCATCATTTTACACTTCTTATTCTTACCAAAGTGCAACTATACAAATAAATTTGAAATCATAAAGTTCAATTAAGTACAAATTTTAATCAAAATATTTTGCTGCAAAATACATGTAAGTATACAAAATTTATCAAAAATACGTGAATTCATCAGTTAGGTTATCAAATCTATCAGTTGAATGATCGAATTGCACACATACACCTTTTAACCAGAATCAAAATAAATAGTCCACGTAGTAAACTATAATTTTGGGTGACTTCGAGGGTCACTAAGATGTACTTGGCAAGTCTTCTAGCATGTATCTTATCATCAATTATCAAAAAATGGGGAATTTAATTTGACCAACCTAAATTACAAGGCAAAGCTCCTCGTTAATTTGAAACAATAATCATAATTAGTGCTCCAACGTTTTTTTTTTAAAAATTTTTTTCCTATACGTATCACCATCAATCCATCACAGATTTGCCACGTTGAATGTGCAACGTTGTTGACAACTATGGCCAATTCATACATCAAATTTTGATTGACCCACCGTAAAAAAGTTGTAAATGTACTTAAAATAATCCATGTAAATAAAACACTAGCTTTCAAATCCGTACTATGTATAGTTTGTCTTAAAATTGTAGCTAAAATATTTTGAAAAATATTATAATTAATTTTATAATTTAAATTTTTAGAAATAATGATATTAATTTATAATTTGTTTTCTTTTTTTTCCTCACTAAAATGGTAGAAAAACATTATTTATTATGATAACTTTAAATCACACGTTGTTCAAATTTTTATTTTTAAATAAAATATTAATAAATGGTTCAGATGACACATGTCACAACGTAGCATTCAGACTCACTTATATGTACATATATACACACACAGAGAATATATATATATATATATATATATATATATGATATGATATGATAAGGGAAGTTCTATTGGTGCGGAAATCTGAGATCCCAAACCCATTTTAATCCCTCCAATTTATTTCCAATTCTTCCAACTCCTTAAATAAAATAAAATAAAATAAAATACTCATTCCCACTTCTTCCAATCACTTCACATTCCTTCATATTTTTTCTCGTTACTTTCCACACCTTGATATCAATACTGCCAGTAGCGAATTCAGACATTTAGAATAGGGGTGTGCATAAATTAATATCGTTACTAATATACACTATTTTTTTAGGGGTGTCCATAAACCAACATCTCTATTAAATTAACCTATTTTAAAATAGATTTTTTTTTTGGAGCTGTGGATCCGCCCCTGAATACTGCCTTGCTTCTCACAATATCTCCCATTCCTTGTTCGCATTTCATTCCATTTATTTATACTCTTTTTCACTCATGCAAGAAAAATATCATTCCTTCCTATCCCATTCCATTGATTCTCACTTTGTCTCATTCATTCTCGTTCCATACCCGTTTCTTTTCCATGAAAAGAACGTGCCTTTAGCTAACAAATTTATGTAAATTGACTTAAAAAGACACAATGAATCAAATTTATTAGGAAGTAAAAAGGAAAATGTTGGAATTGTTAATGCAATAACTAGATTGGGGTTCTAAAAAATTACTTTTACTAACCTTTTTTAAGACACTAATACTATATAAATCTCTAATCAATCACTACTAAGAACGGAACCACTAAATCATAATGGACATTTACAACTATCCCAATCTTTATTTTGTGCACAACCAAAGAAGACATTGAAAATTTATCTATATGTAAATCTGACTTTTCTATGTATTAATAACTTTTGTAAAATAAATTTATTAAATAAAATATTAAACATATCCAATTAGATTTAAACTTGTATTAATATGAATCATATCTCATAATTAACTTTTTTCTTTTTGAAACACATCATGTATAAGACTCTAGATAGAAGATTGCAAAACCAATCGACCGGTTTTTCAGTTGAAAAAATTTCAAACCTTAACTAAGTCGAAAATTTCGGTTTGATCAAAATTTTAATTTGTCCACAACTCAAACTTTAATCGAACCAAAAAAGCCGATTAACCTATATCTTGTCTTCTGTTGTTAAGTTATTGACTAACAGTTTATGAATAACGAAGAGCTTATATTTTCTTACCTAAGTTTCTCATTTTATACATTTAGTTTTTTTCTAAGAAAATTAAATTTTTTTTAGAAAACAAAACTTGTTATACTCAATTTTCGATTTATTTTTCTGATTTTTTTATTTCAGTTATCTTTTTTAATACCCTGATTCTAGAGTCTAGACACAGAAAATTACCAACAACAAAAAAAAAGTATCTACCAAAGATATAATATCTAATATAAATAATTAACAGCTGTTTAACAAATAAGAAAAAGTTTAGCTTTTTACCTGACTCTGAGTTGGCGTTGGTTTTTTTGGTTTTGGGGGGGTGGGCCGGGGCCGGGGGGGTGGGGGCGAGCCCCTTTTTAAATCGGGGTTTCCTTTCTTCGTCTCCTCAGTCCCTACCGTTTCCTCTCTCTCTCCATTTCAATCACTTTCCCCTTTGCTGCCCTCCTTCAAATCGTCTCTTTCTCTCTCTTCACTTCTTCGTTCTGTGCATAGAACCCAACTGGAAGCTAAGCACAGCCTTACAGAGGAGGAGGAGGAGTAGGAAGAAGAAAGAGCAATATAAGAAATGGCATTGAAACTTCAACCCATGACGATGACGGTTCAGCTCCCCTCCTCATTCACACGTCCCCGATCTCGTCTTTTTAGATCTCCTCATCGCGTTTATATGGCTTCTACTATTGGGATCACCTCCAAGTTAGTTTTCCTTACCATTTTCCCTTTTGATTCGTTTTCATTTGTTGGGTTTCGCATCTGCATGTTGCTCAAATCCCAAATTGCTGTCCTGGGTTTGATTTTGTTTGGGTGCTTTTATTGTTTGTGGCATTTAATTGTGATCTCTGTTGCAATTGATTGGTTTTCGAGTTTATTGATGAGTTTTTTTTATAGTTACCATTGATTATGACTGTAATACTCACCTCCCTAGGTCCATTGTTGTGATTCCTCAAATGGGTATGCCTCCAATCGAATGATTCTAGGTCTTGAATTGTTTGTTGGTGAGGTTTTGGGTTTCGCCGCATGATTTAGTCTGATCTTGAATATCTTGCCTCATCAATTCAAGTCAGTTGTTGTTGTTCCAGCTTCATTTGAATGTCTTCGCAATTGGGTATTGCTGCAATCGAAATTATTTATCTGGTTTCTGAATTTTGTTGGGGATTTGTTGGGTGGTTTCTCCCGATTTTATTGAATTAATTTGTACACGGTCTGTGGGGTGGGACTGAAGATCTAATTCGTTAATTTCTAGGTGCAAATTTTAAATATTTTTTTCCCTTCATTTTTGTTTGGGGGGTCTTCCCCTGTTTTCAGCTTTTAAACGTTTCACCAGATTTGGAAGCGAATTTATGTTTTTTATTTCTTTGTCGCTACATTGACCTACTGACAAGATTCGCTTGCTTGTTGATGTATAGTTGTTCATTTGTTTATTCTATATTATTGTGATTATCTATTTAATTTCTTGCATGCATGATTTTCTATGTATTTTAGTTTGATAATTTCATGCTGCACTTGTCATGGATAATTTGTTTCTGTCCATGATTAGCAATTTGCCAATTGTGTTTCTGGGTGTAATTTTCTCTTTCAGCCTTCCTTTCTAAATCAATCCTCCCACCATCATGTCTGGACTTCACCTGGGCTGATGTTACAATATTAATTTTTAAGAAAGCGACAAACACTAGTACACTACTCACTATGGATCCTGTTGAGGCAAGGTGTGGTGTAGGGTAGGCTACGGTCCAGGTACCCATTAAGTAAAGTGGGTTGGTCTATTTGATTTGGGGTCAATAAAAGGTTGGGCTTGTAGTGGACCGGTCCGTTGAAGCATATTAACAGGTTGAGTTGGCCCGTTAACAGTTTGTTTAATGACCCGTTACGTTTTCCAACACACTAGCCACTTTAATTTATATGCTACAATTAGTTGAGTTTACAACTAATACTTTATATTTAACCATAATTATTATATAACGTTTTTTTGTGCAACTTTGTTGCATTGTAGAATGGGTCAAATGCAGGTTGCCTGGCCGACCTATTTATTTACATAAAAGGCCAGCCTGACCCACTTTGTTAACCAGCTGGTCATGACCGATCCGACCCGGTCCGTTGCCCACTCCTAAGGGTGTATGCAACTTTGCCATAACAAGCAAAAAGGACTATTTTTGATTTTGGAAAAAAAATCCTTTATAATAATATAATGCATAATAGGAACACTTCAAATGCATGCTTGCTTGAACAAATTGTCATTCTCAATGACAAGGGATTGGGGTGGAGGTTAGGACTTCAATGGAGTTGAATTTCCTACATATTTGAGGTTGGAGGGGGGGGGGGGGAGATGCCCATTAGGCAGCTCTATATTCTTCATTTGGTGAAAAATTAGGTTTGATTTTATTTATTGTCCTGTTTTCTGTGTACTAGATGCCTATGCTTGAAAGTGAATTATCAAGTGGGATGGGCATGTTATTTGCATATGCTCTTAATTATTTCTGGTGGGATTGTCTCTGGAAGAATGGGAACCCTCCAAATGGTCTGCTTTAGTATTGTCTTGGCTTCCTTTGCCTTTGACAACGTTATGACAGTAACATCTGTCTGCTTTTTTCTCATGATGTGACATGATTTTCCTTTTGTCACATGGTCTGTTCTTGTTTTTTCATTTGGGATCATAAATTGCCAATTTTCCTTTCTACTCTGAACCTAGAAGCATATGCTTTGTTGTAGATGATTGCATGCTGAAAGTTTTAACATAGCCTGAATATTATCAACATAACATTGGTTAATATAGCTTGAACATATAATCAATTTGAGTCAATTCTATGACCCATTAGGGTCATTAGAAAAATAAACAATTAGGTTGGTTTAGACTTTGGAGGTTGAAGCCGAGAGATTACCACTCTATCACCTTGGTATCACTTGGCTGATTTGAATGTCGTCCTTTCCACATAACTAGCTTGCCATTATCGATGATTACTAGTTGTCCGGGAGCTGTTTAACGGTGCTGTTGTTGGTTAAAAACTGAATGGAAATAATTACAGGCAGAGGATTCAAAAAGAGCATTAAAAGATGCATAATAATAAATTTTCTATGGACATCAAAAGAGTGGCCACAGCTGTTGTTTAGGCAGATCAGGATGTATTAGCCAGATTTCATGCTTCATTAATCGTTATTAAATGATTGTTTCTGGTTTCATTGAGTTTCAAGAAACCCGATGCATTCTTCAGAAAGTTCACAGAGTGCCAAAGCAGATCTAGTGAAGGTTAATTGGTTTAGTTAGTTCTTAAATACTAACCAGGTCACTGAATTTCTCAAAACTTGTTATTCAATTTTTGGGATGTTCCTCGTGCTCAGAATACTATTGAAGCCCTTTTCCAAGCTTAGAAATCAAGTTGGGTAGTTTGTCTACAACTAGTGAATAACTGTGACTGAGGACTGTCAGAATAATGTCGGCAAAACCATTCCTGCAACTGCTTCTATTTTCCGTATAGGTTTGATCATTAATGTTGTCACTGTCTTAGACCTTCTTAGGGACCTGCGATCTTGCTGCAGTATATCTTCAGTTATTGCATTCCTGGTCATTGAGTATTTCTAAAAGCTTTGCTTTTCTGCCGACTATAGTTCGTGTTTAATGTTGGTATTATGCTGGTAGATCATGTGATAACATGAAGTTGGTTGGGTGAGATGATTCCCTTGAAATGGATTTTCGATTTATATTGTCTCTTATTTGTGGCTTCTATAGTCCCAATGGAAGTATTATAGTTTTTCACAGACTTCTTTATTGTAGAACCGCATTTTGCTCTCTAACAGTCTTCTTTACTGCAGGGAAATTCCTAATGATAGAAAACCCTACATGCCTCCAAAGGAGGTGCATGTCCAGAAGACCCATTCATTGCCACCTCAAAAGATCGAGATCTTTAAATCGTTGGAGGGCTGGGCTGAGCAAAATATTCTGGTCCATCTGAAGCCTGTGGAAAAATGTTGGCAACCACAAGATTTTCTTCCTGACCCGGCATCAGAAGGGTTTGAAGAACAAGTGAAGGAGCTTAGGGAACGGACTAAAGAAATCCCTGATGACCACTTTGTTGTGTTGGTTGGAGATATGATCACAGAGGAGGCCCTTCCAACCTACCAGACTATGCTTAATACCCTAGATGGAGTTCGCGATGAGACTGGTGCAAGCCTTACTCCTTGGGCTATCTGGACCAGGGCATGGACTGCTGAAGAGAACAGGCACGGTGATCTATTGAACAAGTATCTTTATCTCTCTGGACGGGTGGATATGAAGCAAATAGAGAAGACGATCCAATACCTAATAGGATCTGGAATGGTGAGATTCCTATGCAGGCCTTGTGGGGTTTTCCCCCCTTCTTTTGGCCCTTATGTGCTGATAATAATGCCCTTACCGTAGGGTCCTCTGTTAATTTTACTATTCATCTCTCATGAAGTTCCTATTAGAGGCTCATTACTCTTATTGGGTGTAGACACTTGATACCCCGTCTCGGACAAAAAAATGCAAAATATTCAGAAAAAGAAAAATCAAAGGAAAGGAAAAGGACTAGAATTATAGGTGGGTACTTAAGGAGTTGAGCACCTTTTAGCCAAATCTAAGTGATAGGCCTGCTTGTTTGTGTTTCTTTGCACATATTTTACCAACAATAGAGGACTTTTTTCCAAGTTTCACGGAATTTAGATATAGAAGAATACTGAAACCTTATTGTTTTCTAGTTTAGTTCATAGCGAAGGTCATCACATGGTCAACAGTTTGATACTCACACTGATGGCAGCTTCCTATGCTGTCCTAAGCCACGCAATCTATTTGAAGTTCGAAACTCATGCATCATGCCGCTAGGGGTACGGCACTACTGAGTGCATCTGATCATTTCATGCCTTTCTCTTTTTTTCAGGATCCACAAACTGAAAACAACCCCTATCTTGGTTTCATCTATACTTCCTTCCAAGAGAGAGCTACCTTCATTTCTCATGGTAATACTGCAAGGCTTGCCAAGGAACATGGTGATTTCAAACTTGCACAAGTGTGTGGGATTATTGCTGCTGATGAGAAGCGCCATGAGACCGCCTACACAAAGATTGTGGAGAAGCTCTTCGAGATCGACCCCAATGGCACAGTTTTGGCTCTAGCAGACATGATGAGGAAGAAAATATCTATGCCTGCTCACTTGATGTACGATGGGCAGGATGATAACCTATTTGAACACTACTCCACTGTTGCTCAACGGATTGGGGTCTACACAGCAAGGGACTATGCAGACATCTTGGAATTCCTAGTGCAAAGATGGAAAGTAGCAGATTTAACCGGTCTTTCTGGTGAGGGGCATAAAGCTCAAGATTTTGTTTGTGGGTTGGCTCCGAGGATTAGGAAACTAGAAGAAAGAGCTCAGGCTCGGGCCAAACAAGCGTCCCTTGTTCCATTCAGCTGGATCTTTGGTAAGAAACTGAGCGTCTAACATGTCATCTACAGAAGGAAGCCGATGTGCATCAACTCCCAATCTCTCTGGCTCAGTCAAGTGTCCTGGGTGTTTGAAGATGCTGTTTGGGAAAGATGTGAAGAGTACTTGTAGATACTTTGGTCTGTCTTGCCATAAGCTTTTAAGAATAGGGAAAGACTTGTTGGTGGGTATGCTTAATTTTGTCCCTCCCTCCCCCCTCCAATTTCCCATGAGAGGTGTTGTATGAGTCAAGTGATTCCCTAGTGTCTTTGTTGCAAATGTTTAGAATAGTCAAAGAACCATAAAAGATCATTATAATTCTATCCTTGGCTTTAAGCTCCCAAATTGATTCAGATTTAGAAAAATTTATTGATGTTGAACACATTTGACACCGAACGCGTGTATTTTGGTGTATGGATTGATCTTAATATTTCACCCTCCGTAAATGCAATTTACTATGTCCTTGAGTGATATTTGCACTTTCACTTTGCACTTTAGCTTCCCTTGGGTGAGATTGTTCTGGAAAGCATGTTTGAGCCATGTGGCTGCGGTGGAAGAAATGCATATGAATATTAAGTTTTTCTTTTGTGGTTTAGAGTAGTCGCAAAATGCAGTACAATATAAAATATATACTATAATAGAAAAGAGAGATATTGAATTTGAGACCTAATATAATTAGGATTTTGGTTTTAACTACTAGAATAAGACCTAGTACAATATAAAATATATACTATAATAGAAAAGAGGGATATTGAATTTGAGGCCTAATATAATTAGGATTTCGGTTTTAACTACTAGAATAGGACACTGAAGATGGTCTCAAGGATCTGTGTTTGCAAATTTTGGCTGAAATTCCTTGTGTCAATTCAATAACTAGGATGTTAAGTTGCAGCAGCCAAAGCACTGGTGTAATAAAATTGTGAGTTGGCCGAGTGGGGCAGAAATTGCCAGCACTAATGAAATGCCATGGTTCATGGGTAAATTATTACGTACAACCGGGTGGACATCTCAGTTGTCCACCTGGTCCCACTTGGCAGTTTTTAACATATTTTAACAGTTTTTTTTTTAAAAAAAGAAAGAGAAATTGTTTGCTAGTCATATGTTATAGAGTTTAGTTTTCTAAAAAACATTGGTGTATTGCTGCTCAATATAATGAATCTTATGCATCTGATCGTTATGTTCTGATTTGAATTCGCTGGTAATTGCTGATTTTAAATTCGTTGTTCGCGTATTTCAAATTAATCGTGAATTGGCCTACTACTGTCTTCGTTTTTGCCGAATTCTCTATTTTCAGAGTGCTTGATCGGTCTATGTAGTTTTCAGCAATTATTCCATGGCCGGATTTGAGAGTTGATGATGAAGATTTATCAAACGCGTAGTGTTCATCAGGTTTGATATTGGTTTTTGATCTGTGTTTTTTTTGTTCCGGTTAGATTATGTAAGATATTGTGTTTTTTTAGTTGTTCTGGAGTTCTTGGAGAATGTTTTATTTGTTCTAATTTTTGAATATATATTATTCTGTTTTTAAAAATTGGTTTCTGTAATATGAGAAAATAGCTCACCATAATCAGTCTTGTGCTCACTATATGTATGTGTCTGTCCATTAATAAAAAATATTCTGCTCACTACGTTTCAGCACAGACTGATTATATGCATTTGTTTGTTCAGTAACAAAAAACAATAGCTCACCATAATCAGTCTTGTGCTCACTATATGTATGCATCTGCTCACTAATAAAAAACATTCCGCTCACTACATTTTAGCATGGACTGATTATATGTATTTGTTTGCTCAGTAACAAAAAACAATAGCTCACCATAATCAGTCTTGTGCTCACTATATGTATGCGCCTGCTCACTAATAAAAAACATTCCGCTCACTACTTTTATGCATATGCTCACGATAAATGTTGAATTATGTCGGGTAAACAATAGCTCACCATCATGAACCGTGCACTCAGTATATGTATTTGTTTGCTCAGTAACAAAAAACATTCAGGTCACTATCATTAATATAGCTCACTCTGCGAAATACATCTAACTCACTGGAATCAGTCATGTGCTCACTAAACATAGTTCTTGGCTCACTGAAGATATATATTTAGCTCACTAATATTAGAAGTGATAAATTTGTTTTGTCTGTAGTAGTACTTAAGACAGGTGATTTTGATGCTTCCTCCACTGGTGTAATTGGCTCAGTGATCTTTTCCTCAGGGTTTGTGGGTGAAGTCTCTGTTTTTGATCTGTCAAAGAGGATTATATGTAATGTTAATACTAGAATATAAAAGATACAGCTCACTAAATTAAAGTGATGTGTTAGCCAAAAATAAGGTACATAATAATCATCTCCCTAAATTGAAGTAATGGCTCACTACCTAGAAGTTATAGCTCACCAACAGACAGCCATGGCTCACTGAAATGCAAGTTCTGGTTCACTAGTGCATGTATTTGTTCAAGTCACCAACACAAAGTAATGACTTACTAAACAGGCTTCATAGCTCACCAACAGGCAGTCATGGCTCACTAAAATACAAGTTCTGGCTCACTAGTGCATGTATTTGTTCAAGTCACTAACACAAAGTAATGGCTCATTAAACAGGCTTTACAGCTCACTAACAGGCAGCCATGGCTCACTAAAATCAAGATCTGGCTCACTAGCTAGTGCATGTATTTATTCAAGTCACTAACACAAAGTAATGACTCACTAAACAGGCTTCGTAGCTCACCAACATGCAGCCATGGCTCACTAGTTCATGCATTTGTTCAAGTCACTAACACAAAGTAATAGCTCAGTAAACAGGCTTCATAGCTCACCAACAGGCAGTCATGGCTCACTAAAATCAAGATCTGGCTCACTAGTTCATGTATTTGTTTAAGTCACTAACACAAAGTAATGGCTCACTAAACAGGCTTCATAGCTCACTAACAGGCAGTCATAGCTCACTAAAATCATGATTTGGTTTACTAGTTTATGTATTTGTTCAAGTCACTAACACAAAGTAGTGGCTCACTAAACAGACTTTATAACTCACCAACAGGCAGTAAGGGCTCACTAAATCGAAATATACAGGTTAATAACGAAATTTTAGGTTTCATTTTTGTAACATACCTTTCTTGAGATATTAATGATTCATCATTTCCAGACCTCTTGGTGCTTGCTTCTGAATGTTGAGGTTCCATCTGAAAAGATTGCAGAAATGCGATTAGCAAAAACTTTGTTTGTTGACTGAAAACCTAAAATGCGATTGGTAATGTTAGTGTATTCGAAAATAAAAACAAATTGCGTTTGTTGGTAAAACTTACATCGAAGTTCTTCGTTCAACCTTTATGGAATAGATTTCGGTTAGAATTGTTGATGGAGTGCTACAGAATTTGCGAAATGGACTGAGAATATGTGAAGGTCGTGGAGAGAACGAGGGGAGTTCGTGGGTAATGAATTAGGTTTTTGTTTTTTTTTTATTTTAAAAAAACGGTTTTCAAGTGGGTCAGGCGAAAATTTAGTGGACTGGTGGGGCCGATCGTATAAATGAATTTGTACAACCGGGTGGACGGTATTAAGAACTGTGGTTCATGGGGGATGTTTGGTACTGACGTTTTTGACCCTTACTGTGAGGGATGAGATGCGCCCCCCCCCCCCCCAAAAAAAAGGGGAACAACGCTTCTTTTTTTTTCAATTTTTTTTCTCCTTATGTCTAAAAATTGTGTTTTAATTACATAAAGAAGATTAGTTCAACATCTTTCTTTTTCCATGGATTTCCGGAGTTTTTGGTGCCCATGAAGCCCACAAATACCTATTCCGAACCATAATCCACTTATACACACTCCTGGATCTACACACTCGGGATTACCACAAGTAGCTTCATGTCGTTGGGTTGGCGTCGAGGGAAATTAGCCGCTTGTTTGCAAAATTTTTGGCACAACTAAAAATACAAACAAGGGATTCAACTGAACTTTTTAGATAAAGAAACTTCAAATTTCAAACAGTACTAAAAACATTCACCATAATATATTTGTTCCAAATGTAGAACAGAACATAAAACAGAGCACCCCACTCAGTACCCTCATCATCACACCACACACCAACATCAAACCCAAATTTCAAAGAATGAAAGAATAATCAATACCAGACACCAAATACAAAATCACCCCTAATCCCCAAAAAGGGCATCCAACATCAATGCCCACTTCATTTTCTAGAGGGAGAAACAAGAGAGAGAAAGGAACCCTAGACATTGAACCCAGCAGATGGATAAGGCAAGTACCCCCTTTCCTCCTCAGAGCTGCCCACCTTAGCATTCCTCTTGGTAGACCCAAGGGTGATCTCTCCATTACTCTCAACCACTGAATAATACTTCAAGAAGAAAGCCAAGGTCAAAACCAACCATTCCAAGAAAAAAATCGCGACACAGAGACCCCCAGCAAGCTTCAAAATCATCACCCCATCGTCTTCCCTGACATAAGATTTGAGCTTCGCTAAGAAATCGTCACTCCTAGTGAAGATCAAGACTGAGATTGAGCCCTGAAAAATAGCCGTTAGGACAGTCGCCACCATGTGGGCTCCGAACCACCGATTCCCACCATGGCTCACGGCATGGGAGCCAGCCAGTGCACCCATGATGGTTAAGAGGTGGAGGAAGATGAAGAGGAAACCACATAGGGAGGGGATTAGCCGGAGAGAGAGGGTGAGGAAAATGCAGCTTGAGGCTGCTCCTAGTAAGATGTAGCTGCTGAAAAGAAAGACCTTTTTGGTCTTGTAGTGGGGTTCTGTGCTTGATGGGTTGGTGATTGAGATGCCCATTTTAAATTCTCAGGGTTTTTGCAAGGGTTTTTGGGTGAATTGGGCAAATGGGTTTTGTGGGCAACTGAGATTTTGGGAAATTAGTGCTCTAGAAAGAGAATGTTAGAGATAGAGAGAAAGTGAGTGAGGAGAGTGGGAGTGGAAGTGAGGGGAAGAAATAGGGCAGGGAAGGGAGGGGGAGTAACGGTCAAATTTGAAAGTTCGAGAAGAAAGGGTGTGAAATGTGACCGTTGATGGGCATAGGATGCTTGGGGACAGCCAGTAGTGTGAGTGTAACGGCTAGTTTTTGGGAGTTCAAAGGCAGATGGGATCCAGATCAGGTGCTTTGTATTTATTAAATTAATTCACCGATTGTGTGACATGAAAGCATTAAGCATCCTTGTCTTCCCCACCATTTTTTTTAATTGGTTCTTATTTCAGATCTTAATGTGAAATTTAGACATTCAAAATAAAATATGAATAAGATGGTCTGAAATAAGACATCCAAATAAAATGGACGACACACTTATATAAGATAGAGAAATAAAAATCCAAAAAACAACAGCTTGAGAAAATAAACAAGAAATTAAACTCAAATATGGGACATAACTAAACCAATTGGATGTAAAGTCTCATACCAAGATAAGGCATCACAATTATCCAATCCATACATCCATCGTTAGGCGCCTAGACCATGAGACATTTTTTCCTCTTGTGTCTTCCAATGAGACAAATCATGCTTGAGAACCATATCGTTTGAGTAAGATTTGAATGTTAATTTGTACTAAAATGTTCAAATAGCATTGCCAGTCCCAAAAATATTATGATTGTATCGATATAAATAAGAATTTGTGCATTTAAGTTGCCACTATGTTTTTAAACCTTTTTTTGTCAATTTGCCATCATTGTTAGGTTACCAAATGACACTTTACGACTAACTTGTTAATATAGTGAAGCATGCAGTAAAAGAAAAATAACAAAAGTTTCAAATTTGATCATCCTATTGTGTTTAGCACCCATCTTTAAATTTTTTTTTTTTATCATTCATAGCGACAACAATGTATTAGATCTACAATTGGAGTATAATATGCACTTGGAGTGTCTTTTGTTGAATTTGAGTGTAATGAGGAAATGAAAGCCAAATGATAGAATTTCACCACCGGTTATTTTGACAAACCAAAACATATGTAAATTTCCAAACGTTAAATTTTTTTTTTAAAAAAACTGATTGCACTTTTGCAAACAGCTTTTCTTATTTTATCATTCTAACCCAATTTTAGTTCAAATTCAACCTTAGTTTGTTCTATATAGAAGCAGCAACGTATACATATGTTTTTGGGGAGGGGGGGGGGGCTAATGATAATCCTCAGTCTTAAAGAGTTATCTGAACAATCAACTTAAACCAGAACTTAGATTTGTTGCTAGTATGAATAGTCATATACATATTTTTTGAGACGAAAAAGGCCATAAAATTACAGCACA
This sequence comes from Selenicereus undatus, assembly GCA_017589665.1. NCBI lineage: Eukaryota > Viridiplantae > Streptophyta > Magnoliopsida > Caryophyllales > Cactaceae > Selenicereus > Selenicereus undatus. The sequence goes on from JACYFF010031959.1 coordinate 13,050,504, forward strand.
GCAAAAATGACTTTGCTGCATGTCAATTTACAAAGTTTCTCTCTTGTTCTTGCCAAATCATAAGCCTCAAAGGGCTTGACAAGCAAACCATTTATTAGCAAGATTCAACAATAAAATAAAAATCGAAACAACGAATGGTTTAATCTGAATCCGAATAAACATGCTTTTACCTGCACAATGTGTCCCAGAAATACATTTTCAAGCTTGCAAAAAACTAGCATATTTGGCTCCCAAGAACAGCCTTTGGATGCACAATAAGGCGTTTTTTGTAACTTCGGCATTTTCATGATTCATTAATTTCATCATGCGCTCCTTTGCCTTGAGATTGTTAACTACGAATCTCCCAGAGGGATGGTGATGGATAAACTGGGAGAGATCAGAGCAAGCAACAGCGAGGGATTTTGGGTCGTTTGCTGTGTCCAGTATGGTGATCAGGACCCTTAAAATCTGCATTTGAGAGATTGTGTTAAGCAAACTGGGCTATCAAAATATTCAAAACCAAACGTAACCAAAGCACCTATCAACCCAAGTACTGTCTGCCTAGGTACGATGTGGGAGTCAGATGTCAGATGTATGTACCCTACCCCATTCTCATTGGATCAGGTTCTAAAGTTTGTAGCAACATTGCTAATTGCCACACACACAATAGGAGGCATAACACAAGAAGAATCTGAATGGAGTTTCAAAGCAAAGTATATGGTGCAGTAATTATATAGGATATACATTATGCCTGGCCTGTTGGGCTGTACGGAAAAAAAGGATAGAGGACATTACCTGAAAATCATTTTCCTCAAAGTTTTTGATGTTGTCGCGCCAGAAGAAAGAATCATTGTGAACTGGGGACCAATCAAGATGGCCAAGAAGGACTTCCTGTTTGTACTTTTCAAATGAACTCATTTGCTTAATATTGTCCTTCAGCCCTTCTTCTAGTTGATTCAGAGCCTCCACAAGGTCCTGGAGAATTTTTAAACAGCGACGTAAGATCATATCGGTCATGGAAGATGGGCATATATAGAGACTAGAGGGACATAACAGAGAGCCTGCTTCAAAATTTCATTCACTCACCACCTATACATATGGGTCAATAACTTCTCTCCCAAAGTGACACAATCACAACGTAAGAAGCTCTTAAACCGGGGGGGGGCCGCGCCAAGAAAAAAATAACCAGTGAAGAAGGAAAATTTTCCACCTTTTGTTGCTCATCTCTTGAAATGACAATATGTTGCCGATACGTAAAACACAGTACAATTCTCACCTCATCACCCCATGCATGTGCTTTCAAGTTCTGAACAATCTGTGGCATTCCCAAGTCCACCATCTGGGCACCAAATGTCCCTCTGGGAAGCAGATTCTTCAAGGTCATAACAACAACCCTGACGACCTAGAACAAATCCAAATGGGCACCCCACTTAACCAAGTATACAAAAATTTTACATATATGTTTAGTGAATATGCAAAGCAAAAGAGTTTAAAAGGATAACCAATGGTCAAAAACACCAATCGGTCAAAAAATTAAGCCATAAAGCACATGCTTGCTCCATTTTCCAATTAAAAACAAGGGATGACACCAGTTAGAGGCAGACAGTGGAATTTAGAAACAAAATATCACACCTTCTCCTTTGTAGAAGTCTTAACGACCTCTATAAGCCGTGGCAAGCTTCTGGAAGTAGCCAAGTGTTCAATGGCAGGCTCATAGAATGACAATAGCCAGAGACACAGACAAGTCTCGTAAAGGAGCTGCTGCCAAAGAAAAGAAAATGCCATCCGTGTGAAGAGCTTAGAGAACAAAAAGGATGCAGTAATAGTATGATTAAAATATCCATCAATCCTAGAAGCAGAGACTACAAGACAGGATGCAAAGCCAGTTTCTCATGGCCTTAGGCCAAGTGAGTAGTATGCAACCATGTCAAATACTTAAGTCACCATAAAACCATTTCAAACAACTTATTCACCTGGACAGATTGCTGATTGGATTGCGAAGACGCTAATGGGTTAGATGATTGATTGGATACTGGAGTGACTAAAGGAATAAGTAGCTTGACTCCATCTGCTTGAACAAATGATGATCTGACTACAGGTTCTCTCAACAAGGTTGAAAGGCAATTGACAGCAATAGGGATGCCCCGACTATGGTGAGAAGGGTCCTTTAGCTGCAAAAAAAAAAAATCATCACCAAAGAAAGCTATTATAAAATAAGAAGTATATAAACCTGGACGATTCTCCATAGATTTCGTGACAAGAAGTTGAATGCAGTTAAAACAGGTATCCCGAAAAGTACAGAAACTCTTTCATATTACCCATTAGACCATGAAACAAAGAAGGAATCGCTGAACCAGGACATGTACAAAGAGCATTGTACACAATTATGCACCACAAAGGAGTTTCAGAATCTAGGATCAAGAAATAGATATCAGTCAGGCTAAAATATTACCAAAAAGCTGTATCAAACCTGTGAACAAAGCCAATCAATGAATCCTCTCAAGACATCATCAACGCTGGTGAGTTTGCTCTTGGAATCAGATGCCTCACCATTCATCACACCATTTGACTCGTTTTTGGGTCTAGCACTATAGCAACCAAAAAAATTTAAGGCTGATAAGAAAAAAGTTAAAACTATGAATTTATTAAGCAGATTATATTCAATAAATGCAGAATATTTAGCTACCTTACAATAGAAGCAAGTATTTTACAGCTCTTTTCTTGTATGAACCAGTTACCTTTCCTGAGTAACCTGAACATAGGCAGATAAGGTACGTTACAGACTTACAGCACAAATATGACTAACAAATAAACAATAGCCAGCCACCAAGCATTAAGAGCCACTGATGTGTAAGTCACTATAAACACAGAACTCCCTCTCAGCCTCTCCCCAGTTTCTACACCAATGTCCTTCCTATAATAACAAACACAAAATGCATCTCATCCAGGTGAGATCTGGAGGAGATTAAGATATACGCAGCCTTAATGAATGTCAGTTTGATGTTGAGCAACATAAAAGCAACCTACAAAATTTCTTCTTATACTTGCCTTAGGAAAGGCTCATATATGTCCTCATTTGCAAGCGACTTATCATGAAAGAGCCCTGCCCTTTTTGGGTTTGCTGAAATAAAAAAAAGTGGGTCAAAGTATAATAAACCATATGAAATCAGATGGTTCGAAACATCTAAATTTACCAGTGAGCATTTCATTGATCAGGGCAAGCACATATTCAACTGTCTCTTCTTTGAAAATGTCACGTAAAATGCCTACAAATACCCGAACATAGGCTGGACCATCCTGTTATAGTACAAGCACTAATTATCGCAATAATACATACATCAAAGAAAAATGATGAAATAATACAAACTGAAAACTCACATAACATATTAGGGATTCTATATCATGGGCCAGCAACCACATGGAAAGTGATGTTCCCAATGAGATGGTGGCAGCTAGTTAAAATGGAAGCATATTGCCTTCCAAGTGAAAGATCTTTTGCTCAAGCATTATTTCTCAAAGGGACTAAGAGGACCACTTTAGAAAGAACTAAGGATTCATGCCAATGATGAGAAAACAGATGCAGGCTTTAAGGTCAACAGAATATATCCAGGAAACAACAAGTAGAATGCAAAGAATCAAACAGGCAAAGAAGCATGCGTTGACAGAACATCGCACAACTTCAAATGTTCTCAAACGAGCAAAAAAGAGTATACGCATAAGTGCCAACTCAAGAGGTTCTAGTCATACAAGCAGGATCATAGTGATCCATAAAGGGTCTCTTGAAAAATAATTTCAATATATCACACATCATTTCGACAAACAAGCTGATGATGGAAGATGAATAAAGGTAAAATTCCAAAGTTTGATTCCATGCTATATAAATTTTGAAAATATGGACTCAGGAAGGGGTCACAACAGTAGAGCATTGTCCCATTGATTGTGATTATAAAAGAATGAAGCTGCTAGGAAAACAACCTCCTAAGTCTCAAATGTGAAAGAAGAATATCCCCATGAAAAGGAAAGAAAAGAGACATTACTTCATCCAACAGGGAGGCTTTCTGGCTCTCTGATCTTTTATCATAACGCCTTAACAGTTGAAGGACTGTTCCACTAATGAGCTTGGTAGTCATGTATGTCTCCCATGGAATGTCCCTTCTCAAGACCTTAGAAAGGAAAGAATAAACAAATCAAAAGATTTACAAAAAACAAAAGACAAAAAAAAAACAAAAAACATATTACTGATCCAAATGCCTAAAACTTGTGGAGTTCACCCCAAAGAAAATGAAACTATCAAACTGAAATGAAGCATCTTAAGTTCCCCCATTTCAATTTTAAAGGAAATCAGCATAGTTCCTTCACAGAAAACCCAAGAGCTATACCACAAAATTATCTCGTTAAGACTATGTTTCCCGGAAAGAATTCAGTGGAAGGCATTAGATTAGCCAATCAAAAGGTTGGACTTGATGCAATTGAATTCAGCTAACAAATGTGTCAAGCCATCACTCACCCAATATAATGTCCGATTGGACAGTCAAATGCAATTGGTGAATGGCAAATGCCAGATCCCTGAAAGATAGTTAATCTTTCTCTCTCATCACAACATCCCAAGTCTATACATAGCAACGTGCTAATAATATTAATCGGAATTTCTGAAACAATTATAGCTCAATTTCAAATTATAGATTAGGACACTAACCTGATATCAATTATGTGTTACTGCATTTGACTACTTATGAAAAGTGGAGTTCATGATCCTAGAAGTGGCAAAATCTCCAAAATTTGATTTTGAAGCCATAGAAATTAAAAAAGGTGCGATATGTTTGATAAGATGCCTTTCAAGAATGATCAACTTCTGCCGTCTCACTCTTTAGTTGAAATCATTTTTGCCACAATTTCAACTCATGTGGTCTCCCTTCTCTTCAGACTTCACTATTTTACTGAATTATATCAGTAAGTCCCTACCCCTTAATCAACTACCATGTGAGTAATACTACAAGCAGTAACAGGCCTCATCCAATCGAAGTTTTGAATGCAGATTCCCGCTATCTTATCCTATAACTTCATCACGAAGATCATGAAAGAGATGAGCACGGCTGTATCAAAAGATCAAGTAACCGCAAAGTGCAAGGAAATAAAGACTTCAGATTTGTCTAAAGAAACAAACGCTCAACAAAAACAAAAACCCCATCTTTTCAAAGACATTGTCAATGTCAATCAAAGAAACAAATCCAATTCACAGCAAGCAAAAACAGAAATCGAATCCAACGGCAAAGAGGAAAAGGGGTCAAACTATGATTTTGCATATTACCCAGCAACGAATAAACTGAATTTAAATCAAAGCAGTACTGTATCAAACAATGCCGATTAAAAATGCAATTACAATTCAAGCCAATCAATGTGATCTAGTAAGTATGAATAATCAACCCAAAAAACACAAAAAATTAAACAAGTCAAAGAAGTGGAGAATCATTCAGATGAAGCAGAACGTAAACCTGGTCAGTTGATAGTTCGGCATGATCAATCGTCATTGTGAACTTGTGCTGAACGCAGCACAAGAGACCAAAGAAAACCTAAGCTGCTAATCGGAATTGAGAGAGAGAGAAAGAGAGAGTAGATCGGTCACTGGTTAGAGGGGGAGGGGGAGAGAGAGAGCGCGCGCGCGAGAGAGAGAGGGGAATGACGAAAGGGACACAGACAGGGAGGCCTGTCACCGCGCTTTCCTGGTGATTGGCTATTCGCGTTTGGCAGTGCTCTGTGATTACATTTCCTTGTACTTTAAAAAAGAACAACTACGTTTTTTTGGTGTAAAAATTATCTACACACTTGGTCACTGTTTTTTTCGTTGATACATCTCAATTTATCAATTTAAATCTATTTTAATTCAGTTTACGAACTCCAATAAAGAAATATTAGTTTAATTTACTTTAACTAACTTTAACTAAATTCAGCTCACTTCAACCAATTTCAACCTACTATTTTAACCAACTTCTACCATCATATCAAAAATATACCAACTTCGACCACTTCAACGAAAAAAAATATGCACTTTAACCCACTTCGCCCATTTCTCAACCCCTATTTCCCAACGAAAACAACAAACCCTTAATAGATTTTCCATATTTTTCTTCTTTGGCCTCTATCTTAGTACAATCAAGTTTTCAAATAACAGTAGGGGTGTTTATTAAATGGTCCAGGATCGGACAGGACCGAAGACCGGATCGGACCGGACCGGACTGAGGCTTTTCGATCCGGTCATCGGTCCTTTCCTTTCCTGTTTTCGGTTTTCGGTTTTCGGTCCGGTCCGGTTCTGTCCTGGACCAGGTGGACCGGCTCAACCAGGTTTTTTTTTTTAAATTTCCTGCTAATTGGCTAAATTTCCAAAACTTTTCGAGGCTTCGAGGACAGTCTGCTTCTAGTTCTACTCCTCCTTCTCATCCGTTTCCTTCTCTTCTGCTGTCCTTCTCGGTTCTCAGTGCTCAGCGCTCGCTGGCCAATGGCAGTTGCAGTGAGGCAGTTCCCTTCTTGTCTCCTTCTTCCTTGGTTCCTTGCTGCCTTGCTGGATAGACTGCTTCTGGCCTTCTTCTCGCTCAGTCACGCTCATCTACTATCTTCTGTTGTTCTTCTACTTCTGAATTCTAATCTTCTCTCGGTCTTTGATCAGTTGGTGGAGGTAAGCTTCAGCTTCATGCTTGGATTCGTTGATTGTGTTAGTTAGGGTTTTAATTTGCTTTTCTAGGGTTTTCCGATTTTGTGAATTTGTTCTAGGGTTTTGTGAATTTGATTTGGTTAATGACTTTCTTTCCTCTTTCTCTTTCATTCGTTTGTGTGTTTGTTGGATAGGGTTCTTGTGTTTGTTGGATTTTATGGTTTAGGGGTTCATTGTGAATTTGTGAATTGTGATATTGTGTTGGAAATCTGGAGTCAGTCCAGTCCGGTTCGGTCCGGGTTCTGACCGGTCCAGGACCGACTTCAGACTGGTCCGATCCTTGGTCCGAGGTCTGGCAAATTTTCGATCCTCGGTCCGGTCTGGTCCTGGACCGATGAACACCCCTAAATAACAGTAATTTTTTGATGAACTTTTGGATAGATAACAAAAAAGTGCACCTTAATTTATGTTTGTTTTCAAAGGACTTAAAGATATGGCTTATGCTTTTAATGTTGAGAAAACCAAGATCTCTAAAAGAGTTATGATGCTGTATCACTTGGTGAGCATGTTTGGTTTATCAGAAGTGAAACAAAATGAAATCATCAGTAGTATTGGATGAATGGGAATCATTTTCAATTCCTAAAGTAATTTATTTGGTTCAAAACAAGAATGAAGTACTTGAATTCTTCAAATAAATTATTCGGTTCAAAACAGGAATGGAACTAGAACTTATTCTTACTATTTGGTTCAGTTATATAATGATACCAATCCTATTTTATTTGTAGAATTTATTTACGCAATTATAAGTTTTTTTTCGTACTTAATGTCTAATTTAGCGAAGAACCATATTTCTAACCTTCAGTTCTCGACCTAGTAGGACTTGTATATTTCTGTTTTTCCAAATTACATTTTTTTAATTCTTAAACAATTTTCCCTTCAAAAAAAAAATTATTTGACATATTTTGTCTTCTTCATTTTGCTTCTCAGCACTTCAGTCTTGTTCTTCACTTTTGCTTCATCAATAGCATACTTCTTGCCGGCACTTTTCAGTGTTCACTACAAAATGACAAATTCCTTCTGTAAATTTCAAAAACCAGAGATCAAAATCTTTATCACATCAAATCAAAATCCTAAAATTTAAACCCAAAAGAATGGACCCAACGTTCACAACCATATATGAATAATCTAAGATGGTATTCCACAATTGAGCATAAAATTTGAAGTTAAATGGTTTTGTTAGACATATGTACAATAATATGATTTGACCTTGCAAGATTAAATCATGCATTCATCACCACTAAATATATACATATGTAATAGGATATGTTCTTTTCGACGGTAAGAATTAGCGATAAGCAGTAAGAACTAGTAACGAATGATGAATGTAAAAATTGAAAGGAGTAATAAAAAATTATAAGTAATTACAAATATATATATATATATATATATATATATATATATATATATATATATATATATATATATATAAAGAACAATCAACGGAGTAATATGGCAATAAGGACCAATAAAAAAATAAGCGATGAAAAGCTACAAATGATATATTAAAATGAACAAGTCCTTAAGACCAAACAAATCAAAAACCTAAAAAAAAAGTTTATTTGACTATCCTTTTATATATTTTTAACCATTCCAAGCTCATTTTTCTTTTATTTGTGCAAATTAAATACTAGGATTGTTGGTTTTCTTAGCCATGTCCTTTATCATCTTTCTTCTTAGTAGTACTTAATGTTTTGATATTATTAATTGTCTCTCTTATTGTGAGACTTGTTTTTCTCCTCCCTTAATTATAAGAGTCTTATATTATAGTTGGTGTTATCTACTTTTATTTATTTTTTTACTTATTTTTTAAGGGATGAATTGCTACTTAAAGGTGAAGCAAATCTTCATAAAATTCGACACTATAAGTACAGCCTCTTGTATTACAAGAACATCTCCCCATAAAACTATATTAGATCGGCAAATCAACTATTAAGGATATATTACAATGGACCTATAAATCTCTTCTCTGGGTTGTATTATGAAACAACGGGTGTAGGAAGATGAGCTATCAATGTATATATGAAGTATTTTTTTTTAAATGAAAATTATATTTTGGAATCAGAGTTAGTATTTATTTGTATATGCCTTGTAGATGTTGTATGCCTATATATCTAATGAATTCTTCACTTTTCAACCCCCCCCCCCCAAAAAGAAAAGGCTATGATCATTTTAAACTTTCCTAGTATAATTCAAGACCATTAACTTTGTCAACTAGACATGTATATATAATCTCAATAGGATAAAGACATTTTATTAATGTATACAACGAATAATGAGTCTATTTATTTTATTTTATTTTATTGGTTCTTAGATATTTTTCACATCGAGGAGCAAAAGGAAAGTACAACCACCCCCCCCCCCCCCCCCCCGCCCCCAAAACAACAACAACTATATTTATACGCAAATTTATATTTTATTTAAATTTGGCACAATTTGGAGTAGAAAATTTTATTTTCTTTGAAATGACTATAAAAATAGTGCATAGATTTTTAAAAATAAAAAAACATATATAGACACAAAGAGTCAATATATCAGAATTGGATCCTCTGGTAACATATTATTTTCAGAAATAAATTTGTTCATCTTTGAATCTCCGTATAAAAATTGACAATACTAGAAGTTGTTATTATTGTTGTTCTTCTTGTGTGTTTACACAAAATGTTGTTGGTATTGCTGTTCTGGCTCCAACGGGCATAGGAAAAGCACTCAACTTACCTGGGGACAGGGAGGCTGAAAGCCTAAAACCCTACTTGGTGTATTGTCGCCTTTACAGTGACAGAGATAGAGAGAACAGAAGAGATGTGGAGATCCATAGCATCAAGATCCTCCATAACCAGACACTTGGGAAGAAAGCTGCATTCTTTCCAGAACCCACCTTCAACATCTCAGGTACTTCACAACACCCTAAATTCATCGTCTTGCACTTCCCTCTTCACAAACCCCAGAAGACTCCCTCATCAAAATCAAAGGTTTTTCTCTCACTCTTCCATAAGTGAGTTTGAAACTGAGGCCCATGATGCCACTTCTTTTTCCGAGGAGTTGGAATTGGAAAGTGGTGGTGGGTTTAGTGATGAGACCCATGATGTTAGTTCTTCACAAGAACTTGGATTAACTCCTGATTTTGATGGAGTTTATGAGAATAATGGTGCCTATATGAGTAGTTTTAGCTCAATTGATCAAGAATTAGATGGGGTTAATGAGGGGTCAGTTTCTGGGATTGATGTTGGAAAATTGGAAGTTGTATTGTCATTGCTTCAAAGTTCTGTGGATGAATCTTTAGAATCCAAACTTGATAGCATGGATTTGGGTTTGAATGAGGAGTTTGTGGTGAGAGTGCTTCAAACCCCACTTGTCCATGGGGAGTATTTGATTAGGTTTTTCAAATGGGCATTGGATAAGAAGGTATTTTCTGTGACTAGCTCAGTTTTGGGTTCACTCGCCAATGCCATTTGCAATAATCCTAAAAGGAAAGATGCCTATGCTTTGTGGGATTTGGTGAAGGAGATTTATGAGAAGGAGAAGGGTGTTGTTGATGCCGAAACACTTAATCAATTGATATCGGCTTTTGCCAAGATGGGTAAGGGAAAGGCGGCATTTGAGGTATTTGGCAAGTTTGAAGAGCTTGGATGTGTGCCCAATGCGGATACATATTATCTCACAATTGAAGCCCTTTGTAAGAGATCTTTCTATGACTGGGCTATGTCAGTTTGTCAGAAAATGCTTGACGAAGGGATGCTTCCAGAGAGTGAGAAGGTTGGCAAGATCATATCGTTATTTTGCAAAGGTCGTAGAGAGAAAGAAGCTCATACTGTCTACCTCACAGCGAAGGAAAAGAACAAATGCCCTTCTCATAGGGCTGTTAGTTTTTTAATCAGTTGTCTTGCGCAGGAGGATGAAACTGTAGACTTGGCCCAAGAGATGCTGGTTGATTTTTCAGGTCAAGTTCGTATAAATGCCATTAGTCCATTCTCATGGGTCGTTCAAGGGTTGTGTAGAAAAAAGGACACCGAGGGTGCAAAGAGCTTGCTCCTTGAGATGATAGAAAAAGGCCCACCTCCAGGAAACGCCGTCTTCAATTCAGTCATTAACTGTCTTTCAAAATCTAGGGATTTAGAAGATGCAAAAGAGATGCTGAAACTAATGGAAAGTAGAGGCTTGAAGCCTGATGTTTACAGTTATAATGTAATAATGAGTGGTTATGCAAAGGGCGGTTCAATGGAGCAAGCTTGCAAATTACTGTCGGAGGCCAAACAGAAGCATCAGAAGCTCTGTCCAGTTACTTTTCACACTCTGATTCGAGGTTATTGCAAGCTCGGAGAATTTGACAAGGCCCTGAAGTTGTTGAGTGAGATGAAGGACTATGGGGTCGAGGCTAATGTAGATGAGTACAATAAGTTGATCCAGACACTTTGCTTGAAAGCATTGGATTGGGAGACATCAGAGAAGCTTCTAGAAGAGATGAAAGTAAAAGGCTTGCATCTTCCTCGCATTACTCAAGGTCTCATAAGAGCAGTAAAGGAGTTGGAACAAGAAGCAGTGACATCTTAAGATGCTGTTGCCGAAGCATAGGTTGTTAGTAGACTATGCAAAGTGCGTAAACATGAATCAGTTCTATTTTTGAGCTCTGGCAATCCTTCCATATATGTTATTCTTTTGTCTATTCCCTGTTGTGATAACAGTTTTTGGAGCAGTTAGGCATTAGTTTTGATGTCATCCATTACAAAATAGCAGTCAAATCAGGTAGTGCTATATTAGACAGACCTAGCTGAATGAACCAAACCTTATTTTTATCTTCTGGAGCAGTGATGGAAGTAGCAGATAAAGGTCAAATGTATCATAGATGTATGATGACGAAATGATGGAAGTGGAAGATAAAAGGTCAAATGTATCATAGACGTATGATGATGGAACATTCATCTGGATTCCCTTTGGACGTGTGACTTTGCAGGGGTGGTGCAGAAGTGAGATGATATAAATCTCTCAACTTCCAAACTTATGAAGTAATTCTCACCAAGCCCAAACATTGTGCACTATGAGAGACTACATGAAAACCCAGAAAAAGGCACGTCAATTTGGCTACCTTGCCACATAAATTGCCTTCCACTTACTCCTCTGCGACTATACTGAACTTCTGGGAAAAAGACATTTCTCCGCTCACTTCAATGTATAACATTTCCCTTTCATTCATTTTAGTTATAGTTTTGGACACAGAATGGATTTATAGTTTTGTTTTTGGGGGGGGGGGGGGGGAGGCGGTGTGGAAGAAACTAGGAAAGGCGTAATTGCCCCAGAATTGGAGCCATAGGGGCTATTTAAAACTAGGAGAATTTCTGAACTCTAGGATTGAGCCAGGATTAGAATCAACCTCTCCACAGATAGAAATAGCGGTAGAGGTAAGATTGTCTACAACTGTATCTTCCCAAGCCCCGCAAAAACAAAACTTACACTTAGAGATGGTGGTGGTAGTGTTGTTGTAAGACTGAGCCAAGAGTGACAATGTTAACATACGTGATACCCGAAAAGGCACCATACCAGCTGAGCTGTCCTCAAATTAGATAGATCAAACACTTTCTAAAAGTACGACCGTCTTCCTGAATTAATCATGCACTCAGGCCTTGTCAGTTGAGTTATGCGCTGAAATTTCAAAACAAAATCCGCAAAGAATTATGCATACTGCAAAATTTAAACTGAGATGCGAGAACAGAGTACTAAAATTATCACAAACGTGATCTCCAATGGTATATTTGCCCAGCTTTACAGATATATATACATATACATATGAAAATGCAACATTAAACATTACAGGACATGCTACAAAGACTACAATGAAAGCCCTAGCTCCGAACTCCTTCAGTTGAATCTACTAATCACAAAAAAATAAAAGCAAAAAGGCACAACATGACCTAAGAGCAAAAGAATAAATCAAGATGGGGGTAACACAATCACCCCAATCTAAGCTATGTCAACTAACTAGGGATTACATTGACAATCGCTACTCTATCTTTCTGTGTGTTTGTTGTTTCTGATCAGAATTCTGATTCCAGGAGCTTTCCTCGAGGCTTTATTCGAATGTCACAGAAAGCATTTTCCTGTTCTGCTTGAATGTAATCCTTTGTTTTAAGTACCTGCGAAACAGCATTATGATGAGAGATCCATGTCTGTGTAACCCTAGTTTCATTTTAACCAGACTTTGGTACAATGGTTTCCTCCGTAGGGCTCATTTCAGATCAGGTCTTGTTTTGGTTGAGCGAATGGTCAGATAAACTTATGGTCAGCAGAGTAGAATTCATCAACTTGAGGTCCGCTATTGGTCCATCAAGTAAGTCTGTTGCAAATACAAGAATATTGGACAGAAAGATTTCGGGTACAGTCAGGTCAGATCGCCGGAAATCAAGATCGCGTCAAAAATCAAATCGTCTTACTTTTGGTTCCAGGTCAGGTCTGGTTTTGGCAATCTAAGGTCAGGCAATTGAGTGAGGGTCAATACTCCACATTGCAAGGTTTTAAGGTCATTAAAGAGTCAGTCTTCCTCCTAGAAGATTGCAAGAATCTCAAAGCAAATTTCAAGGCCATTATCTGATGATTGATAAAAAAGATGTTCCCCGAATACGCAATCTCTAGTATCCACCGTGAACATACCAGCGTCTCAAAAAACATTCTTGATGCTTCCTTCCGAGACTTCCCAGCCAAAAGGCTTTCCAGCGAAATATCCTTCTTTCCATGCTGACCTTCCTTTTCAAATAAGACTTGAAGGTAGTTGGCAACAGCTCTGAATCATTGAAGTATAGAAAGTCACAATTCAGATCACTCATCAGTCTCCCAGACAAACAACAGAAAACAAAACCAACCTGGTACGAGCAGACCACCGACTGTTGTCTAAAATGTGCTTCTCTTCCGTGCTAGGCATATCACCCTCATAATCTTCAGCAATCTCATCATCATCGACATTCAGAAAGTCTGAATACCCAAAAACAAATAATAACATTAAAACAATAAGGTTTTATAATACTATTACTAACACATGTTGAGGAGAACTAGGCAATACATCCACAGGAGAACATGCAATGCCCATTGTCGATGAAAAATGGAGCATATAACACACTAATCAACTTGAGTCAAGTCACTAATGGTTTTGCAGGTCCAAGAAAGCAGAGACAAACACAATGTACATAAACTATAGAGCCGGGGGGGGGGGGGGGGGGTGGACAAAACAGAAAGTTGACCTGTATCATGCTCGATGGCATCTGTTTCAAAATCCTGCATCACAAAGCAAGGCAAAGGATTAAGTAACGGCAGAGACCTAATGGGAAAAACAGGCTGAGAACCAACATCCCGAAGAATCAAAATTAGACAAGAACTAACCTGAATGGAACTTACAGCATGGCCACTAGCATCAGCATAATCAGTACAAATGGGTGTAGACTGCATGAAAATATTTGGGTCACCTTCGCAATAGTCCAGAGTCTCTCCCTCAGTCAATATGCTATTTCGAGAGCTGAAATCAGCTTCTGTCATATACAAAGAATCCAATTTCAACTCCTCACCAGTATGATAATCAGGAGTTAGGCGACTGGCATCATCTCTTTGGTCAGCGGCCAAGATTTCATCCATTTTTACAATCCCAACCCCATGTAATTGACCTTCCTCCATAAACTGGTCTGATGTTGGGCAAACCCCATCTTTAAGAGGCATAGAGTGGTTCACAGTCACACTGATATCATGAGCAGGTGATGAACAACAATCCCGAATATCTTCCCTAACTACAGTTGTCTCAACTTCAATTTCCTGTGATGGATGTTTTCCATCTGATGTTTCACAACCCAGTTTTGCAGACTCATTAATATTTACGTCTTGATCCCTCACTTCGGCTCGATCCCTCACTTCTGCTCCACAGGCACCCTCCAATGTGGACGCATCTTCTCTTGTAGGTTCAACTTGCACACCACTTCCCTGATCAAGCGACTGCTCTGGCACATCAACATTTCCGGGCACAATTATGTCACCAGCTTTGGTTATGGAAGCAGAATCAATGACCATGTCATCCATCGCATTCCCATTGACTACAGAAACAGGACCCAACAAAGATGCCAGCTCAAGCCCCAAAGCTTTACCATCAAGTGGAACTCTCCCATTGCCAATTTCCTTTTCAACCCTCTCATTAGATGTATGCTCTTGTGATGCGTCCTTTGTTACTTCACTTTCTAATGTCTCTGACTCTTTCTGCATAATATTCCCATCAATGGCCACAGTCGATCCTAGCTGACTTCGATTTTCCACTAACCTTTTCCCACACTCTTGGTCTCCACCAGCGACAGAAGGTGGAGACCCCACACATTCAGTTTCTTCACCACGTGCTGGCCTTGTAGAGGTCCCCATCTCATTTGCCCCCTTGCTTCGGTCATCTTGGATAATTCTTATTCGGCTTAGATCAAATGTCTCACGATGCAAAGATACCAACTCTAGTGCCATTCCTGAAACAGAAAGGCACTCAAGACTTGTTACCCAATTGCTCAATGATGATTGAGCCACTCCAATTCTCAAAATGAAAATGTTTAATAGATAATAGAACTTCTTCCATCACAGGCACACTGCCAAAAACATGCCATTTCTACATCCAAATTTCAATAGTTGGGAAATCATTCTCAATAGTACGCTCTTGTGTGCGTGTGTGTGCACACAGCACATGCGTGTTCATGTAAGAAAGCTCATCTACGGTGCCCATCACATGGGAACATCCTCGTGAGGCAACCCATAGGAGAAAGCGAGGGAGAACAGGTAGAAGGATTCCATGCATGTGGCTGTTCTAAACCCAGCAACTCCTTGTCTAAAGGCAGGGCAAATCCCTGCAGACTAGCACTTCAATGATTGTAGACTATGCACAAACGCCCCCCCCCCCCAAAAAAAAAAACACAATATATACAAACATATGTATGTAGATGTGTAAAATATATCTTATTGATTTAGGACTATGTACCTGTAAATATTGGTTCACAAAACATCTCATCCTCCAAGATTTGCTTCTGAAGCATCCAAATTTCTTGGCGTGTACAGGGAGCTTTCTTTCGCACACGTCGTATATCTTCCGTATCTGTTAATTGTTGCCTTATCATGCTGCACAAATAGCAAATGATGATTAGAAATCTTCTTGCGGACACAAAATGGCATATAATGAAACGGGCATATATGTACTGTCACAAGAAGTGACACATGTCGAACAAATTTATTGGGAAAATGGACAACGCTATGCTCTGCAGCGATCATATGTACAGAGTGATGCTTGAAATCCTTACTTCCACGGTTCCACCACTAAATGACCCAAACACCAGGAAATATCTCTTAGGGAGGACTTGGCAGCCTTCCTTGTCCATCCTGAATCTGACAAGTTTCCGGTGCATAAATCTTTAACCGCAATATTTCATTACAGAAAAGGACAACAGGAAGACCATTTCAAATTTTCAAGTCACACCGAATAGTAATAAATTGTTGCACACATCCTACCCTGTCGATTTCAACTGTGAGCTAAATATACGTAGACCACACTCTAGAATAGCACATGAATTTCGTCGCATTTCACGATTTTTTCCCGCTCTCATTTGACCCCAGTGGGATGGGTGCATGCCAATCACCTCTGCCTGATATCTTCATGATCTCATCTCAATCACTGCAAGTAAGAAAAGCACTCTTTCCCTTCGCTGCTATCTGGCCCCACCCACCACCCCACCTGGCACAAAAAAAAGAGGAGAGGGAGAGGAAGAGAAAAGGGATGCTGAGCAGTCCACAGTTGTGCAACATCATTCCTGTCCTACTGCTTGGCCAGTGACTTAGAATCAGGCACGACAAATAAATTACCGTCCATGATTTAAACAAATAGGCCAAAGTAACCGTATCCAAACTCTCAAAGGAAACACTACCAGCCCAATCATAGCGCCAGTAATTACGAGTTCCTTACTTTTCTTCATAATTTGACAAGACTAGATTCCTCTGAAAGATATGCTTTCATTATTGGGTAAGGCAGACATGATGTTATACACAGTGAAGCACGCAACTAAAGGCTTATGAAATGACAGGCGGACATTACAGCTCTAAGACGTCTAAAAATAATTACTCCACTTAAAAAACAAATGCCTCGCTTCAAAATACATAGCTTAAAACTGATTGATCACTTTCCCTTCCTAGCAATATCTCATCCAAATTTTCTCATGGCCTCCTTCCTCTAGGTTTGTTTTTATACTATAAAATCTAGAGACATCTCCAACAGAAAGCCACTTTTCTGACAGCGTTAAGTTTTGAACAATTTAAAGTCCTCCCACTTCATAAGGTAAGCAGCAACAAGTCGCAGATGAAACAAGTAATAAAAAAAAATCCAGACTCAATAAGCTCTTAACACTTACTCGCCATGCAACACTGTAGCTTCATCAATCAGCACCTTCCTCTTATGAGCACTGGAGCGGACAGTAATTCGCTGGCGCTTTGAAGGTGGTGGATGACTAGCAGGTGGAGTAGACTTCAATTTGAGTGCTGTAGACTTTCTGCCAACTGCAACAAGTTTACCAGAAAATACGAATAAGACATCCACCCAAGACTAAACAAGCAGGCAAAAGACTTGAGAATAGTCGATCAATAGAAAGCCTCATATTTACCCACTACATTTTCACGTAAAAAGATTGGACCTAGGAGAGCAGTGCACTACCTAAAATGGAAGATAATAAATCATCATCCTCAGGAAGAACGATTTCCACAGATCTTTTTGATTGAGTTGCACCAGAAGACTCAGCTGAATTAAGACTCTGAATGGTCAAAGTGCTTTCAGTGTAACTTCTTTTCCTTCCAGAAATAATCTTCTCCATGTTAGCATCTCCATCGCCTTCCATTAGGTGTTCTTTACCAGGAGTACATTCAACAAGAAAGTCGCTGGATTGTTCAACAGGCAGATCTGGCATTGAAAGCAGCTTCTCCATGGCTGGTAAATCAGACAATCCAGAATCATGTTCTTTCTCTAAATTATTCTCCCGTGCAACCATGTTGTCCAACTTCCCATTTTTGTAAATATTATCTGCAAAAGTAGCTCCATGAGCAATGTCCACTTCAAATTCATTTTATCACATCCACACAATTCATCAACACATATGGAATGCAACGGCTAAAAAACGGGGTGGGTTACAGACTAATCCCCAGCAAATCAAACTACCGAAAAACAACCAACCTTCGACTTCTGCAGAAACTCCTGAAACAACGTTTGCATCTTCCCTTTCAGAAGTCTCCAATGAGAAGCATCCACCATCCTCAGTTGGGAGGTCAGAAGCACCAACCAAGCTACTAACTCCATTACAAGCATGGTCAATATGAGAAGTACAAGCCTGAAGAACGGGGCCAGAAGGAACTGACAACCTTACATCAATGTTGGAGGCCGCAGGAGTTGTTGCATCTAGATTGCTTTGGTGTGCATTCTGAGGTTCAGCACCACTACTTACGACAATCCTGTCAGATTCCCCAGTCCCAGGAACTCCAACACTAGCCAAAGACATGTAATTCTCTGACTTACCTTCAGACAAGAGAAGGCATGTGCCATTAAGGTCAGCTCTGTCACTGCCAGCAGAGGGATCACTAGTGTGAACACTCATAACAGATGTCTCCTCACTCGGTGACTTAGCAATTCCATTTATTCCTACATCATCTTCACAGGTTCCTTTGGTCTTATTACCAGCTGCTAAACTTCTTTCATTGTCAATACAACTACCATTAAGAATATTACCTACATTATCCAGACCACTAGCTGCTTCAATACACTCACTGAAGTTATCTGGTTGTGCGTTGCCAGACGAGATAACATCTACAGCCTCAGTTGAGAGTTCAGCTCCAGGTGATCTTGCTTTTTCAGTTTCCTGCCCATTCAGGAGCTGGCAGCCATCAATGGCATGAAATTCAACACTTCCAAAATTAGGAAGCTCCGATTGACTAGATGCATTTCCAGATACTTCTTTTCCTGCCACCTCCAACGGGTTGTGATCCTCATCCATGTGGTCATCACTGACAAGTGCTTCTTGAGCACCGGGCAAGTTTGGCTCTTCCATTAGCCCTGGGGTGGAAGGTGCCTGAATGCTCAACAATATAACAACCTTCGTAACTAATCATTTTTTTAAAGATCCAACAACCAACTAATCGGAAGGTCTTCAACTACAGATGAATATGCAAAAGTCATAACATAGAAGCGTACAGAAAGACAACCTGGATATTAAAGTAGTTAGCAGGAGAAGATATTGGCCGGTCAGAAATGCCTTCATCATTGCAATCTCCCTGGAGAGGTGAAGATGCTTTTACAGATGCCTGAGGATCAGCACTGGAATTAAAAGAACTGTTAATTAGCTAGCTCTGGAGATGCAGTTTGCTACACTAATTACTAGAAACCAAACAAATACCCAAAGTCACCCAGGGCACAAAACCTAGCACCATATATACATGACCTGAAGATATGAACTAAAATGAAAGCATTAAGACAACAGAACCCCATCAGCAGGGAGTATATGTTCATTCTCCGGGTCTCTGAAAGAGCCACCAGAGGGCAATGTTTTCGATTCAGTGATGGACCAACTACAGCAAAATATCTCACTAAAATTCCCATAGATCAACATGTAACTTTTAAGATCTCAATGGAAAAACAATCAACAATGACCGCAGTTATTCTCAGCATCGACTCTAAAGCAGGCAACTGAAGTACGCAAGAAAAAGGCTGTACCAAAAGGTTGACAATAAAACTTGAAAAACCATAGATTTTCTTACTCTGTGTCCATTAAAATGCCACTTGTTCCTGCAGCTTCACCCTTGTCCAAAAACAACTCCTGCATGTCAAAAAGAATCATATCAGAGAAAAGGCTAACATCCATTATTAGCATATGCATACAGGTCAAGGCAGAATACACATTAAGTCCCTTACAAAGAACCAAACATGTGCAGGAATAGAGTATTATCAAAGCACCAATTATTCAAATAACCCAGACAATCTAATTTTATATAAATTATAAGTGTCATAATCTGTTCTGAAGACAAAGTCAATAGTGAACGCTAAAGGGAAAAAAAACAACAACAAATGACTAGTGATTTTAGCATGTGCAAACCAGCAAACAAAATAAAAAGCAGGGGGGGGGGGCTTTTTCTTCTATAATAGTCTGAAATGAGCCACAGTACAGAAGCCAACAACTACAAGCCTTCAACAGAAACCTATATTACAAGATTTACGAAAATCAGGCTTTCCCTTACAGCTTTTACAGAGAACAACCCCTCCCACCCCCCCAACCCCAAAAAGAAAAGAAAAAGAAAAAGGGGCAAAAACGATGCTAGACATCAATATCTGGAGAAAGTAATTACCTCATCAAGGTCTAAGCCAATTTGAGATGCATCACCGTCACCAAAACGCTCTAAAAGCAAGCAAAACGCACCATGTAATGCAACAATAAACGAATTACCCAAAATCCCTAAGACCATAAAAAGCAGGAAATTTTGGATTTTTTAAAGATAGGAGAAGAGAATGACCATCAGGACCAAATTGCGATGTCGGAAAAGCTGCTCCATCCATAGTATCCTGAAGAGTAATTTGCTCTCTTGCACCAACATGGTGATCGACAAAGTTGCTGCAGAACAATATGAATTAACCCACACCCAACCTCAAGATCAAAGAATTAAAACTTCAATTCATATATTCCTTTCACCAACACCTCACTCTAACCCCCCCCCCGAGCGCGCGCGCAAGAGAGAGAGAGGGTAAAGGAAAGCAGAAGAGAAGGCCTTCGGCAAAGAACATTATATAACATCACTGATGCATGAATCTGATTAAATAATATTCAAAATTGACACTAACCCCTGAAATAGCTCATTGTCTGGAAGCTCAAAGTCATCAAGATCAAAAGTCTCTGGCAAAGTAATTGAATGATATGGTGCTTTAGACTGTTCAGGAGGTAAATCAACTGCCGCAGAGCGAAAAGCTTGCTTGATTTTTAGCAAAGCCTCACTACAGTCATCAAACAGATAATTCACCTTCCTTGAATATATCCTAACCACACCAAGCAGCAAATGGCTAGACAAACGAAGTGCAATCGGCACTTCTGGGAATAGTATGGAATCTGAAACAACAATCAGAAAACACAAATGTCACCAAAAATATTGTGATAAGAAATGGGAAGGTAGAATACTTGGTAAGCTAACACATGCAATAAATAAACAGCAAAGCTGCAGGAACAAGTGGAATTTTAATGGACACAGTGTGCCTGTGTGCAGATGAAAACTGAAAAATTCTACTATTTTGTATGCAAACCTCACAAAGAACACCCAGTGTGTGCGAATCCCACCTCATAAGGGTTTGAAAAGATCCAAATATAGGTAGCCTTACTCGGGACCTATAGAACCCTTCAAGAATGCAAAAAATATGTAGGCGGGATAATCAGTGAACAGTAATTCATTGTTGCGTGGAGGTTTTCCATAATATAATCACTGTATAAACAAAACACATGCACATAAAGTAATGACTTTTCTGTGTAGACAGGATAATTTGTGAACAGTAAGTCTTCGTTGCATGGAGGTTTTCGATAATATGCTCTCTATACACAACACATGCACATAAAGTAATGACATGTCTACCGACATTTACAAGCAAATCTAGAGCCTAGGCCAGAAACAGAAAATTTCCAGAGACCATTCAGCTGCAACATCAAAGAACTTGCAGAACATTTACAACTCCATCCAGCTACAGCTTCCTTCGTAAGGCCAGACGTATTCACAAAGTAGGATAACTGAGGACTTGAATCTTGACTTATTTCATCCTTAGCTCACACAAAAGCTCTTATATCCTCGCAAAACATTTGTGATTTTCTTCATCCTCTTCCCTCTGGTGACTTATCACTTGTACAAAAGAGACTCAAAACATTTTTCCCCCCTCACAACTGAAATGTGCCGAAGGCTGAATTTTAGCTAGCTTCCGTACTTGCCTCCATGAAGAAAACACTGTAGCATATGATTCCCAGATACATCCCAACTCCCACTCTTCAAAGACAGAGAGACAAACTAAAGGGCTTTAACCACATGTTGGGCCAATATAAGAACCATGGACCACTATCTGAGGAACTATCTTTTCCTTCAACACTTCCGAATATCGCTGTAGACTACTATACTAATTGAAGAAATTTTTGCTCTGCTGATAAGTATACCGAACAAAATTCTCCAATTCTTTGCACATAAGTCTCAAGCATCATGCCAAAGGCAGTTCTTAAGCTGCAAAAGGCCAAGAAACCCATTAAATCCTAAGACTCATATCATGTACCTACATAAATCTCAGCAGGTGAAAACCGGAAAGGAAGCTTCATACAAGCTCCGAAGGGAGGGTAACTAGTTGAAGGTTCCTCAATTCTGATTTAAGACAATATGACTCATAGTATATGTCCACAATGTAGGGTATTGTAGACAACCCTGAATCCGATCGACAACCTTACCAATGATCTCCATCCATTTTCATAATTTTTTTTTTAAAAGACTCACTAATATCTATCTTGCAAACAAGCTTCATCGTTATATGTTCTTTTATTATGGCACAAAACATTACTACAGATTTTAGTATTCATTGCATAATTCCTCTCTTCTTAAAGCTCCATGCCTCTGATCATAACCAGAATGAACCTTTACAAAACATCCTCGTTCACAGCCTCTGAATCCCTTCTTACATAATGAGCCATTGCATAAAACACTCTTCGACAATAACAGATACTAAGCAAAACACGTGCATTAATTGCACCTAAACCTGCTGCCCGAGCAATAACCAACAATCTGCTACATTTTACCCGCTACCTACTCCACGTGAAAGACATTGTGTCAGCCCATGCCACCAGATTGTGATCTCCACCCTGATACGAATTCTTTCAATGCCGCGTGAATGTTACTAATGTTTGTTTTCTTCATTACATTACATTCATGGAGCCAACACCACTTCTTTTTTAGGGAGCCTCTTTATCTTTCTCTGTGTCCTCGTCAATTTCTTTTCTTTTTTTTGGCCGAGTCATCAACTTCTTTAATTTGGAGGGGGGGCCAACTCAGAACCCTTTGTATACTCTGGGAGGGTGTATGCTCCACACTATCTGCAGCAAGTTTCGAGCAGGTGGAGACAATAGGTATCAAACCCTACAAAAGGTCTCTCACCTAAACTCCAAGCAACAACTTACGAGCAGTCAATGTGAATTCATGCAGACAGGCCTTTAAGTATGCCAAAGGGTGAGTCTTTGGATAGCAATCTAATAGCTACAAGACAGCCGTTTGGTCGGATAATGTAGAGTTTATATAACTATATAATACTGCTTTCTAGTCTCCCTTCCCCCCCCCCCCCCCAACCCCAAAAAAAGGGAAGAAAAAA
Organism: Selenicereus undatus; assembly: GCA_017589665.1. Lineage (NCBI taxonomy): Eukaryota > Viridiplantae > Streptophyta > Magnoliopsida > Caryophyllales > Cactaceae > Selenicereus > Selenicereus undatus. Next base: position 13,073,576 of record JACYFF010031959.1, read on the forward strand.
GATAATCATTTTAGGGTATATCTAACTCTCTCAACTAAGTTGCAAAACTAACAGACCTAGTAACAGCACATACACATAGAGGGTGAGGGAGGGAGGCATAGAGTAAAACTACATGAAACGGAGAATGGACTGACCAACAGAGACGCCAATATCAGTGTCAGCAACTTGATTCTTCCGAAGCTTTCGCTCCAAATGTGCAGCAATCCATATAGTTCCCAGAGGCCCTTTCTTGGCTAGTATGAACTGCGAGTAAAACATTTTGTCTCACCTCCCTCCCGCCAAAACCCTAGATTTCACACAAATTACCAAATCCTCGTCAAAAGAACACAAATCCCATCGAACTTCATTGGATCATCAACACCACCAAGCCACTAGAACTTCAACTGCAACATCCAAACCACCAATTTCGAGACTTCAGATAACAGCAATAAAATAGCTAATTCACCAAAACCCCAAGTTCAACAGCTCAAAATTCGAACCTTCTTCAAATCCTAATTCAAATTACGAGCGCTCAGCAAGAAAACCCCAGAAAATTTGCGGAAGCAGCAAACCCTAGAATCCACTGAAACGCCCTACCCACTATCTCCTCCCCAAACCAAAAATCAAATACAACCAATTCCAATACTTCAGAGCACAAATAAGCTCAAATTAAGATAATTCACCGAAGCCCTAACTAAAACAGCTCAGAATCTTCAGTTCCTTGACCACTTCTCCAACCACCGAAGTACCAAGGAAACCCTAAATTGCAACAGAAAACAAACTTCTTTGACCCCAAATTCCAACTTGATTACAATAAAGCTAGCTGGAGGAGCTCTGATAATCAAGATCGAGGTGAGCTCTTCGCAGAAGAAGAAGAGCACGCAGAAAAAAAATTCAGGAGAGAGAAAATGCAGGGGGAGAGAGAGAGAGAGAAGGGGTCTATCGCATTTTTAGATTTCCGAAACACACGAGGAATTATCAGGTGTGTCCGAAGACGTAAGCCTACTCTACCCATCACGGCACATCTGGTTTACGTGCGTGATCTTCAACGGTAATGGACGGATGAGATTACAAGAACTGTGGACCTGCCCGCAGGGGATCACAAATGCGAATATTACAGGACACGCTTATTTTGAGTTCAAAATTTTCCAATGGAAGAGAGAGAGGGAGAGACGAAATATTGAAATTTTATGATAAGCGCCGGTAGATTTTTTATTTATATTTTTTTCAAAGCTTTGATTTTGAAGTAACTGGTCGTAGTTAATTATGATGTATTAATTAATTTCTAGAAGCGATTATGATGTATTAATTAATTTCTATTATTGATAACTAAACTTGGCGGCTCTTACGCTATGATGAGAGCTTAAATGAAGAGTGTATTTATTGAAGTCAAGGTTAATGCCATAATTGGAAATTTGGAATGGTATTAATGGGATAATCGGATAATAAAAAATATCCAATCATAAAGAATTTTAAGAGAAAAATTGGCGGCAATATTAGTCAGGTAATGAACCTGTTTGGTAAACAGCTATTTGCTGTTTGTATTAACGGTTAGCTGTTAGTTATTTGAATTAGTTACTTATTAAATAAATGTTTGATAAATTTAGTTGTTTTAAAAAAGATATTTAGTAAAATTTCATGTACGCTCTTATATGTAAATTACTTTTTAATTACAAATAATTTTTTTCATTCATTAGTTATATTGTTTTCTTTATGAAAATAATTAAATCGATGTCATATGTACAAATTAACTTTATTGATAAAGCCTAAATTTGTTACTAGTTGTACATAATTTGTATTCTTATTAATCTTATTCTGCTTTCAACTTCTGTATATCTACATGATAATTATGTCATAGAATATTATTTTGTTGTTTGCTAGATATTTTATTATTAGGAATTGAAATTTATATATTTGAATGATTTAGTTTGGTAGATTAAATTTAAATAAGACACAACATCAAATATTACTACAAAAAGCTGATGGCATATTGTGTAATTTTTTTCAAACTCTTAGCTATTTATGTCATTTTTATAAAGAAGTTATTCCCAAAAGGCTAATGAAAATAATATTTTAAGAATTAGTTTTTTTGGTCAAACAGTTCTTCTAATCAACTTTTTAACCAAACACCAATTCAGCTATTTTGGTCAGTCAAAACAGCTAAAACCCTAAAAAAACTCATTTTCTCCAAAACACTCATGCAACCAAACACCTCATCATGATAGAGTATAATGTTATTTAGCTTGGATAATTTAGAGCTTAGCTTGGATTATTTAGAGCTTAGCTTGGATGGTGTACTTTAAGTACATCTACCCACTGTCTAAGTTCTAAGTTAATCGACATTAACTTGTAACTCATCAAGTCATCATGATGAATTACACTGCTATTTATAAATTTAGTTAAAACTTAAACTCCTTGTCTAAACCTAATTATACATGACATATCACATTGAGAGAAATGTAAATTCCCAACAAATATAACTCCAAACCAATTTACAAATGTTTTTAAGTTTTTAATGTTGGTTGATACTAACCACACATGTTAGCTTAGTCATTAATTGTTACACTTTCAAGGCCATCATGTTATCGGAATTAATATAGAACATTATAATACATTTGATCTATATATATATTTTCTGCTTGGAGACGATCCATTTGTTTGTAATTCAGAGAAGTTTGAAAAATAACAGTATTATTCATTTTACTACAAAAGTTGAGTATAAAAAGATTATACACACCTCATGTGTCAAAAAATACTGATTGTTCATAATAGTCCAATATATCGGGGACATTATGATGTAAATTTGTCTCATACTAAATTCTCAAGATTTAACGAATAATAGCTTTGATAATAGTTCATAATTATAGCCTCCCCACCCCCCAACAGTTGGAAAAAAAAGACGCATAAAATTGCCTCTAAAGGAACGACCAAATAGCAAAATCAATGGTCTTGAATGAAAAAATGAACAAAAAAACAGAGAAAAAAGTCGTAGAATTAACCACGAATTCAAAAATCTTGTTCATGGAATGTCCCATTTCCTATTGCATGAAAAATAACAAATACCAATCAAAATTTTGCACGAGTGCCCTTTTAAAAATTCACACACACACACACACATATGTATATATACACGAAGGTTCCGAATCACCCATCATGTACACATAGATCCACTTAGTATAACTCGGAAATTATCCATATCCCTAATTACACGAAGTTACAATCACTGTACAACACACCACTACCTCTCTACAGGCAGGGATGCCAATTGAAGTAAAGTTACCTATATTTGGATCTCCTCAAACCCCCCACAAAAGTATGACCCACATTGAAAGGTGATGGTGGTGCTGTACAACACACTACTAAATGAGGAAAAGAGACTTACCAGTGGCTGTCTGCTTGATTAAGCTTTGGAAGAATTATGGCATTAGTTTTAGAATTTATATATTTCTAACCTTGTCTATTACTGCCTCTTCCTGTATACATCTCACTCTACCAAAAAGCCAGTGCATGATCCCTCCCCCCCAATTCTAATGTCTAAACATAATAAGTACATATCATCTAACTTTGTATTATTGGATGTTTTTTGAAGGAAGTCTAAGTTATACACGTAAGCATCGTATGATCTTAATATTTAAGGAGTTTGTAACAATAACAACAGAGTTTTAACAAGTCACGAAAGATCGAGAGACATAAAATGATTTGTAAAATTCTATGTAAACTCACTGCCATCACCAATAAAGAGCACTTGTTTATGCCCATCCTTATTTATCTATACACCAGTCCTTATGTTTTTCTCATTGTGTGTCAATACAACAACAACAATTTTCAGTATGGGTTCCGTTTTCGCGGGGTCCGTGGAGATTTAGATGTAGACAACCTTACCTCTACCAGCAATGCTGCCAATAAAGAGACTGATTCCAAAAAACCCACAAAAATCTGATTTTGTAAAAACATTTTATAGAAGAATCGTGTGTCAATCCCCCCCCCCCCCCCAAAAAAAAAAGTTTTAAAAGACTGCTGCAAAATTTAAAGTATGTGGAAATCACATAACCTTTCAAGTCTAACTTCTAGCAGGGACAAATTGGAGGTGTATTTTTTGAAAAGAAAAATGCAAACGTAAATTGTGAGAGTCGCAATCGAGATTAAAATTGAATAAGGATGACATATGATGAAGTCTTGTATTCAATGATGTTTTGCTACTTGTAAATAACTTGTTACTAGTATGTAAATTCTACATCTTACTGTCTAATTATATAATCTCTCAGGGCATGCGCAATGCGTCTATACCTATTTTTGAAGTTACTGATGTGTTAGATGGTATTAAAGCAACTTTAGAATTATGACTCACTCATATCTAAGTTGAGGGCGATAACTAGCTAGTTATATAGATAGTTTTAGATGCCATTCATACTACGTGGAGGATTAAAACGTTAGTTCATGAAGTACGAGTTATGGTTCCGTTGTTTTCAACTTAATTTGTTAAACATATTTTTAGATAATGTAACAAGACAGTTGATTGGATTATCAAACTATAGTGTGTGACAAGTTATGGAGTTTCCCTTACATCATCTCCCATGCATGAGCTTTCTCGTTTGCTTACCGATGACAACATAAACAAAATCACTGAGAGAAGGGTTATTTAATGTTTTGTGTACTTACCATTCCCCCGCCCTCCAAAAAAAGTTCGAGATTATATATCACGCATAAATAATTTATCTGTTGAACGAGGGCTTGGGATTCTCCAAACTAAAATACAAAGGCCCTAGTAAATAGTAATCCCTCAAATAAGTAATTCGTATCAGTTAGACTAAACAGAATGAATACTTTACATTTCATTATATTTTAGATGTATGCTTGCGTTCATAGTTTAATTTAACCATATACACCAACCTGGGGGGGGGAATATTGTCCTGCATAAAGCACAGCATGATGAGTTTTTATGAAGTCATATTACCAAATATAAGTATCGATTTTTCAGAAGTATTAGTCAATAAACAGCATACATCAAGAACTATGAGCTCTTAATAGCTGGGGAATCATCCGTTTATGGAAGAAGTCAAGATCTAAGGGCCTGTTCTTTTCTTAGGTAAATTGAGGTGGATAAAATGGTAAATTAGGTTGAAATAGGTTGAAGTAGATTGAATTTTTTTATGTAATAAATTGAACTTAGTTAAAATAATAAAAATGGCTTGAAGTGAGTTGATGTTGGTATATTAGAATTGACCTACAAAAAGAACAGGACCTAAATCCTATAAAACATATACGTTAATCTAATGTTAACGTATTTTGTTTTTCTTGAAGTTATTTTTGTAAAAAAAAAAGAAGAGAAGAAAATGAAAAGAAAGTGAAAAGATGAGGTGTGAAAAAGGTCAGAAAAAATGAAACTGAGAAACGTACTAAGAATGACAGAGGTCGACCAGAGAAAAAAATGTTGATGATCTTCCACATCGTGTTTCCCACGTGGTAGATCAGAATAGTGAAATGTGAAAGGTGGTCAGTCACAGCTGACATTGGTACCAGAACGTTTTTGCACAGCAAAGGCAAAACTGCTGAACACAATTTTGCAGTCCAAAACACGAGTAAAAGCCCAATTTGGATAAAATTTCCATGCGCAACTTCATACCTTTAGGGCTTGTTCTTGTTCCTTTCATTGATAAATTTTATTTTATCATATTCAACTTATTTTAACTAACTTCAATAAAAAAAAATTAATTTTAACAAATTTCAATCAACTTTAACAAAAAAAATCAACTTCAAACCATCATGTAAAAAAATGTACCAACTTCTTCAAACTTCAACTCACATCAACGTATTTCAACCCACTTCTATCATCAACAACAACAACAAACTCCCAGTGTGGGTTTCGCTTTCGCGGGGTATGGGAGATCCAGCTGTCGGCAACTTTACCTCTACTGGTATTCCTGCTCATAGAGAGGTTGATTCCATACGACCCACAAAATAGTTTTAACAAAAAAAACCAATTTCTATCCAATTCAACAAAAAAAAAACCCCAATTTTAACAAACTTTAACCCACTTCAACTAATCTCGATTAATTTCACCAATTTCTCAACCTATATTTCATAATGAAAAAAACAGACCCTAAGTGGAGAATATAAACTTATTCTCTTCGTTGGAAAATATGAGTTGAAAAATGAGTAAAATTGGTTGAGATTAGTGGAAATGAATTAAAATTGGGGGCTTTTTTTTTTGTTGAAGTGGGTTAAAGTTAGAAGTAGTTGAGTTTTTTGTTTTTTTTATATATATGATGGGTAGAAATTAGTTGAAGCGCGTTGAAGTTACTTGAAATTGATTGAAATGAGTTGAACTTGATTGAAGTTAGTAAATTGAGATTTACCAACAAAAAGAACAAGTCCATAATGATGGGTTCACAATTTTTTTTTGTTAGGACGCTAATAAACTTGATTGTATATACATCACTTCATGTCCCTTTTTACATTAGAGGCTGTATATTTCATAGAGGGTGACTATGATCTTTTTAATGGGGGCAATGTATATAAATATATACACCATAATTTATGTTTTCACCTTAAGGATGCCAAAAAGTCACAAGGACGCGGATAAGCTAGGTCAGCCTTGAAAACATATGAAGCTGAATTGCACACAATTACTGACGTAAATGACCCAAAATCACACCAAATCTAAAACCCAAACGGCTGATCCAACTTTGGTTGATATTGTTGGGAAGAAGAGCAAGTCAAACAAAAAAATGAATCAGACTTTTCTTTTCTGGGAAACCAAAAGAACCCACATTTCTTTCATTGAAACTGTATGCTATTTAATGGCATAACAATGAGAAACCACTCTCCTAAAATTCAGCCACTAACACACTAATTTAGGAATAGTGATCCACTAATTCAGATTTTTCTCTCAACTAAAAAACATAAAATACTAGCTTAATTTGACCCATTAAACACCAATTAGTTGCAATCAACAAATTCTAAAAATAGAAAAACTAACTAATCACTCCTTTGAAGCATATTAATCAACGCTCCCCCTTGCTTCAAAGTTTGTCACGCCCATCTGCAATCTAAAGACTTCATGCTTAGCTCGTGGAAGCGATTTTGTGAGAATATCTGCAACCTGTTTGTGTGTGCTGCAATAATTCAAGGCTATTTCTTCATTTGCAACCAGAGTTCGAATGAAATGATAACGAATGTCTATATGCTTTGTTCTTATGTGAAATGCTAGATTTTTGGTCATGGCAATTGTTGCTTTGTTGTCACAGAATATCTCAGTAGCGTCATCTTGAACCTGAAGACAATCGGCTAGTAACCTCCGTAGCCAAACAGCTTGGCAAGCAGCGCCTGTAACAGCAACATATTCTGCTTTTGATGAAGATAAAGCCACAATATCTTGTTTCTTGGAACTCCATGAAATAGCACCATAACCAAGGGAAAACATGTAGCCAGAGGTGCTTCTTCTATCCTCTAAGCACCCTGCCCAATCACTATCAGAAAACCCATATAATCGGAATCTCGATACATTTGAGTACCAAATCCCAAAATCAATAGTTCCAACCACATAGCGAAGAACTCTCTTTGCTGCCCTGAGATGATGCAGTGATGGGCTATGCATAAATCTTGACAATACACTTACAAAGAATGTAATGTCAGGTCTAGTATGGCATAAATAATTCAAACCACCAATGATACTCCGAAATTGCTTTGCATTTGCCATGCCAGTACCATCATCAGCTACAAGATTTTCATTCACATTCATGGGTGTGGGCATTGACTTGCAGTTCAACATGCCAAACTTCTTTAGCAAGTCAGTTGCATACTTCTTTTGAGAAATAAAAATTCCATCGTCATTTTGATTTACCTCGAGCCTAATAAAATAATGCAGCAAACCCAAGTGTGACATATCAAACTTCTCCATCATACAAGACTTAAATTCTTCAACAAGAGATTCAGAAAACCCCATATATATTATATCATCAACATACAGACAGACTATAAGAAAATTAGAATTACCTCGCCTTTTGACATAAAGGGTTGGCTCATTTTAGCTCCTTTCAAATCCACTTTCTTGAAAGTATGAGTCAATTTTACTGTACCATGCTCGTGGAGCCTGTTTTAGGCCATATAAGGCCTTTCTCAATCTGTACACCTTGTCTTCTTTTCCACCAATGATGAAACCTTCGGGCTGAGCAACGTATACTTCTTCTTCCAATTCTCCATTTAAAAATGCTGACTTGACATCAAATTGGTAAACAGGCCAGCGAAGTTGAGCTGCTAGAGCTAGAAATACCTTTACTGTTTCAAAACGAGCCACTAGAGAAAAAGTTTCATCAAAGTCGACACCTTGTTGTTGAGCGTACCCTTTTGCTACTAATCAAGCCTTGTGCTTTTGAATGGTTCCATTAGCCTTATACTTCGTGCGGTACACCCATTTCAAGCCAATAACATTCTTTTCCTCTGGCAAATCTACCAAGTCCCAAGTTTTATTTTTTTTAATAGCCAACAGTTCTTCTTCCATCGCTTTGTACCACTCTGGCTGTTTTGCAGCTTCTTCAAAACAAAGAGGATCTGAAACGAGTAAAGCAAAGGCACAAGTTGTATTAACATTGTTAACATATCTGGGGTTCGGTCGTCTGTCCCTTGTTGATCTTCTGAGCTGCGGTGAAGTTGGTGTGACAGGAAGGTCCTCAGAGATAGCAGGTGAAACGTCTCTGTTTGGTGAATGAGTAGGTGAAGTTGCAGGTGTGCTTTCAGGTGAAGCTGTTGATGTAGCCTCATGCTTTTCAGATTCAGAAACTTCCAAGGGAATACTTTGTTGAACATGCTCTTCACCCCAAACCCACCTTGTAGTTTCATGAAACACTACATCTCTACTTATTATCACTTTTTCACTCACAGGGTTATATAACTTATATGCTTTGGATTGAGGACTATAGCCCACAAAAATGCATTTTGTAGATTTGACATCAAGTTTTTGACGAGAATGAGAATTGTCCAAAGCATATGCTATACAACCAAAAATTTTCAAATGGCTTACCCGCGGCTTTCTGTCATTCCAAGCTTCATATGGAGTTTGATTCAGAACTGCCTTTGTAGGCGAGATGTTCAGGATGTACACAGCCGTAGCAACTGCTTCTGCCCATAATTTTTTTGGAAGACCAACCACATTCATCATACTTCGAGCCATTTCAACCACTATTCGATTTTTTCGTTCTACCACACCGTTTTGCTCTGGTGTATATGGCGCTGTCAGCTCCTTGTGAATTCCATTTTTCTCACAAAAAGTAGCAAATTCGTTAGAGGTAAATTCACCACCCCTATCAGAACGAAGAGCCACAATAGAACGCCCACTTTGCTTCTCTACTAACGCCTTAAATCTCTTAAAGTTTTCAAAAACTTCTGACTTAAACTTCAAGAAATAAACCCAACTCATCCGACTGTAATCATCAGTGAATAGCAAAAAATATCGACTTCCACCCAATGACTCAACACTCATTGGACCACAAACGTTAGCATGCACTAACTCCAGGCAATTTTGTGCCCTCTAGGACCTATGGGCTGGAAATGATTTTCTACTCTGTTTGCCATATACACATCCCTCACAGAAGTCAAGATGATCAATTTTCGGCAATCCAACAACCATGTTTTTATCACCCAATAATTTTAGTCCTTTCACATTCAGATGCCCATATCGTAAATGCCGTAAATTTGATTCACTCATTTTAGCAACCAAGGCAAGATCTTTTACGCCCGAAATTTCCAAAGGAAACATTCTGTTTTGTGCCATAGGAATGCTAACTAAATTATGACCTGACTTCTTATCATAAACAGAGCAAAAACCATTATCAAAGAAGATAGAATAACCACCATCCAACAATTGTCCAACACTCAGCAGATTATGAGCTAAATTGGGGACATATTGCACATCATGGAGCAGTTTGAGATTACCCTGTGATGTTTTGATTTCGATTGTACCTTTTCCTTCAACTTTCTTCTGCTTGTTGTCTCCAAGTCGGACCTCGCTTTTCTGGGTTTCGTCTAGTTCTTTGAACAACGACCTTGTCCCCGTCATATGATTTGAACAACCACTATCCACGAACCATACTTTATTAAGGTCATTGCTGATTGGAGTATGGGCCATGAACAGATTACCTTCCTTTGGGACTTTCTCAGCAAAGTTGGCTCTCCTTGCTTCATCTTTCTGTCTGCTCCAACATTCAGCTTCTTTATGGCCAAATTTTTTGCAATATCAACATTGAATATTTCCTTTGAACTGATGTTGCTCACCAAATTGACTTCTTCCACGACTTCGGCCATGATAGCCGCCTCTACCTTTGCCTTGCCCATTAGAGTTTGCTGATTTTCTTCTGTAAGAATGTTCTGCTTTCACTTGAAAAGCCTTCTCCTCGACCTTTTCACCAGACCGATTGATTCTGACCTCATGGGCTATAAGTGAACCCATTAATTCATCCAAACTATACTTAGAAAGATCATTTGACTCTTCGATTGCAGCAACAACATGATCAAAGTCCTTAGTTAGACTTCTCAACACCTTGCTCACAATAGTTTCATTGCTGATATTTTCCCCATAAATTTTCATCTGACTCACAACTCCAAAAACTCTAGACAAAAATTCTTGAACACACTCTTTTTCTTTCATTGCCAAGGTTTCAAATTCATGTCTAAGAGTTTGCAATTTAACAGTGAGTACCTTCTTTTCACCCAAGAATTCTTTCTTGAGAGTATCCCATGCCTCATGAGAAGCTGCTGATGCTGCAATTCGGGGGAAAATTTCATCATCCAATGCTGATTGGATGAAAAACAGGGCCTTTGCATCTCTCTTGCGAGTCTCACGAAGTTGTTGATCAGGTTGAGTCGGTGCTGGAATGGGCTCAGTATAGCCGTTTTCAACCAACTCCCATAGCTCCTGAGACTTGAACATGGTCTTCATCTTCAAACTCCATAGGTGGTATTTTTCTCCTTTGAATATTGGGATGAGAGGTTGAGAGGAGGAATTTGTGGTGTTGGTTGCCATGGATTCACTCACAGAATTATTTTTTTTCCGGTATGTTTCGGGGCTCTATTAGCGTTGCCTCTCTGCTATTTTGGGGCAATAAGACTTATTTTCTCTCTCTTGCTTTACCTTTTCTCCCAGCAAAAGACCTAACCTGAGTTTCTTTGAGGATTTACCTTTTGGTGGTTTTCAAGGGCTACACGTGCCTTTTGCTACCTCAAAGAAAAAAAGCTCTGATACTAAGAATGTTGGGAAGAAGAGC